>PVLA01000413.1:0-468783 GCA_004027455.1 Hydrochoerus hydrochaeris
GGGAGGAGAAGGAACCATAGTCCTACTTGTGACTATGACATTTGCCATAGTATTTGTATTGCAAGATATTGCTCATTTATCTAATAAGTTGAAACTTATTAGAAATGTTTGTCTACTTGCAGAAGATGCACACAGGTTACAATCCAAGATTTTGATATGCATATATATGTCAAACAATATAATAAATGTTTAAATTTTTAATTTTTTAAATGTATTATAGTAAAAGACACATTGCCTTTAATCCCCCTCAGAATACTTCTCATTGCTTCAAACACAATTATCACATCATTATTGCCACTCAGCACTTCTGGAAGTCCTGTTTCATGAGTGTCTTTAGTTGTGCTATCATGGCTGCTTCCATGTCATGAATCAACTCAAAGTATTTATGGCAATTTCTGCCCAATAAAACATTGCAGTGTGTCTTTAGCTACCTTATTCATCAGATCTGACATTGTGCAAAGTCTGCCTCTTACCTGAAATCAAAATGACCACGAAAAGTAAACATTTGGAATAGATTAAGTACATCACAGAAAGCCACTCACAGAAAAGGACAAGAACTGCTTCAGAAAGTGGCAAGAGGGGCTGGGAATTTAGTCCAGTGGCACAAGTGCCTGCCTGGCAAGTGCAAGGTCCTGAGTTTGATCCCCAGTACCCTCCGTAAAAGTAAAAAAAAAAAAAGTGGCAGGAATGAAACGTGTTCAAGTGAAGGGGAGTATTTGAGGGTAGTAATGTCTCTAGTTTTTTATTTTTAAAAAAAATTTCAGTTGCTACTTCTTTGCAGCACATCATTGTATTCATTGCAAAGAGTTGGCACATGTGAATAACACACCTTAATTCCTTCTTTCTATCCTCTTCCCTGCCCCTCCTCTCTCCTTTTATCCTTCTTTTATCTCCCGATCTCCTTCCCTCATGTATAAGTTTTATGTCCCTGTTTCTTATTATCTATCTTTTATTTTGCTCTTTAATTTATTTATGCTTTGGGTTTCTTATATAAAAGAGACAATGCAATATTTAGGTTTGTGTGTCTGATTTTTTTCACTTAAACTTCTGGTCTCAAAGGCCAGAAGGAGAACCAGTGGCTCCCATGAGCATACCAGTGTGTGGGCTGAGAATCAAACACCAACACCACCACCACCATCCCCTGTAGCAACTAGGGATAGATGTCTCAGCATCTCTTGGGAGGATGACCATATGCAATACAGCAAATATGGGAGCTCTCCTATCTTCTGCTTGAAGGCAAAGGTTGTCTTCACTGTTTTGTTTTGTTATGTTTGTTTTGTTCTATTCAATACTTTCTTTCAATTGGTTTTATACTGTTCTGTTTCTGGTTTGATTTCGCTATACCTAATTGACTGGACAACTATTGTAAAGATAACAAGATATACTATAGTACCTATTACTACTATCCCAGTGTCCTGCTGTGAAGTTCTATACCAATTTCACTGCATTGTCTCAATTGGCCTTGTTCTGTCTTGTTCTGTTGTATTTTTACTACCTTCAAAATAAAATTTAAAAAAAATTCATAAGAAAAATTTATCTTCTTTACAGGAGTGTGTGCTATATTGTTTACAAATACTACCTTTCTTTATTTTGTTCTTTATTTACACTTCAGTTTTCTCATATAAAAAAGGTATATGTATTTAAACTGTGTGGCTTGTTTCACTTAGCATTATTTTTAAGGTGCTTCCGTTTTTCTAAAAATGGTTCATATTCATCCTTCTTTATAGTATTGGGGCACAGTTACAATGTAGAAAGACATTCATAAGATGGTAAACTTATAGATATTTCACAATCAATTAGAGGTCTCTGACAAGTTTCTGCTCTGCTGTTTCTGCTAAATTCAGTTGATCCTGACAGTGTCTACATCCCAGCTGCAGTTGAGCACTAAGTCAGAGTAATTGTTGTACCCCAAAAGGCTGCACCCCAAAATAAAATGAAAATTGTAAAAAAGGCAAAAACAGTAAAAAAAGGCCAAGACGTCTTGGAGGGAAAAGAGGAGAGCACTTTTTTATTTAGGCTGGTATCCAGTGACACAGATTGAGGGTGGAATTTACACTGCTGTGCAACTAGGCTAAGATTTGGGGTGGTTTATAAAGGGAAAAACTGCAAAGATGTGGGGGAGCCACACCTGTGCCTTCCTGAAGAAACAGGACATCCTGTTGTTTGCCTAGGGGCAAAGTACAGAGGTTTGTAGCTAGTCTATTCCAGGAATACATTATTCGGGCTGTGGGCATTGGGGAAGAACACAATTACTGGAGTCACAAGAAGTACAAAGTGCAATTTGGGACAATGGTTGCAGTTTAGGTCAAAGGGTGTGGCGCATACAGAACAGAATGGTGGCACTTGAGTTAGATTACAACATTGTCTACACCTTAAGGCATCCTGGGCTGATTCCTGCTATATTATGGTACCACCCTTAACTGTGCTCCTTCTGTAAGAGCCCTCTATCCTGGTACCTGGAATGTTTCTATTGTTTCAAGAGTAGCCTGTATGATATATGAGTAAATGTATGTAACCACTCATGTAACGTTTGGTCACTTGCTTTGTATCTCTCACTTTTAACTCTATATAGACTAAACTTCCCAATTCAGGACGGTTGCTGCAATAGTCCACTGGCACGAAATCAAGCAGTCTCCTGGTGTAAAGATTAAATGCTGCCTTCTTAATCTGTTCAGTGCAGAGTCTTCCTTTTGTTTTGGCTTGGTTTAATTTGATTTGGCTTGGCTTGGGAAATTTCCCACAACAATAGCAGAGTAGTATTTTATTGTGTATGAATACTGCATTTTTTATTCATTCATCAGTTCATATTTTTATTTAAATATTCATCATAGTCTTTGGTTATACTTCATTTATATATACATACATATATGAGAGAGATTTATCTTGTTATTAATGTGAATAGTGGGACACTTTGAAGGGCAGGAAAAACAGATGCAAAGAAATGGTAGATTTGGTTTTAGTTCAATTATGCAGCAAAGAGATTGGCCTTCAATTGTTTACTGAATTAGTGGAATCTACCTGCCCTGGAGGGAAACATGGCTTCAACACTCATATGTCCCTTGGAATCTAAATACAAGCACTGAGCATTGGCTGCATTGTAATCAAGAACAAAGAATTCCACCTGCTTACAGGAGACTTCACCTTGGAGATCTGGGCTCATTAAATAAATACAATCAAGACACAAGGACTTTGCCCTTCACCCATTAGGAAGTCATTAACTACTTGATGAATGAATAACAGCCACATTAAGTTTAATACCCCTCAAGGGAAACAGGGGCCAGCTATTCCCCTTCATAATTTTTAGAGACAGGAGACTTGGCATCTAAGACTGTCTTTGTCATTAATTGCTAATGACCTTAAGAAGTCATTTTTTTCTCCTAGGGAAACTCAGTGAAGAAATGGAGTGCAGATGTCTGACTTCAAAATTCAAGTCTTGCAGATAAAAAAATTAGTAAGAATATTTTAAGCTATTGTTAAAAAGAGAGATGTGCTGCTACAGTGATTTCTCAAAGTTAAATACAGAATCACCATAGGATCTATCAATTCCACATCTAGACATGTACTTAGAAGAGTTAAAAACAAGAATTTAAACAGATCAATGTAGTCATGTTTGTAGCAGCTTTGTTCCTTATAGCCAAAAAATAAAAATGACTCAAATGTCCATCAACAGATGAATGGTAAACAAAAAAACTGTATCTGCATACAAAGAATTATATTATTGAGCCTTAAAAAGGGAGAAATTTTGACAAAAGTTACATGAGTGACTCCTAAGGACCCACCAAGAGAAAAAAAAACAGCCATAAAAGGACAAATATTGTACTGTGTGATTCCATTCATATGAATTATCTAGAGGAGATAAACGCATGGAGCCAGGAAGTAGCCACAATGTTATTGGGAACTGGGAGGAAAGGAGGGATAAGGAGTTGTTATTTTGTGGATTAAGGGTTTCAGTTTGAGGTGATATAAAAGTTCTAAAGATGGAAAATGGTGATAGTTAAACAACATTGTGGATGTACTTAATACTGCTGAACTGTAAGTCTAAAAATGGTCTCAATGTAAAGTTTGTATACATATTCCAATGTAGGGGACTTATATTCACAGAGAGGCAGTCACCTGGAGTAGGAAACCATCTTCTGCCTCCAGGCCACCCATAGAGAGGCCACACTGACTCCATTTTGTCCCAGACACATCCCATTGACAGAATTTTGGGAGAAAGTGCAGGCCTTGAAACATCCCCTTCCCCCAAAGTAAAAACATGAGATCCTATAAGAACAAGAAGAAAACAAGTTATGTAATCTAAGCATGAGCAATTTAAGTTTCTTTGTTTTGTAATCTCAATAAAAGCTGCTTGCTTAACCTGGCCACGTGGCAGCCATTTTGCTGATGCTTAGTGTGTGTGACCCTTTATTTTCCCTTTGCTTGCAGAACCCCAACAGCCACCATGTCTGAAGCTCAGTTCTCTAGTGGAGTGAACCAGGAAAGTAATGTTGGCTGCAGTTTGCAAATTGGAAGTTCAAAGGAGAAAAAATATTATGTGTGGGGTGGTATTGAGAAGGGACTGCAGTGGGCACAGGACAGCAGGCCTCAGGATGCCCTGACCTAGCCTCACCACTTCACAGACACTGCACAGCCCGTTTCCTGAGTTCCCTGGCTTCACTGCCCTGCAAACCATCACAGCCTGGGTAGGAGCCACCCTCACACCTCTGGAAGACAGGGAGCACCCTCTTCCAGAGGGTTGGGCTTGATCCAATCCCAGCTGGAGGCTGAGGGCACAAATGCTGGCAAGGTCTCCTGCTTGTTGGTAGAAACTTGCCTGCAGAATCTCTCATTCGCTTGGGCTTTGCTCAGGCTATGGAGATTTTGTCCATTTCTCTTCTGTGCAAAAATTACACCAGAGAGCCATAAACTAATTTTTATTACACAGTAAGGTTTTTTTTCTTTCTTGTTAAATGAAAGAGCAAAGGAAAAAAGTGGATTCTACTAAAATAGAATTTAGAGGAAAATCAGTTTTTTTCCTCCTATCCCTGAACAACTCCTTCTTAAAGTCTTCTTCCCTGTAATTGCTGACCTCTACTTAATACTGATAAAGGTTGACAACTATGTTCTTGTAAACAGAGTCCTATGACATCCTGGAATCTATCTTCTTTCAAGGCTAAGTTGCAAAACTATCACTGAGTAAATAATTGCCTTTTTCTCACTTCTGTAACTTTGCCTGTTTCCCACATTTTGTTCCTTGAACAAAATATATAAAAACTGGAACCCTTCCTTTGCTCAGGGTTCAGCCCTTGGGACATGAGTCTGCTGAGTAGATGTACACCTAAAATAAATCCTCCTGTTTCTGCCTTGGTCTCTCCAGTCTCTTGAATTCTGCAATACCACCATTAGCTCAGCAATGCTAAAATAACTTCCATGTGACTTATTTTAAAATAAAATATCAATATTGACAATTTTATTTTAGTTCTTTACAAAATTTTATTTTGGTTCAATAAGTTTTTAAACTGCTTATTTCCAAAGCTGGGAGTTATAGTAATATTTTGACAGAGAAGACTGAGAGACACCATTGCACCTGTTAGTCTGCAACAGAGCTGGAAAACAAATAATTTCTTAGACTCTTAAAACAGGAAGTTTTAGGTCCAAATAGTGTGGGCTATAACTAAGGGCAGTGAAACCAGGCAGCCTAGCTAGCAGGTAATTGCTTTTTGTGATATTTTTTGGCTCACAAAGTAGCAAGTTCTTACAAAGTTCAGGGTTATTTCTATGTGTTCTAGTTTTCTTATACTTTCTCAGCAAAAAATAGCAGAGAATGTGGTTACTGTAAGAGAAATTTTCTCTTATTAACAGTGCATGGTCTGCGCTGCTCCATGCCGCTCATCTCCTCCCAATATTCTGGAAATTGAGCCGTTATAGTTTAAAGCTGCCTAGGTTAAATTCAGACAAGGATAAAGCTGACTAGAAAACCTGGGTTGCAAGGTAGAAACAACCCCATCCGGGTGTTTAAGGAATTTATGGAATGTAACTTCCCTGGGCATCTACTGCCCATATTAGGAAACACCCTCCGTCGCCCGACTCTAGACCACCCTATAGTCACAACCTCCAATGAATGTAGAAAGCCATTTAAATTAACCAATGCCTTCTGTTTCTGTAACCATGCTTGTCAAAGCCCTGCCTTCCTTTGTCTTGCAGTTTTAAAAGCCATGCTCCGGCATGCCTCGTGGCTCTCTGTTCCTGCGTGTTCAGTGGGCCCCACACATGCTTGGACAACAAATAAAACCCCTTGCATATTGCATGAGAGGACGTCTGTTGGCTTCTCCCTACACGCGGCGGGCGTCTCGAAACTCACAGTTACATTGTTCTGTTAGGATGTTCTCTGAATTTTCTCTACATAACCTCATATATTCATCAGATATTTAAAAGAAATTTATTCTTGCATTATTAAAGGATGAAATCTTCAAACTCCAGGAAATAAATTTTTATTTCCCCCGAGTCTTTAAATTATTAGCCCCAAATACCTTCAACAAAAATTCACTAAGTCTTCATATGCCAAGCAGGTGCTGAATGCAGACCTGTGCCTACTTTCAAAAAGAAACCTACCCTTACGTTGTAGGTGTTGTAATCTAACTCAAGCACCACCATTCTGTTCTGTATGCGCCATGCCCTTTGAACTTCAAAAAAAAAAAAAAAAAAAGGATGTCCTGTTTCCTCAGGAATGCACAGGTGTGGCGCCCCCCACATCTTTGTAGTTTTTTTCCCTTTATAAACCACCCCCAAATCTTAGCCTAGTCGCACATCAGTGTAAATTCCACACTCACTCTGTGTCGCTTGATACCAGCCTAAATAAATAAGTGCTCTCTTCTTTTCCCTCCAAGATGTCTTGGCCTTTTTATTCTTTTTGCCTTTTCACAATTTTCATTTTATTTTGGGGTGCAGCCTTTTGGGGTACAACATTTGGGGGCTCATCTGGGATTAACCCCAAGGACCCCCAAAAGGGCTCCCCTTTTTCTTTTCTCAAGTCACTTCATTGGGTCAGTACTCTGTACAGTTCATTTGTATTTTGGCACGCATTTGCATTTGGTAGAGGAGCCTGAGTGCTCTTTCTGCACTGGAGCGGGACACCCTCGGGGTTTGGGGGCATTTTGCCCATTGGTACAGTTGGGTATTGGTATTTACCCGTTAGTAATTTGTACGGTCGGGTATTAGTATTTACCCATTCGTAGTTTGTGAACCAGGAACTGCTTTTTGCTCGACTCTGTTTCAGATCTAATGCTGCCCGGTGGTGCCACGGGTTGAGCCAGCAGGTGGTAAAGGGCCGGTAGCAGCTCTTCCACATCTCCCTCCGGCAGGACCGGTAGGGCAGGTGGTTTAGGTTCCGGTTTTTCTCTTAGCCGTGCCAGCAACAGAGGGTTACTGGGCTGCTGCCTGGAAACCTTAAGAAACTTTCTTAACCAGGGAGGAGAATCAAAAATAAGATCAATCCAAATCTGTCCAAAAATAAGATCAATCCAAATTTGGTCAGGATGAGTCGGAGGGCCGAAGACGTATCTCCGGACTGCCTCTGCGATAGCCATGTCGAAGCTACTGACAGATGGCCATTCAGCGATTCCGTGAGGACACTCCAAGGAAGAGAGCATGCGAAGTCTCCCGGGATAAACAGGTTCTCCGTATCCCTGGGCTCTTTGCTTAAATTCCTTAAAATGATTAAGAACTAGAGTTAGAGAAGTTAAAGGCACAGATGAAGATCCTCGTCCCATGGTGACTAGTAAGAAAATGGTCAGTTAAACACACACACAATAAGGCAACACAGAAGATACAAAAACACCAACAATGCACACACAGTCTCTTCCGTCCCCTCTCAAGCGTCCTAGAAAGAAATATTAGATCTGGAATGGAATCAAGCAAAAAGCAGTTCCTGGTTCTCAAACTACAAACAGGTAAATTCCAATACCTGACCATACAAATTACGAATGGGTAAATTCCAATACCTGACCATACAAATTACGAACGGCTAAATACCCGACCGTACCAATGGGCAAAATCCCCCCAAACCTGGAGAGCATCCCGCTCCAGTATAGAAAGAGCACTCAGGCTCCTCTACCAAATGCAAATGCGTGCCAAAATACAAACGAACCAAGGAAAAGCATGCAAAAAAAAGATACTTACAGAGTATCGACCCAGTGAAATGACTTGAGAAAAGAAAAAGGGGGGCCCTTTTGGGGGTCCTTGGGGTTAATCCCAGATGAGCCCCCAAATGTTGTACCCCAAAAGGCTGCACCCCAAAATAAAATGAAAATTGTAAAAAGGCAAAAAGAATAAAAAGGCCAAGTCATCTTGGAGGGAAAAGAAGAGAGCGCATATTTATTTATTTATTTAGGCTGGTATCCAGTGACACAGAGTGAGGGTGGAATTTACACTGCTGTGCAACTAGGCTAAGATTTGGGGGTGGTTTATAAAGGGAAAAAACCCCGCAAATGTGGGGGGCCCACACCTGTGCATTCCTGAGGAAATGGGACATCCTGCTTTCTCCTTTTTCTAAAGGTCAAAGGGTGTGGCACATACAGAACAGAATGGCAGCGCTAAGAGTTAGATTACAACACTTGGAATTGAGATGGCTAGATCGATAGGATTAAGTATATCTAGTTTCATAGTAGGAGATCAAAACTACAGACACCTTACTACACTCATTAACCAAGACCTAGCTAGCCTTGGCAACTCTGTATCTAAATTAAAAGATTCTCTAAGCTCCTTAGCTGAAATGGTTTTACAAACCCGCCAAGGCTTGGACCTTCTTTTTCTAAAAGAGGGAGGTCTCTGTTTGGCCTTAGGAAAAACCTGTTGCTTATATACAAACCACTCTGGAGTTATTAGACAGAATGTGGCTGCCCTTAAGAAATGCCTACAGGAAAGGGAACAAGCTCAACTGACAGAACAAAATTGATTTGAACGTTGGTTCTCATTCTCCCCTTGGTTGTCCACCCTCATATCAGCAGCCATAGGACCCCTAATAGTGCTTTTAGTCGGTGTAACTATCGGTCCTTGTATCATAAATAAACTGGCATCTTATGTAAAAGGCTGAATACAGGCTGTCAAGCTGATGATCTTAGCTACCCAGAGTTATGAGCTAGTACCTGTGGATTCAACTATGAGCCAATGATTTGGCTCACTGACAAAAATCAGTGGGGAATGTTGTAATCTAACTCTTAGGCTGCCATTCTGTTCTGTATGCACCACACTCTTTGCCCTTTAAAAAAAAAAAAACAGGATGTCCCATTTCCTCAGGAATGCACAGGTGTGGCACTCCCCATATCTTTGTGGTTTTTTTCCCTTTATAAACCACCCCCAAATCTTAGCCTAGTCGCACAGCAGTGTAAATTCCACCCTCACTCTGTGTAGCTGGATACCAGCCTAAATAAATAAACGCTCTTCTTTTCCCTCCAAGACGTTTTGGCCTTTTTATTCTTTTTGCCTTTTTACAATTTTCATTTTATTTTGGGGTACAGCCTTTTGGGGTACAACAGTAGGTAGAATACTGGTCATAAGTCATGGATGGAGAACTGTTTCTAGCCATCAGTAGGATATTTACATGAATTAACATACTCAGGGATGTCCAGATTTGGAAAGAGGAAGTACACATGATACACACATCAAGCAGCTGCTTATGAAAACACAATTGGCTCCATGCATGCATGCATGGTTGCTTTGCTCTATTGATTTTAAACTTGTGGTGAGAAGAAAACATGGCACAAGGGTGTGGAAGAGGGAAATTCTCACCTCCTGATATTGTTGCAGGCAGCTGAGTTAGAAATATTATAGGCAGTGAGACAGGGCTGGGTCCTAGGTGGAGCCAGTACAGACACCCGGCAGCTACAGGGACACTGACGCCTCCTGCTGTGGACCAGGCCTCAAGACAAAAGGCCAAACAAATGCAGCCATATCCTGAGGACTGATACTCTAAATAGTTCCCATCCCCCTAGGAAAGAGTCTCTGCTAGGTAAGAATGCCCACTTTCTATATGACTGGCTTCCCCATTTGTCCCTATTGTAATCAGTTTTACCTGAACTACTGATCTTATTGGCTAACTATAGTTATGTCCCACCTTATGCCCATCTGCCTTGTGAGCTCCCAGTCTTCCCCCACCTTAAACCCATTTTTTACTCTATAAAAAATCCCTGGAAAGACAAGAGTCCTTGGCAACCTGCTCGGGACCCCTTCTTGTCTCTCTTCAGACAGAAGCTTTCTTTCTCTCAATAAATATATTCTGCTCTTACCTCCATTGTTCCTAAAATTCATTCTTCTATTTTAGAGAACACAAGCTCATTCTGGACATAGTAGGTCAGGAGTTTCATTCCCCTATATCAATATCCCTAAAAAGAGAATAAAGGCAGAGCCAGAGAAAAAGAGGCCAGAGACCAGATATAGTCCCAAGGTCATACCCCCATAACCTTTCTTCATCTATGCCTCCTTTCACCTCCTAAATTTTCATTACATACCAATAACACATGTGATCTCATCAATGGATTAATTCACTGATGAAGTAGTCATGATCCAGCGACTTTGAAAGACTCATCTCTGATTACATAGACTTTTGGAGGACATTTTAAATAGAAGCCATAACTAGCATTAAGGAAAAGGAGGAAAATAATAGTGAAATCTAGAAACATAATAATCTGTTCTTATCCTGAGTGCTGGAAATCAAATCTGACTCCATCACTGCTGCCTTCTATGATACTAG
Organism: Hydrochoerus hydrochaeris; assembly: GCA_004027455.1. NCBI lineage: Eukaryota > Metazoa > Chordata > Mammalia > Rodentia > Hydrochaeridae > Hydrochoerus > Hydrochoerus hydrochaeris. The sequence goes on from PVLA01000413.1 coordinate 10,727, forward strand.
GAAACTTACTCAATATCTTTGTGTCAACTTATGCTCATTCTAAAAGTAGGAAGTAACTCTTTTTCATATGGTTATTGGTGTAATGCTCAGACCATTGACTAACCAAATGCGCTGCCATCTTGTTCTGTATGCGCCATTTTGAAATTAAGTTTCTGTTTCCTACTTAAGTTTCTGTTTCATAAGATAAGTTTCCTTTTCCATGAACTGATGCTTCGCTTGCCACCCTTAATAACCAACCAACTTTCTCCCCATGTTCTTACCACCCAGAATTCATCAATCATTGCTAGTCTCGTCCTCCCCATACCCACTATAAAGGTAACCACCCTTAGTTGTTAGGCACGCAGTCTCGAGATACATCAACAGAGACTGTGTCGCCAAGCTTGGCAATAAAACTCCTTCACTCTTGATTGATTGGCTTTCATTTCTAAATCATCATTGCACCATTACAATTGGTAGGAATAAAGATAGTAAATCTCAGCTGTTTTTAGATCTTCATACTAGTGTATGCCTGCTCATCGAATGATTGTACCACTCTGTTTTCCTTGATATACATGGCAAAGAAAATTTCAGAGTTGAAGGTATAGCATCTGCCTACATGCAAGCATGAGCCCTTCCTGGGTTTGAACCCCTAACAGGAGAGCAGAGAGTGAGAGCAAGAGAGAAGGGTGAGGGAGAGAGAGAGAGAGAGAGAGAGAGAGAAAGAGAGAGAGAAAGAGAGAGAGAGGCAGAGAGCAAGAACAAGAGAGGCAGAGAGAGCCAGAGAACGAGAGTGAGAGACAGAACAAATCAATAAATTTGGCTTAAAATCAAATTGGTTTTATTAGTGATTCCTAAATTAGGCAACACCCTATCAAAAATAGAAAGAGTTCTGTTTGGCATGGCATAATAGTTGCTTTTTTCTGAAGTAATTTGAGCAGGAACAAGAAAACAGAAACAAAAACATGGAAGAGGTTAACATAAGGTTGCTTTCAGTATTCGTTTTCTCACTTACTGGAAAAAAATACCTGATATTCACAATTTAAGCAGGTGAGATTTAATTTAGCTCATGGTTTCAGGGGATTCAGTTCACAGTCAGCTGCCTCTGAGGCTGAAACAGCATGGCAGAAAGGAATATGGAACAAAGCTGCTTAGCTCATGACAGCTGAGAAGCAGAGCTGGGGAACTGTAACAGTGAGGAAGGAGCAAGAGACTTGATATAAAGCTGAATTTCACATCTCCATGGCCCATCCAGACTTGCCCAGAAGTATGGCCTACCAATCTCCTGGGAAGATTCTACAGTCAATCAAGCAGGTACTCTACCCTAACCTCCACAGCCTACGCTTTGTCAGCTTCATATTGAAACACATCTCCTTAAGCCACATTTAATCTTCAAATAAAAACAATAGTGAGTTCATAATTCTGCCTAACATAATATAAATGTCCCACATACAACTGGAAACAAACAATTCCCCAAATTCTCAACAGTTCTAGTATTTTTCAAAAGTAGAAGTCGAAGTCTGAGTGGCTGAAACAGCACCTGAGGAAGATTTTCTAGAGCAGGGGACCCAGAGCCTGTCTACTCAAATGAAAGTCTAACACTTCTGAATCTGTGTTCATGCAATACATTGGGTCTTGCTGATTCCTGAGATGATATTCCCTCAAAGCATCTTTCTTCTTGTCCCTGTACAAAGTACTTGGTTTCTTTTTAATGGTGCTAAACTCTTCAGTAGCCATACCTCCTTTGGCCTCAACTTAATACATGGTTCCCTCTGAGCAAGAACGTAAGTTTTTCAAATTTTTCTACTCTGCTTTTTGCCCCTAATTCTCCTGACAAGTCTAAAAGCAGCTAGCATTACCAAGGCCACAGCCTCAATGTTTGCCTGTCCTGAAATTTCCTCTCCCATATTAACCTAAATCTCGATCTCCTATGAACTTTTATGGCATGGAAAAAATATAGACAAATTTTTGCCAGAGTATAGCAAACATGATCTTTAGTCTAACTGCCAAAGGAGTCCTTGTTCTCAACTGACACCTCCTGAGACTGACCTTTACTGTTCACACCGCTATCAACATTCTAATCTTCTGAGCTCCAACCAGAATCAACCATCAAGTTCATCTCTGTTTACATTCTCTAATGCATATCTTCAAACTTTCCAAAGTCCTCCCACAAACCAATTCCAAAGGCTTCCAGATGAGCCCATTCTGGATACCAATTTTCTGTAGTAGTCAGCTTTCCTATTGCTGGGACACCACCCAACACCCACAACTTAAAAACAGAGAGTTTTAATTTAGCTCATGGTCTCAGTGGGGGTGGGAGTTCAGCCCATGGTTGTCTCCAAGGCAGAAACATTACTATGGAAGGGCAGTGAACCAAAGCTGTCCTAATATGTAGCAGCCAGGAAGCAGAGCAGGACAGCAGCACCAGAAAGGTAGGCATGAGAAACTAGACATACACCCCAATTCATGCCCCATAACCTACCCAGATATAACCGGAACTGTGCTCCGACAGTCCCCAAGTAGATCCCAAAGCTAATCTCTCATGTGAATGATTTCGAATTTTATTAAACTCACAGATAAATGATGCTTTTAAAATTATCATTGACCATAAGTAAGTTGTGCTACAAAAAGTGAAGCTGTTGATAAAAGTCTGAAAGTAAGACCTACATAAAATTGATGTGTTTATTTAAGGCCAACCACACACCTATAAAACAGGTATAAAACAGGTATACCCATGACTCATAGACTTTTGGGGAGATAATTTTTGGCTAACATCAATATTATTTTAACCTCTTACATTGGAATCAGTGCAGAAAATTAGTGTGCTGAGGGCTGGGCCTCTTATCTTTCCTTGTGTTTTATGTTTACCCTTGGCAACTTGGTAAAGCCCCTTCTCAGAATAACGGTTTATAATGCTCATGTAATCATTTGTGAAAAAGTAAAAATTAATTCAGACTTTAAAAATCTTCCATGCTATTCCTCATCCTGGAGTAAAAGACAGATGCAGCCTCAAAATTACCAGAAAACAGTATGCACAAAAGCATACACCTATAATCCTACGACAGAGCACTTGCCTGGCATGTTTGAAGTCTTGGGTTCAACCCCTGGTACTGAAAAAAGAATTACTAGAAACAATATTTCTTCTAAGCTATAGTAGTAGATCATAAAATGTCATAACATCCTCTTGCTTTGTTATTCTCTGAGAAACTTTTTTCCTTAAAATTACAGAGACATTTCCTGTTTGAAATTATATCTACAAGAATGAAATATTCCACCTCTGTTTGGAAAACTTCAGATAACCTCAATTTACAACCGAGACAGAAATTTTCTTGGATATGAAATCCCATCTAATATCAGAGTTTGCAAGGAAATAGAACTGAGTAGGAGGTGGAACAAGGACAAATAAACAATAAGCAGCTATGGGGAAAGAAATGAGAAGCTGGGCAGAGCACCCTGTCTCTCCAAGACTCCTAGGCATAAGCAAATCCAAAATCCCATTTGCACTGTGGATTTGACACCCCTGTACCTCCCCCTGCACCCCTACTAGTCTTTGAAAATCTTGTAGGGTCAAAAGTTCTCCTCCCAATAGATGGGCCAATGACTGTAAGGCCATGACCCCTGTCAACTCTCAACTGTAGAACTTCCCATAATCCAAGGATTTTAAGAGATCCAATGCCTGCCCTCTTCACCACTGTGAGCTCTTCTTACTGACCAATTCCTATCTTGTGGAGCGTAGGATAGCTTCTTTCACTTTTAATATATCTTACTCTTATTATTCCTGAGTGTCCTGCTCAATTCTTTCTTCTAGAGACCAATAATCTGGTCCTATAACAGGACTATGGGTCCACTAGACCTCCTGTAGCCTCTCTGTGTTGACACACAGTCTTGCTTCGCTTTGAGCCTTGCAAAACACTGCTCATTTCAATTTCATTAAAACTTCACCCTCAGCAGGGTGTGGTGGCTCATGCCTGTAATCCCAGCACTCGGGAGACTGAGGCAGGAGGATCATTGTGAGTTCAAGACCAGCCTGGGTTACAAAGCTCAAGGCCTGCATAGGGAGACCCTGTCTCAAAAAGACAAAACAAACAAACAAACAAAAAACTTCACCCTCTCCAAGTTAACCTCACATTGCAATGGCCACATAAATCTGCTTTGTTCTGAGTATTCTGAGGTCAATTGGGCAAAGGCAAGGGGGAAACCAATTAGGTTAAAATTCAGTTATATCTGTGGACCTCAGGGTTTAAAAGCCATGGATAGAGAAAGTACCTAATACGAAGAAGAATCAGGCAAGCATTATCTACAAGTATCACCGGCTTGGGATGTGGGGTCACAGGCCAAGAACAAGTGTAACCCAAATTGCCTTCACTGGCAGAACTGGATCAGAGGACATGGGTTATCAGAAGTCTGTTAATGCACGCAAGAGGAAAAACACCAGACAGCTCTCTGCACAGAAAGGGGGCTGCAGGCCCAAGAGAGGGTCTCTGTTAATAGCTAAGGTCAATCTGAAGTTGTTTTTGTATCTCTGAGCTGGGTGGGAAGTTCCACTGTGTCCTGGTAAGTGGTTCTGTTAACTATAAAGGCTCTAATGTGACATTAGGGCACTCTCTTCCTTCAAGTACTTTCTGTACCATGCTCAAAGGTAGCCCCATACAAATTCTCTTTAAACCACCCATTCCATTTCAGCTGTTAATGGCTAGAATGCTTTCCCCTCTCACCTTGGGTGGGTCTTTGGAGAGGCCAGTTTAGCTTTGGTTTTTCTGAATTGGGTGCTAATGCTATATGGAGGGGAGGGATGTCTCAAAAAGGGGCTTAGACAAAGTGGATGGTAAAATTAAGTCCTGCCTGAACCTCCCCAGATGGCACAGCGCGTGGGCAAATGTGTTTCTCTGCGTGTGTTAACGAGTTAGTCTCAAACTTGAGAAGCTCCAAATACACATACACACACACACACACACACACACACATACCCCTACCTGAATTCTGGTGGTCACTCTAACCAGAGGCCACCTTGCTTTTTCTAACGCATTTACGAACAATACAATTTTTACGAACAATACAATTCACACATGTCACAGGTAAAATGAAAGACTTGCAAGGCCCTGGTCTAAGAGCTTTGCAGGCTGTTCTTGTTAAACAGGTGACTGTGACAAGCCCTTTAATGAATGGCTCATAGAAATGAATCAACCTAGTCGTACATGAGAAGCCAAGAAGGCCACATCGGAAGCCAAGCAGCTGATCCCGTCGTCCCCTTGCAGTGGTTCAGGGGCTGCAGATGGGAAGGCAACAGCCGCAACACAGCAGGACACATTCAGCAGCGCTTGGGTGTGGACTAAATACTCTCCGTGTCCAGCACTGTTTCCATTGGCCCAGGGCAGGTGAGAACAAGTCTGGGCCTGCGGTCAGGGCTAGAGAATCCCAAAGAGAACACAGAAGGCAGACTTCTGTCAGCTTTGTTTCGGTGGATGTGGGGGGAGGTAATCCGAGAAGCTTCACAGAAGAGAACTTGACCCTAGGACCTGAGCCAGAAGCACTGGCAGCACAGGCCAGTGACAGAGAGAAGCACCTAGACCTGGAGGGCGCGCTCTTGGGCCTTCCTGGTGGCGCAGGGCGCTGGGGAGCGGAGGCCACGGTACCCTCCCCCGACGCGGGCGCCGGCGGGCACAGCACCACACACTCGGAAGGTCACGCGCCCGGGCTGGCCTTCCGCGGGCACCGAGGGCGCGGAGCAGCGCAGGGCGGGGCGCGCGCGACGCGGGGCGGGGCGCGGAGCACGCGGGCGGGAGGGCCCTCGGCGTCACCCGGAAGCACCGCGAGCAGCGGATGGCGCCGGCGTTGGGTGCGGGGCCGGGGGCCCTGGGGCGCGCGCCGCGGCTCTGGGCCCTGACACAGCTGCTCTGGCTGACGGCGACTCCGGGCTGGTCTCCGGCCTCGGGCGGCCTCTCTCGGCGGCCCTGGCCTGTGCCCTACAAGTGAGTGTGGCGGCGCGCGGGCCCGGGCGCGTGGCCGAGGCGGCAAGGGGGGCGCGCTGCTGGAGTCCTGGCTGCGCGGAGGCGGCGGGACGGGCTCCGGGGGACCCTCGGCTTGGCGCACTGGGAGACTCCGGGAGTCGCAGCCGCTCGTGGTGTGCAGCGCTGGGGAGTTTCTCTCCCGCGCTGCTGGACCCTGCGTGGGACTGTCCCTAATCGCGGAAGAAATGGAAGTAGTGGTCCTGCGCCGAGCGACTTTAGATGCAGGGAACTGAATGCGCGAGCAGCTTAGAACACTTTAGAGACTGGTTTATTACTTGGTGCACTATCCGCAGTCATCACATATTTAATATATGGAGTGACCAACTTCCTCACTTGGCAGTGAACATCCCAATTTTGGTATTCTAAATCTCATTTCCCTCCCGGGCCAACGAGGAAGCTTGACCGTCTGTTTATTCACGTTCTTCAACCTGGAGTTAGAGCACTGGTCAGAAGTCGAGGACAGAGGCTAAAACCTGTGAAGCTGATTTTTTTTTTAAAGAGTACTGGGCTTTGAACTCAGGATCTTTGCACTGAGGTGCATTCCTGCCCCCCTTCACTCCTGTGCCCTTTTTAAATTTTTATTTTTGAGGACAGGCCCCAGCAAGTCCCTGAATTACCCAGACTGGGGTCAAACTCGCAGTGGTCAGCAGCAGCCTCCCAGGGTGCTGGAATTGCAGGTACTTCATTCCAGGCTTTGACCAGGAAGAGTACCGATCCAGTCTAAAACTGGGAGGTAGCTAACCAGGAACACAAGCATTGTGACCTCAAGCGAGGGAAAGGCCAGCTGCTTTTGAATATACACAATTATTTTTGCTTGACAGAATAATGAGTTCTGAGGCAGGAGAATCTCAGGTAAATTCTGGGTTCCTGTTGCATGCTGCAGATCAAATCTAGCCCCCTGAGGTCATGGGAAAGTTATTCAGCATCCTTTGCTCACATGTGCTGAATCAGAAAATGGGAACAGTTGTAACACTTTTTTTTTTTTTGGCAAGATTAACTTTAGTAAATACTAGCTGTTGTCAAACCTAAATATTCATGTATTCTGCTCATGGAATGTTTATACTTGATGTATGTGAAAACAGAGATCAGAGATACAGATCTGAAATCCCAGCTGCTTGGAGGCTGAGTAGGAGGGTCATAATTTCCAAGCCAGCTTGGACAATAGAGAGGCCCTCTCTCAAAATAAAAATTAAAAGCGGGGGTTGGTGATAGGGATGTAGCTTAGGGTCACTTAGTGTTCTTGGCATTCCCCAATACTCTTAAAGAAAAAAAAGTAAAAATTAAATATTCAATAAAACCAGGAGATAAACAAGATTATAAACCCTAAATATTTATGCCTCATACTATGTCATTGGCTATAACTTCTGTTTTTCAATTTTCAGCAAGTAAGTGCATGCCCCCCATTCATTTCCCTCAGTTGAGTATGTTTACCTGAATTAAGTTCATACTTCAGTTATGCTTTATAAATTATGTTTAATCTAAAAGGCATTGTGCTGTGGGTAAAAGAAACTCACATATAGTTTTAAATTTGTTTAAACTGGGTGTTGTAATCTAACTCTTAGAGCAGCCATTCTGTTCTGTATGCGCCATGCCCTTTGACCTTTAAAAAAGGAGAAAACAGGATGTCTGGTTTCCTCAGGAATGCACAGGTGTGGGCCCCCCACATCTTTGCGGGTATTTTCCCTTTATAAATCACCCCTAAATCTTAGCTTGGTCCCACAGCAGTGTAAATTCCACCCTCACTCTGTGTCGCTAGATACCAGCCTAAATAAATAAGCGCTCTCTTCTTTTTCCCCAAGATGTCTTGGCCTTTTTATTCTTTTTGCCTTTTTACAATTTTCATTTTATTTTGGGGTGTAGCCTTTTGGGGTACAACACCGGGTAAGTACCAAAATTAAAGTAGAAACTTTTGTTCATGTATTAAGGATTGTTACCAAATACATCAGACTAGAACCACAGAAATCTTAGGAGCATTCTTAGAGGATACAAGCTGCTGCTTTTTATTCTTGCTCTCTCAGTGCCAAGGATAGAAGGTGACAAGTAAGCCATAGAGCTGAATCTGGCTACAGCCACCACCCTTGTGGCCTTCTCTGGTCTTCTGTTCTCGTTTGCATTATTTCAGTCACTTCCTGACTGATCTCTGGGCCTTACCTTGGCCCTTTCCTGCCTCTTATTTTTCACAATAAGGTTTACATTACAGTGTATTCAGTCTCCTCAAATCTGCTGCTTTAAATCTTTTAGGCTCACTCAAGGGCTCAACCCTGCCAAACCTGAGCATCCTGGAGTGCCTTTCACATTTCTCAGGGCCAGTGATATCAGTCCCTGGCTACCTCTGCCCTCCTGTCTAACCCAAGCTCAGCAGAGACTCTCAGATGTGCATTCTTGTCTTGTAATACTTAACGTCTTCTGTCCCAACATTTTCTACAAATACTTCATACCTAAGCTGATCTTCATCTCTTTCTTTGCCCTCCCAACCATACCCATTCCCCATCAAGGAGAAATGATTCCTTTCATTTTTGTGCCTGTAGGACTTTATTTCCTTAGTTTACCACTTACTCCAGTGTACCTTGTGGCCAATTTTTTTCACAGCTCCCAACATTTTCATTTTTGTTTCTTTCCTTCCATTCTAGCCTTACATATAGTAGATTCTCAGTAAATATTGGTTGAATGAATGAAAGTTAATTCTTAAGTAAATATAAATATATTTCCATATTATCATTTGCTGTTAAAGGTATCACTGAAAGATTGTTAATGGGATAAGTAAAATGTATATTTGTATTCAGTCACAATGATCTAAGCTTTGAACGTCTTCCCCAAAAATGTTACAGTGAAATGAAAATCTAGATTCCTCTTAGAATCTAAGCTGATGGCTTTTCTTTCTTTATTAGACGCTTTTCCTTCCGCCCAGAACCAGATCCTTATTGTCAAGCTAAGTACACTTTCTGTCCCATTGGCTCGCCGATCCCAGTTATGAAGAATGATGATGTCATTGAAGTCTTTCGACTACAAACCCCAGTATGGGAATTTAAATATGGGGACCTGCTGGGACATTTTGTAAGGATGCTTCTTGATCTTGTAACTTTGATTTAGTTATTAAATTGACTTGTAGTACTCAGATCAAATTTATTGATTGACCTCTAGCATATTAAATACGAGTAATTAAAAATGTTATGATCAGATTTTGTAATTCTGACAGTAACAAATGCATTCACTTTAATGCTTTTTAATGTTATGAATCTTAACGTACCTGCTGTACTTGGTTTTTGGAAAATGAGCAGCAAGGACATAAAAAAAGCAAGGCAGGCAGGAAGCACTTCTTGATTTCACTTTTCTAGGTTAGTATGTAATTCTGTAAGATACATTGAGTTCCTTCCTACAGCTGTGGCATGCAGGCTTCTTGTACTTATGTCAAAGGTTAAGAAAATGACACGTGTTTACACAAAGCCCATATCCCTCCTATCTAAGACGGTAAGAAGCCAAAAGCAGAGTGGATGAGGGCCTGGCGTTTGAGAGACTACAGAGGGACATAAGAATAGTGACACAGAAAAGGAAGAGTTGAATAGTTGTTTTTTACAATAGATGCATATTTTATAGTATACCACATTTTCTCCCACCAGATTACCTGAACCCATGATTACTTCACAGATGCTTTCATAGGTGTATTATCTTTATACAGAAAATTATGCATGATGCCATTGGATTCAGGAATACCTTAACTGGCAAGAACTACACAATGGAATGGTATGAACTTTTCCAGCTTGGCAACTGTACATTTCCTCATCTCAGACCCAAAATGGATGCCCCTTTCTGGTGTAACCAAGGAGCTGCCTGCTTTTTTGAAGGAATTGATGATATCCATTGGAAGGAAAATGGGACATTAGTTCTAATAGCAACCATATCAGGTAAGTTTCAAATGTATGCCAGTATAAATGATTGTATTACTGTGCAATGAAAATTGTATGTGAATGAAATGCATTTTGGGAACCACTACACTTTGGCCCAAACTAGTACTCATTTACAGCTTCATAGGTGATGCATAGCTTATCGCTTGCTCTATTCTATAGAAAAGAACAATAGAAAATGCTTTGTAAAATTAAACTGAACTTTTTAAATACAGTAGTGCCTCAGTTCATGACATAATTCTTTCCATTGTTCTGGTGGCAAAGTGAATTGAACTAGAATCAAATCAGATTTCCTTATAAGGTCAATATTGAACCTAACCATTGACTTTGATACAGTTCTCGTCTGTTGGTTTGCCACCAGAATCATGGAAAGAATTAAGCCATGAACTGAGGTACCACTGTGAAACGAAAGGAAATCCCCAAAGTGCCTGATTAAAGGTCCTAGTAACTGTAACTAAAAAAAAAGTAAGTGATGCTATATTAAAATATTTTTATAGAAATAATAGCCCTTACTCTCATAGATTTAGAAGAGGTTAGACTGAATGCTTTACATGTATTGCAACATTTATCATCACAAGAGTTAGTTATTTTCCCCTTGTACCTATGGAGAGAGGTTATACAGTTAAATAACCCTGGCATTTAACTCCAAGATAGGCCATTCTCTTAAATTTTGGCATGCTACCCCCCCAAATTTATATATATAGAGAGAGAGAGAAAGAGAGAGAGAGAGACAGAGACAGATACAGGGAGAGACAGAGATACTGAGCCTCTTGAACACTTTAAATATTTTATCTCTGAGATTTTCTGTCCTTTTGGATGTATTAGAAATTTGCTAATGTATTTGAAGTTTTGCATGTGCTGTGTTATTGATTAGTGAGGAAAGGAGTTTAGTAATTTTCTTCAACAGCTTGTTGGCATAGTGCTTCATGTATAGAATGCTACCATCATAATTTAGAACTTTCTTGTGCCATTTATAGAGCTCTGTGTTATAAATTGATGCCACAGCCCCCAAACTAGAAACATCAGAAGTAAAGGCAATGTTGGTAATAATACTCATTCATTGGATCCCAGGACTTGAGAGAATTATCAGGCTTTCTACTTACATAGCTTTTACTAATCCCTCATAATTATAATCCCTCATATTCTTTGTGCGGTGAGTAAGATACCCTTTGCCCTTTTACAAATAAGGAATTCAGGCTCAGCCAGGGAAGATGACTGAACTTTTATTCAGTCATAGAGCTGGATATAGCAGAACCAAAACTAGAATTGAGATCCCATAATCTAGGATCTTTTAACTGAAAACAGGGCAATTTTCTAATTTCCTTCCTATTTTCTAATCAGTGTATCCCAAACCATCCCAGCAATATGAAAGTCCATCTGTTTCCACAATGCTCAGTAAAACAGATACTCTTTCTTTCCAGACCTTTTCACATCTCTCATATCTCTCTTTCTACCTATATCATTATCTGAGTTTTCCTTCTGACCTACATTGATCATATGAACAAATGATCCCTATTTTTCATAATGTAGTTTATAATATGCTACTACTTAAATCTTTTCAGTTGTCTAACTTGTGATCATGTTGGGTCCATGCCCTTTTCTTCATATTACAATATAGTGTTTTGAACTACAACAGTGGCTTTTCAAAGTTGAACACTAGAAACAGTGCCTCCAGCTCTAAGAAAACAGGGTTTTTATACACTTCCACAATTTAGATTCCATTAGCCATTCTATTTATTTCACAGAACATGAATTATTAATTCTACCAAGTTGGGGAAACCAAAGGAAGGTTTAAATACAATGACAGTGAAATACTGATACCTGGCTGAATCAAGCATTATAAATGCCCAGATGAGGGTTGTAGCAATGTAAAGCAGCTGTTTTCTGAATATTTTGAAAGATGTGTTTGGTCTGATATAAAGGGGGCAGCAGCAAAGAGGGTTGACCAACCTGGAATCTGTATAGGCTGGCCAAAAACATGAAGTTTGGTTGGTTCTTTGAAGAATTTAGTAGATGGGTGGGGAAGTCAATAGCTGCATTCCAGCAACTGCAAGTGGGGGTGAGAAAGAAGGGAGATAACCACATATTCAAGGGAGGTGGACTGGTGCTTAGCAGGCCAGACTTCTGATATAGCTGCTTCTCAGTCATTCATTGCTGATTGCATATAATACTTCCTAAGAGAAAAACACAATTTTATGCTTCTCTTTTTCTGACATTGTCTTCACCTTCTGCTCTTCTCCAGTTCCTTTCTTGCTCTCCTTTTGTGATCCTAAATCCAAAATATGAATAGTATAAAGGGCTGCTGCATTTGTATAATCTCCCTTTTGACAGTAGTTTCAATGATTATAGGATTAGTAAGTGTTCGCTCTATATACCTATTGTATGTAATGTTTATAATTCAGCAATGCCTGAAAAAAAAAAAATGGCTGAGCTTGTACTATCATGAGACTTGGAAATCCAAAACAAATCTCTTACTCATATGCATCAACAGTTTAATCAGGTAAGAACATTTTGCTTAAAACTAACTTTAATGTTATGTTTTACAACTAGGAAACACATTTAACAAAATGGCAAAGTGGGTGAAACAGGACAATGAAACAGGAATTTATTATGAGACATGGACTGTTCAAGCCAGCCCAGGAAAAGGGGCAGAGACATGGTTTGAATCCTTCGACTGTTCAAAGTTTGTGTTAAGGACATATGAGAAATTAGCTGAACTTGGAACAGAGTTCAAGAAGATAGAAACCAACTATACAAGGATATTTCTTTACAGTGGAGAACCTACTTATTTGGGAAATGAAACATCTATTTTTGGGCCAACAGGAAATAAGACTCTTGCTTTAGCCATAAGAAGATTTTATTACCCTTTCAAACCACACTTGTCAACTAAAGAATTTTTGTTGAGTCTCTTGCAAATTTTTGACTCAGTGATTATACACAGACAGTTCTATTTGTTTTATAATTTTGAGTATTGGTTTTTACCTATGAAGTTCCCTTTTATTAAAATAACATATGAAGAAATCCCTTTACCTAACAGACACAAAACATTCACTGGTTTATAAAACCTTAATTCTACTGACTGCTTTTTTTTTTTTTGTCTAACCACCAGCATGTTTTTTAGCAGGTGATTTTAACATTTGTGGATTTCTTAGCTTTCTTCCTCAGGTAAAATGCACATTATTAGACTGTTGTGTATTAATGGCTCAAGACTATTTTTGGAAAGAAGCTGAAATTCTATTACATGGACTAAAATGAACATGTTAAGTGACCCTTACTTAGGGTTTCAATTCCCAAACCCGTGCACATGCAGTATGTTTCTTTGGTTCTGATAGTGACATTTTCATGATGGAATCTATTTTCTTTAGTATGATAGTTACACTTTTTCATGTAAGTACTTTTTGGTAGTTTAGAATGACTTTACTGCTTTTGTAATTTTTTGTTTTGGTACCAGATCGAACTAATGACCTTGCGCTTGCCAGGCAGGTACTTATGCCTCTGAGCTAAATCCCCAGCCTTTTACAGCTTTTGAAACTATGTCTAGTACTCTGTGTTCTATTTGCGTAACTTGAAAGACTTGTTTGGATAACATAGCTGGAGAGATTTTGCTCCCATATGTGGTAAAGTGTTAACAGAAAAATTTCTTATCATGTAGTTTATAACTGGTTTTATGAATTAAGCAATTTAACATCATTATACCTCTATAGCTAAGTTTTCTGATCTCTATAATGAATCATGTCAGGATTGTTGTAAAGACTGAAGTTGTGTGTTTGGGGTAGTAAGGTCACAATGAATGGTATAACTATGATTAATCAGTGTCATCTTTGATCTTAATATGCATTACATGCCAGCTCTCCTAGATTTTGTAATCATCTAGACTTGGAGCTGATAGAACTACTAGTACTTCAGCAGTTATTAAACCTTGCGGGACATGGAGTTATCTAGCTGCAGACATGTCTGGGTGGACAGGTACTTCTAACTCCATTCTGTTTTCTGTAGTTCTTCTTCCAGGAATGCTACCAGTGCTGTGGAAGAGGGTGCACTTTGCAGAGACAAAGTCTCCAAGTCACTTTATTTGTTAGGGGTACCACACAAGTTTTCAAGATCTTTTAAGTATGTTGTGATCAACTGAATTCATTTTTCTATTCATGGAAAATACAGTAAGATGGAGATCAGAGGAAGCAATGTTTCATATGTAAAAGGACCAATCATATTCTTCAGTTTCAGCTAACATTGGAGTGTTTCCTGAGAGGTTAGTACATTATTGAGCTCTCATAAAAGGCTAATCATATTGTTTACCTCATCTAAATGAGTAAATTGGAGTCCACAAAGGTTAACTGACCTTTCCATGGTTACCTACCTACTAGTAAGCCAGATACGAAATTCAGATGAAATTAGATACTGAAATTTTTCAGTATTACTCAAATATGTAGTCCTTGGACCAGTGCCTGGCCACCAAATGTTACCAGTCTGTGAAATAAATGGAGCTACTGAGAGGAAACATTTAGAATCTTTTAAAGCACCATTGTTTCTGTCGAGCCAATTAACAACAACAGAAAACCCTCTGGCACTTGTGTTTTCTGTCTGTGTTATTTCATTTGCCTAGGCAGTTTATATTTTTCAAGTATAGGTCTGAGTCTGAAAATAAACATGCAGTCACCACAGATAGCTTGAGCTCTTCTGCCCAGGCTTCCTCAAAAGTACAGGCGTAATTTTCTTCCACTGCCCCTCATTTGGCTTACAGTGCCTTTACCATTGTTAAATAGGGTTGCCTTTTTACCTGTTTTAGGATCCTAAGAAACTGGATCTTTGCATTATCACCATCTAGTGGCTAAACCAGGCAACACCAGCTTCTACCAGATTTGTGACATTGCACTGGCAAGTTATTTTGGATTTCCAGATCTGCACTCAAGTGATAAGGAAATACTCTTGTCCAACTTTGCATCAACTGAACATCTTAGCACTTAGTTCCACAGAAAAAAATAAAGACATTTTTATGTGGAACTTCACTTTTAAAGCACGATTCTGAGGGCCTGGGGATTTAGCTCAGTGGCATAAGCATCTGCTTGGCAAGCATGAGGTCATGAGTTTGAACCCCAGTACCAAAACAAACAAAACCCCACGATTCTGTTATGAAAACACTTACAGTGTGCTTGCTTTGGCAGCACATATACTAACACGGTTTTTCATTTGTTCCCAAGAAAAAATGAAAAACTTTGTCAAAGAACTATATAGATTCACAAGGCAACAGCAGAGGGCACAGCATTCACAAAAATGTTTAGCATTTAAGAATTCATGAAATCTGTCGTTTACTTACAAAATGAAGTGGAACTTTTAAGCAGAAATGATTCAACATGCTTTCAAATGGTAGGTGGGAAACCAAAACAAGCCTTGGCAGGAATCTGCCAATTTTGCTACTCTTTAAGTTATTGTATAATTTATTTTTTATTTCAGCAACATAACAGATCACATATATGTAAAATTTCTTTTAAGAGAAGATTTTAGGTTTGAATATGACAAGCTTCAGAATATATCCTTACTAATATGGTTCAGTGTTAGCTAAGTTTACCTATAAAGTGTTACCTAAATATTGCAGGTAGAAAAACCAGTCAAAAGGTCAAAGCTTTTTTAAGTATTTGGAGCCCTCAATCAGTACTGGCTCCATGTAAAAATTCAGAAATAAAATTACAAATATTAGGGAAGTTTTATCCAGCTTTATAATCTGCTACTCCATTGGCACTTAGTAAATAACAAATTCTTGGCATGCTATATAGAAGCTAATGTTCTAAAACTTCATACATTTTCCCCTGTTCAAAAGGGGAAATAAGTGGATTTTTTCTACCATCTTCCTTATATTTACCCTTTCTCATCAAGCAGCCTTGTACTCTTCAAATTTATCTTTTCTAGATTTTCTCTCCCCTTTTTAAGCTAAGAATATATGCTTTTACTGGACTATTCTAAGGTTAAGCTCTTTGTTCACTCCTAAGTATATAATTTGGGAACATTAAAATTAGCCCTACAATTAAACTGGGGTTTTTAGTATAAAAAATTCTTTTTAGATTGCAGTAAGTAATTTTCAATCATGCTTGTTTTTTCTTTTATGATAGTGTAAAATAGCCTAAATTTCCCACATAATTTGAAGATACATTCTGAAATGCATTGCCAGGAAATGAAAATAATTTCTAGTTTAAAAAAGCTAGTTGTATTCAAGGATTATTTGTGACTGAGAATTCTATTTCTAAAGTGCGAAAAAACCTATTTTAATTTAACTATTTTCTGTATGAAATTTTAAAAAATATGATAAATTTACATTTCACATAATTTCATAGGCATCAGTGCCAATTTTAAGGATAGACTTCAAATGCCTAATCTTGTATCCTTCAAAAAAGCATCTACCATAAACCGTGTTTAACATTAAACATTATACACCTATCAAATAACGATTTGAAACTAAAACCATAAATATGTAAGTCTACCTAGTTTTAAAATCAAATATATATGTTAGGCAAAAAATTTAATACAACAACATTAGTAACTATCTTTATTCTCAAGTTGATAAAAGCATTTAAACATGTTACAATATAAACAAATTAAGTGCTGTACATTTTGCTCATAAAGTGACTTAAGGTATCTCAAGCATTATATAATTTATACAAAAAGTAAATTTTCAAATAAAGCTTTGGTTCGTAGAACTGATAATGTACTGTGAAATCTATTTTCCAGAGTTAAGAAAAAAAAATTCACTAACATGGTATTTCTTGTACAATCTAAGCTTTTTCCTATTTAACAAAAGGAAATAATTGCTCCTAGTTTTCAAATTTGGATCAGCCTTTATTCTTCTCAATTACATGTAGAATTTTTTTTTGTTTTGTCTTGTTTTGTTTTTTTGGTACTAGAACTTGAACTCAAGACCTTGAGCTTGCCAGTCAGGGACTGCACCACTGAGCTATATCCCTGACCCGTAATACCACTTTTGAAAAGCATGTATTATTATACAAAATCACTTTTTATTTTATTTTTAAGGAAGGTTATCTAGTTTTAGACTGTTAGCTTTCATAACTACCAAGGTACTTTCTAAAAGTTACACTACTGATGAGCGCCATTTCAAGCATTAATGTATTCCACTGGGGTAAATTATTTCTAATTTTCCTTAGGAAGGTAGTACCTAGTAGCACTAGTGCCCAGACTCATCAAAGTTTATGTACTATCTAAAAAACAAAACAAACCCAATATAGCCCAAAACTTAGTATTTTACAGGTTCTATAATGCATGGGTTTATTTTTATTTAAATATAAAATGCTACTTAAATAATGTACCAGCTTAACCAAATTAACAATCACAAAACTGCAGATGTTTTACTATTAAAATTTTCCAGTTCATAGAACATTTATTCAAAAATATGATTATGAATTTAAATATCTCTTAAATTTACTGTTTATACTGAGCTGTACACTGGTGCTTTTTTATTTAAAATTCTACTTACATAACTATAACTCAAAAGTGGAAAATGAGGCATCACTAAAATTCACTGGAGACTAATATTCTTTCATGGAAACAATTTATAAACATTTTAAAGTTCTGTATTTCAATTTGGCTTTTTTAAAGTAAATAAGCTTTTCATTTCAATTATTGAATAATCCTTAAAAATTAGTTTAAACAAAGAAAACCAACTGGTAAGGCATTCCCCACTTACAGTGCCTCAAGTGCCACACACATAGTAACATATCACAATAAAGAATTTACATGGTTCAGCAGATTATAGGTGAAATCTAAAAGTTTATACAAAGCTAATTGCCTTCCCTTCTCTTCCATTTATTTTAATTTGATCTTGGCTCTATGTATTGTCCTGTGATCACTGTGTGATGACATTCAGCAGTTTTCTAAGTGTTCCAATTACTTACATATGTCCCTTGTTTTAAACAGGTTTACAACATTTGAGAACATTCAACCAATTTTTTTCATTAGATACTATACTGCATATCCTACATTTTTTCTCACAAAATGCTCACTTTCCTGAGCTATGTTAAACACCTTATAACAGGTGTATGTATAACTGAAGACCCTAAAAATGTCAAGTTTACATTTTTAAAAAAATGCATAGAGAACATAACATTTCAAAAAACCTATTAGCATTCTCTTGTTGGATATTAGATAGGTTTTTGTTTCCACCAGACTATGAACTGTTTAGTCTCTATAACTGCTTACTACTTTCAAATATAAAATCAGCTTTTTCTTTTACTTTTCAGAGATTTGATTGTATTAAGCTATAGAAATAAATGGAGTTTTCTGACCAAAACTGATTTGTAGGTCTTCCAATAAACCCTTATATACTCACTGGAAATAGCAGATTTTGGTGCCACAAAATAGAATTATATCAGCAAGTATGCTTTTATTACAATGTATTTGCTTGAAATTAAGGTACTATTCAACATGCCCTCCATAAGAGGGTTTTTACCAAGTGGGCATCATGTCTGGAAACCACACCCTACCAAGATGCTTAGATACTTCCCAATGAATCTGCTCCAAACTATACTTTTGGTCAGGAATTAGTACTTCTTCCATAATGGACAACTGAGACAAACGGCCACCACACATCTTCACAAACTCAACAAAAGCACTACATGAGACTTCACATTCCCCTAATCCAATAGCTGACAGATTTTTACAACGTTCCGCAATACGAATTAACTCTTCATCAAGAGGCCGTAATCCATTAGCACACACTACTAGTTCAACTAGTCTAGGGCATGTCATACCCACACGGCCAAGCACATCTTTGCTTACAGATCTCCCAAAGTAAAGATGAGTGGCAGGTATTTCATAACGAAAGAATGGGTCAAATTCCTCTTCATATAAAAAAAAATACATAACTAAGTTCACTTTGGGTGAATGTTTGATGAAAGCATCCCAGCTGCTCTTCTGTATAGTATGGAAATGTGTCTGTCCAGGATTCTCACTGACTACATCAATACGCAAATGTTCTAATCGAACATGTTTTTCAGAAGACAGAGCAAGTAGCAATTCATCACTTAATAAGTGGTAGTTCAGGGCCAGTTCTCGTAAGCCATGACATTGGTCAGCCACACAAAGAATACCTTAGGAAAAAAATACAGTAATTATAAGTTTTTATACAAGTTCATCTGTTCAAAAAATTTAATCAAATGCATGTATCACAAAAATGCCATTTAAAAATCAGCTGTATAGTTGAATTAGAAGGTAAGTAACAAACATTTAAAAGCTATTGCTAATTCTGTCAACAAGAATATGAAAGTAATTGTAAAACCCAATGAAGCTTGTTTTTAACAACTTGGTTAAACATATTATTAATATATATATCCTTTTAAAAAATATACCATGACTAAGATTTATCTTAGTAGTGCATATGTAGTGCCATATTTTAAGGAAAATACTACTAACACTAAATATACATTTCAAAAATTAAATTTATCACTGCAGAGGCCAAGGCATTATTTTTCAAAATTCAAATCTGAATTCTAATATAAAGAAGTAGGATTAAATATAACTGTACAAAACTATGATTTATGTAACTAAATAGTTGTGAAATTCAAAAAAGTTACAAATCAATAGTGTTTAATAGTATATCAAATTTCTAAGGGGAAAAAATACCAACTAGCTAAATAGGTCTAGGATAACCACCCATTTTACTTGAGTGGAAACACACATTATGACCTTTGAAACTCTTAACATACCCAGGAAGGAGCTCTTTAAATAGTTTCCTAAATTCAGGGAATCATGCTTTTTCCAAAGCTGTTACTCTGGCAATAGATGACTTTATTACCAAAGATTGATAATTTGATCTCCCAAGTAACTTAGTATAAGAATTCTGCCCCAAGGAGTAATGACTCTATACCTCCTATAAATAACTCAGTCAATCCATAAGTTTATAAATAGAGGTCACTACAACAAAGCATACATATTTTCATCTATAGATAATAACACGTTATCCCACTACAACTGAAAAAAAAATTCGAAAACTAGGTATTATTTTTGAAGTTGAGACAGCTAAAGACAGCAAGGCTGGAACACAAGCTAAGTGACTCTTTAAGTTTATGCACCTAAGAAGTGGCATGAAAAGCTTTACAGCAGTGGAAGAAGATAGGCAATACATTCAGAAGAGATAAACTGAATCAATAGAATGATAGAAGAGGGAATAATGGACCCCACTCTTCAGCTATTACAAGTTTCTATTCTCCACAAGGGAAGGAGGGAGGTAACCTAATCAGATCTCTTGCTGTTTGTAATATTAAAATGCTTGATACAAAACAAAAGAGAAAGTAAAGATGGAAAATTGCAAAGGTACAAATAAGAGAAACTTTGTGATGCCATTTAGTAAGCAGTAAAGCAATTTGGCAGGCATAATTCTTAATCCCTATCCCATGTCACATCCTAATCTATGAATACAATATCATGTCTATCATGTTATATGGCACAGCTGGCCTTATAAAACTCAAAGATTATTTGGGTAGTTCTAATCACTTAGTTCCTTTAAAAGTTTATTCCCTGCAGAAAAGTTGGACATTTAAAGCACAAAGGGGATGTCAACATGTTATTGCTAGCTTATGATATGCAAGCAGTCTCTAAGAACAGAGAACTGTCTCCATATAGCCTCTTGTGAACAGATAATAACAAAATGAGTTGTCAGGCATACAACCACAAAGAAAGAAATTCAGACAATTTAAATGAGTATGGGAGTAAATTTTTCCCTAGAGCCTCCATATAAAAGCCTAACTTGCCTGACACTTTGACTTTAGCCCGTTAAGATCCTAAGTGAAGAAGCCAATTCAGCCCTACCTGTGTTTCTGTCCTACAGAACTGTGGAGCCAATAAATAGTATTGGTATAAATGACTACATTTTCACTACTAGGCTATATATAACAGCATAGTAATAAAGATAAAACTGATAAACTATTACAACTCAGTAATGACAATTCAATTTAAAAATATGCAAAGACTAAATAGACATTTCTAAAGAAAATACAAAAATGGCCAATAAACACACAAAAAGATAATATTTAAAAAATGAAAATCTAAACCACAATGAGATGCTCATTTACACACAGTAGAATGGCTATTTAAAAAATGTTAGAATATGGAAAAGAAAAGGAATGTAAAACAGTGAGGCTTCTTTGGAAAACAGTTTGGTAGTTTCTAAAATGGGTAACGCTTAGCATTCAGCAATTCCATTACTAGACATATATCCAGGAGAAATTAAACAGGTCCACACAAAAACTGTTACATGAAAGTTCAAAACAGCATTACTCAATATGGTCAAGCCAAATACCCACTACTTGATCAGAAGATAAATATAGTACAGCCATATAATATTCACAAATAAAACTACTCAGAAATAAAAATAAATGAAGTTTTACTTCATGATACAACATATAAAGCCTTGAAAACATGCTAAGGGAAGGAAACTAGACACAAAAGACCATATATGATTCCATTTATATAAAATACACAGAATAGACAAATCTACATAAAAAATGAATTGGGAGAGCTACAATGGAAGGTCTAAGATTTGCAAAGGAGCATGTGGTTTCTTCCTACAATAAAATCTAAAGTTCCATGGTAGTAATGGATTCAATCGTCAAAATACTAAAAGCTTCAAATGATGATTGTAGGTTTCAATAAAACTGGGGCAGGTATATTACTGAGGAAGAGAAAAACAAGAACTATAAAAATATTTGGATGCTCTGACCTATGACCTCCAATTCTTTTTTTTTTTTTGGAACTGGGGATGGAACTCATGACCTTGCGCTTGCCAGGCAGGTGCTTATGCAGCTGAGCTAGATCCCCGGCCCATTTTTAATCAATCTTCCTATCTTCCTTCCTATCTTCCTTCCTTGCTTCCTTCCTTCCTGTATAAAATCAGTGCCAGGGAAGAAACTCATGAGCATGCACCTGCAAGCAAGGCAGGTTCTTAGGCTGCTGAGCTAAATCCCCAGAGACCTCCAGTTCTTAAGAATTTTTTGTAAGGAAGAAATTCATACAAGCAATTGCTATGGACCAAAATAGGTGACTTACTATTTTTTAAATCACAGCAAAAAATCAGAAACAAGCTTAAAAATGCAAATGTTTATCAAAACAGTAGAATGCTAAATAAATGTTCATTAGTTCGTCTGAATTAATGAGTGTCTTATATGAACAGCACTAGTGCTAGGAGGGTAAAGCTGCAATAGGAACTAGCTATTCTTAATCCTAATTGGAAGTAGCAAACAATTTAACAAGGATGTGTTCTGCAGACTCAATAAGGGCATCAGGGAAAACAGCCCAGAATGAACACAAAGAGACCCCCAAAATGAAGGTAAAACACGTACAATGGAAAAGCAAGAAAATAGTATTTCCTGTGTGGACACCCAGACATAGGTATGAATACCAGCATTCCAACGAATAAAAGAGCTAAGAACAGCATCCAAGTAAGAGACTATGAAAAGATGAAGCCCAAATAGTTAGGCAAGGGCCAAATCATACCAGCCACTGTGAGTCTAGGAATACAAAGAGCATAATGACAAGTTTTGAAGCAAAGTGAAGACAGAAAGTTTAGAAAGTTTTAGACTACTCTGGCTGTAGCATAGAAATCAGATTACATAATAACAAGGCTGTGAATGAGGAAATCAGTTAAGAGGATGCAAAGATTACAGGGAGGAAAATATCTTTCAGCCCCACTCTAAATAACTACTCCAGATCAGATCTCTATAATTTTTTTTTTTGGTACCAGGGATCAAACTCATGACCTCACGGCCTGCAAGGCAGGTGCTTACGCCACTGAGCTAAATCCCCAGCCCATGCTCTTAAAAAATCTTGGCCGGGCATGGTAGCTCACGCCTGTAATCCCAGCACTGGGGAGGCTGAGGCAGGAGGATTATTACGAGTTCAAGACCAGCCTGGGCTACAAAGTGAGTGCAAGGCCTGCCCAAATTGCATAGAGAGACCTTGTCTCAAAATGCCAAAAGAAAAAAAAAAATTACATTTCTCTTCTTACTGAGCAACTAGTCCAACAGCCATCAGATGGGAACACACAAACTTGTAGTATCAGAATTGATATACATATTCAGTTAAAATAAATGAACACAGATATCAGAATAAAAGGAATAATGAGCTTACAGTTCTCAGGGAAACTAAAGACTCAAAAGACTCTCTCAGTGTATATGTTATGTTCAGAGTGCTATGAGAACACGCAACTAGGGGAGCTAAGGATGGGGGAGGTGGTGGTTAAAATAGGTTAAGAGCTGAGCTGAATTTTGAAGGCTGGACTGGAGTTAGCTAGCTGAAGTTAAAAACAAACAAAAAAAGTACTCCACAGAGTAGTGTATTGACCACACACAACAGTAAAGACCTTAGTTCCCCAGGGCTCAAGAAAAGGTGCACATGAGTGAGTAGAAAACAAGATTAAAAGGATCTTGTACACTATGAGGCTATAAAGTATGAACTTAATCTCATAGCAGATTTATATAGTAGACACTAAAATGTGATCAACGTCACTTAGGAAGTAAGTGCTAAAGCAATATATTTTTCTTACTGTCTATTTTACAATACCCTCAATGATAAACTAAAAGTGGCAGAGACAAGTAGGAACACGTAACAACAGACCCAGCCATTCCCATCACCAGGACTTCCCATGTGAGAAATCTGGGATTATAAGCAAGTGATCTCCATCCAGGAAGTTGTTTCCTGGGGAACCTCTGAGCTTTAGTTTTGGCAAGAAGGTAAAAAGGCTTACCATATAACACAGCTATACATAGGAAGCAATGTCAATAAAGGAGTCAAAGAAACAACAGAGAATATGGAAATCACATTTTACACTTTTTTAATACAAACCATCTGGAATTAATTTCAAAATGAATAGCATAGTAATGCTTAAATTCTAGGGAAGAAAAGTGAGAAAGAGCTCTTATAAAACATGTACTGCTACTCAGGTGATGGTCTCATGGCTCCAAAGTTCAATTTAAGGAGAGCATTAGCGGGGCCAGGGGTTTAGCTCAGTGGTGTAAGTGCCTGTTTTGGCAAGTGCAAGGTTGAGAGTTTGATCCCCAGCACCAAAAACAAAAATAAAAAAACAGAAAAGCATTGGCTTGCAGAATATAAGACAACCACTTCAGTACAACTCTTCTCCACTCTGTACATAGAAAAAGAAGAAAAGCAACCATATGACTGCTATGACTTAAAATCTACCATTAGTTCAACTACAATTAGAGAAAATGCTATGTTACATCAAGAGGTACCTCAGGGGAACCTCAAGGGTTCCCTTTTAGATTGATTCTTTTTTTTTTTTTTAAACACATGCTGTACACATATTATCAAATAAGATGATTAGAAAATAAGCTCATTATCAGTGTGTATGCTAGTAATACTACAAAATTTATGCTATTATGACACTAAAAATATCTTTATGCAAAAGAAAGGAAGCGATCCTATTAACCCACCTACCTACAAATGGGTTAAAAGAACTATTAAAACTATTAGTCATGGTTTTTTCCATAATTTGATGAATAAATCAATACAGTTTACCAAAGTGTGTCTGAAAAAAAGAGCAACATACCTGCTGGAGAGACATGAGGACAGCTGCTCATTTTTAGCAACTTGAGAGTGTCACTGTTGTTGGCTACTAGTACTTTGAGGGATGGATCGTCTACTGGAGTATCATCTATCTTAAGCGAGGACAGGGATTTGGAGTTTACAAATACAACTGTCAGTGCAGAGATAAAGTGAGACTGAAAAGCAAAAAGGTTAAGACAGTGTTTTAAATTTTAGTAATAACTTAGTGGTTTTCAGATAATACCAGATATGGTTGACTTGAATTCTAATGATGTATTTCAAAACTGTTAAAGGACTAGCACCACTATACTGTGTTACTACATATATGATTAAAAAAAAAAAAGATACTAGTTGCTATCTTTGAAAGAAGCCTTTTTACCTGTAGGTGAACAATGAATATAAAGCTTTCTCTAAATCACAGTAACTAACAGTAGGTAAAAAGAAGCAGCCTGGAAACCAGGATGAGAATACTTTTCAGACAGTTCCCTCCACCATATCTAGTAACCTTATTCTTGTGTTTTGTACCACTGAACTGCACAGTAATGATTAATTTAAAATAGCAAT
The DNA here is from genome assembly GCA_004027455.1 of Hydrochoerus hydrochaeris. Taxonomy (NCBI): domain Eukaryota; kingdom Metazoa; phylum Chordata; class Mammalia; order Rodentia; family Hydrochaeridae; genus Hydrochoerus; species Hydrochoerus hydrochaeris. The sequence continues at coordinate 35,733 of PVLA01000413.1, forward strand.
AATGAGCTGGATGTGATGGCAAACATCTGTAACCCCAGCACTCAGGAGGCTGAGCAGAAAGTGCTATGAGCTCAAGGCCAGCCAGCAAGACCCTGTCTCAAAAAAAAAAAAAAAAAAAAAAGGCAGCAACAATCAACTGAAAACCTATTAACTCATTTGGAGCATTGCAATTTATATAAAATATTGACTCCATGGCCAGGGATACAGCTCAGGGGCACAGTGCCTGCCTGAATAGTGTGAGGTCCTGAGTTAGATTACTGGTACCAAAAATATAAAATAAAAATACGACTCCAAGACAACCAAAATTATACTTAGATAAAATTCCAAATTTAAACTCTCTCAAACATGTTCAAATTTTCAAGGCTTGTATTTGATTTTAATGTATTTTACCACAAATATACTAGTGAGTATCTTTCAATTTTATTATATACATGTTAAGTATCTGATGGACACAGACTCTAATCAAAAGAGATCACTGTAGGGAAATGGAAAGCAGAGAATATTCAAAGTATGTGACTGAATCAGAGTTGAAATAAGCTATAGTCCATGAACAAAGAATTTGGAAGGGTAAGAAAAGAAAGGCTAATAGATGCCCCAACACAATTCTCTACATAATCAACATGTTCAAACCTATATATAAATATGAACAGTTAAATCTCCACAAAAGTTTTCTTTATATAAAATGTGTAAGATTATGCAAGCTAAGGATGGGGGAGGTGGCACTCTCTACTGTTCCTATTCTGGCACTCTCTACTGTTCCTATTCTAACTTCACCAACGTACTCTGTCAGCCCAAAGGGAGTACGTTATCTGTTCTTTTTTCTGACGTGCCTCTCAATTTTAGTTAAATTCTTTTAGCACTTCCTAGAGAATCTTCTCTAAATTTATTTATTCTATAAGTTCATTAATCAAGAAGCATAAATGTTTCTAAAAATTATTTTAAAAATATGGCTTCTCAACATTCTAAATAGTAACTTGTTTTCCATTATGTATACTTTACTGTGAACAGAATAAGTGTTTAGGCTTTTACTGGATTTCTCAGTAAGAACCAATAAAATGAACCCAGGAGATACCTTTGGTAAATCCATAAAGCTTGGCCGAGCAGTTGAAATAAGTCCAAGTGTTTTTAAAGAGCAGTTCACAAGCTGTGACAATATATCACAAGCTGCTTCAGCTGATTCTTTGCTGCTGTCCACCTTAATAAAGAGAACACCTTTTATCCATGCACGTATCTACACTTCTCTGTGCATAGCTTAATTTTAAAAAATAGTTGTTAGTTTACTACATTCTAAATGTAAAGAACATTTAGTCTTTCAATTATCCACTCTTCCCTATAACTTTAGCCTTAGAAATAAGTGCAATTGTTAAGACAGTCTTCACTTTAAGATCTCTATTCAGCATTGGGAACGCTATTCATTTCAAACTAATCATAAACCAATGGAATAAGTTTACAGTCTTTGAAAAATAGTTACATATTTGGCAGAACAAATAATAAATAAATGTAAGTACAGTATGTTAAACATTTTAAGGCACCAGAAACTGACTAATTACTCAGAATGTCCAGATGAGCCAAACTTGGAATTCATTAATATTTTCAATGGAATGAGGTATATAAAGTAAAATAAGGTCCCAGCATTCTGGGAGACTTAGCCCAACCTGCACAATTTAGCAAGACACTATTCTCAAAATACAAAATAAAGGGCTGACTATGTAGTGTGGGGCAAAGGCCCTGGATTCGATTTCTAGTACTATAAAGAAAAAAGTAAATAAAAAAGTAAAATAAGGGTATTTAATTAATCAAACATGAAAATCTGATCCAAAAGAAGTAGCTGTTCTCATACATTCATCTGCCTAGACATTTCCTGGAAGGATAATATGGCCAAAAATAAGTAATTTGGAAAAAAAACCCAAGGAGGGGTTATAAAAAGTTATTTGTTCCCTGAGCTAAAAAGCATCTTAAAACAGAACAGTTCAATAATATCTTTATTCTAATTTCCAGATTCATGTACATACCTTTATCCCAATACTGCTTAAAAGATGACATACATAAACTAATTTACATTAAACCTAATAGACTAATTTATATTGCAATTTCAGAGATACTTGTAATACTATCCTTTGGTTAAGTTTCTTTATACCAGTAGTTCTCTGAACATGGTTCCCATATAATACCATCAACACAACCTGAGAACTTAGTAAGATGTACAAATTCTTGTCCCCAACCCGGACCATTTGAATCAGAATTCTGGGGATGGGACTGATGACCTCAAGTCCTCTGTGATCTCTTGCACGTAAACTTTGAGAAACACTGTTCAAGACTAGTAACTTTAATTACAAGCCAAGCCTATAGTCAGTGATGACTTTTTTTTGTAAAAATACAGAAGAGTTCTCTGATGTGCCTTTTTTCTAACGTGTAAATCAAAAATTATTTCTTCAGGAAAAAAAACCCTCATAAAAGATGTTAAATGTATAGCATAAATGATTTTATGAGTTACACAAGTTGGATACATCTGAATTGTTACAGGGCTGTAAAAGAATAAAACTGATCCAGCCAATCTACTGTATGAAACTGATCTTGAAGATCTATCAGATGAGTGTATTTACTCTTTATAACGTTTGCCATTAGAATACTCTCAGGCAACTCAAAGATGACTAAAACCAAAGGGAATGTTCTTTTCCCTAGGGGAGGAGGAATGAAGAGTTGCTGGATTTGTGTTTCATTCCCCAACCATTCTGGAAACCTTGTCCCTAGTTATGGTTGGCAGATAACATACAAGATATCTGGATAAATCTGAATTTCAATAAACAACAATTTCTTGTAAGTATATTCCAAGCACTGCATAGAACATAACTATACCAAAACCTATCCATTAATTATCTGAAATTCCTTTAACTAGGAAGCCTACTTTTTCTGCATTTTTCCTAGGAAGAAGGCCATAATTATTAATTATTCTAACTAACAAGTCTCTCCTCTTTGGAAACCTATAGGAGAACAAGCTAGTGATCTCTTCCTAAGAAGAAATGACACTGTTAGAAGAAAGATAATCTTGAGTTTGGTAAGAAGCTGCATTAGTTATGGTAAGAAGCTCTAGGTTAAGAACTAAGATGCTGCTTTAGTTATGGTAAGAAGCTCTAGGTTAAGAACTAATGCTCCATCTAGGTTTAACTTGATCTGTTTAGCAACTGGTACAATAAAGCAGTTATTTATGTACTGCTACTTTTCAACAATTATCAATTTTGTGCTACAATAAAAATCTCATGTTTCCTTCATGTTTTAGTAAGCATGCCCATATTTCATCATTCATTTTCAGACACAACATGACAAGCCTCAATACTCACACTTAACCCACTTTTTCTCTAAGTTATCTGGTCATCTCAAAAACTACCCTAGTTTATTTATCTCATCATTGTGATTTTCAAAATGTTCCTTTCAGCAAAGAAAAGCAAACAGTTCTCAATGGCATTCTTCCTCCCATTCTTTTCTACTTTTCTCTAAAATACATTCCTCTAAACCTTTAAAACAGTTTCTATGCCACCTTTGTATTTGAAGATCTCATATCAAAAAGCTAGAAAAGTAATGCTAAGCTCTTATTAAATAGAAATCATGGTTAAATTTTGCTCAATAGCACAGTAATATCCTCAATCATAATATGCTCAATTTTTATTATTTTACTGTATATTCCTTTTTTCCTCATGTGTTTGCAGTAATTCACTGTTCAATTTAGTTTGGTTAATGTTTGATGCTTATTTAGTGGATGCTTCTTCTAGGAAATTATTAATAAATATAATGGAGTTATTTAGCGCCAACCAACATTGCAATTATCTGTGATGTGATAGCATCTATGATATGCTAAATTCTAAATCTTTTAACATGATCACAATGGGCCTTCTGAACAACCAAAAGTTCCAGTCAGCAGAAACATGTTATGCACTTTCCTTTAGCCAAGTATGTTAAAGATGAGATGCACTGGTTAGGACACCAAAAGCCAACAAAAATACTCTGCTTTTAAAGAGAGGGGTTTAAAAATATTACCTTGAAGCTGACATACTGTAGATGGTTTGAATGTCTTTTAATAATCTGTTTAATCAGCTCTGGATGTGTAGCTTTCAAGTAAGATGTAGCTGGCTGATTCAGTTCAAATTCAAAACATCTCCATAAGTCAGGCATATGAAATACCTGATTCCAGTTGCGACAAACTTGTGAAGCATGAGCCCGGTCAAGAAGAGGCAAATATTTAAATACTTGGAGAATAATGTCTTGAAGAAGATTACCCCAGTCACACGTCTGAGAATGCTCACTTGTAGTCCTCAGTTTCTTTGATTTCTCTGTAGTACCCTCTTCAGATGAATTATGGTCACTAGCTCTGCCTCGTTTCATCCTGTTTAGAAAAACACATCACTTTTTTTCATTCTACTTATCCTTTAAATAGAAATAAACCCAAAAATTCATTTTCTTTCACTAAGATGTGTATTTGTTGTATTTAAACCAAAATATGCACAGACTGGACCAATAATTAAAAAAATACCAAAATAAAATACAGTGAAAAATACCAATGGAAACTAAAGGTTATAGTCTGCTAATTAAAATGGATACAAAAAGGAACCAATAGTGATACTTTCTAAAGGTTTCTTGTAAGTCATCTAGATATCTACTATATTTGAGGTTTTGTGGTACTGTTGATTGAACATGGGGGTGCTCTACCACTAAGTAGTCAACAGAATTTCCTAAGTAGTCTGTTACACCTGCTATTGCTAGACATTTGCAACCTGTACTGAAACGTAAGCAAACCTCAGCTAGTGGTATAACCCAGTCGGACCCTAGGTTTCAACCTCAACATTGCCAAAAGAGGAAAGGATGCGAAGGGAGGGGATCCATCAAATTATATTCACAATGGATGGTGAGATTACAGGTGACCTTTTCCCCCAATACACATTTTCTTTCTACATTTTACACATTCCTTTTAATGTTAATTCATTATACTACATATAATCAGATAAAAGAGGTCTCATTTTGTTAGCTGGATAAGTACACTGGGTTCTAAATGAACAGATATTCATTAGTACTCCTATTTGTATCAGGGCCTGCAATACTTTTGTTTATAGCATTTCTGGCAGAGTGGTGGTTTGGACCTAGACTTGGGGTCATCACCTTTCAGAAGGTTGGTCTGTGACACCAACTAACTTATGGCAAATCAACATGTAAGGATTTCTCATTCCTGTGTGGGATACCCCTGCGTACGACTAAGCAAAGTATGTCCCTGCAGACTTTCTCCACCCAGTAGCTAACACAACTTGTGAAGGAACTGGAAGCTGGAGAGCAAAAACAGATGGTATTCCAGTGACCTTTATTCTAGGAAGTTCCATCCAGGAGGTCCTACCCTATGTTTACTAAACTGCCTATTCCTTAATGGTCCTACTTTTAACTATAGAAATAAAGTGAAGCAAATGATGTATATCCTATTAAATAGTGGGAGAGAAACACAGAAGACTAAATGACAGGTGACAGCAAGAGGGTAGTTTTGTGGAAGAGTAAAACTCACATAGCAATCTAAAAGCAGACTTTCAAAAAAAGCATGTTCAGAGAAAAGGTAGCATAATCATTCTACAGTATCATGTAACAAAAAAGTCTCCTACAATATAATAATAATATTGTCCAACTAGAGATTAATGTTTTGTCATTATAACCCATTTTTCTGCTTTATCTTGAAGGCTAACTTTTAGTATAGATAGCATATAAATTTGCTACCTAGAGTTTATAATTTCTCTTCAGATTATATAAAGCTACAAGGAACTTTAAGATGACTTTCAAAAAGAAAGAAAGCAGCCTTCATAATTTCTACTTTTTGCTATGTAATGCTGACTGTCTCTTTTTGAAAAGGTCTAAAATCATAACTACTAAACTTAAAGATGAGATAGCTCATTTTTTATAATGTATGGATATGTGTAAAAACAAAATAGACTTATTCACAAAATAATAAAATTTGAGAGAATGCTTTGTTGGTCATAATACTGGTAAAACAAAGCTTCTTTTGTCTATCACAGTATTATTTTAAGTAAAGCTATTTCGATGCCTTTCCAAATTCAGGTTTTTTTTTTTTTGGACACAGGGTTTGCTATGCTATGAACTCACTCAGTAGGCCAAACTGGCTTTAGCAATCCTCCTGCCTCACCGGTCCAAGTGCTGAGATGGGCCACCACGCCTGGCCATGAAATTGGTATTTTAAACAGCTTTAAAAGTATGTAATACTAACATAAATTATCTCGATTTAAATAAGAGTATATGACCACCGAGGTAAATTCTTAGCACTCACAAGTTTATAAATAGCTAAAAACCCTATCAACTGTCATATATATTATGACATACAGTATAGTCATACAGCATATTAAGCAATACAAAAATGTAAACCAAATGCCAATAAAAATGTCTTTTGTACTCTGCTCATTCATGAAAACAATATTGAGTAAATACCTAATAAAAATTTTTATCAATTCTTTCCAAGTTAACCTCACTTATGCCAAAACTTCCAAAACTTTGAAAAGCATGGATTTTATTAAATTTACACATCAAGTTTTGTGTGGAAAATTAAATAATTCAGAGCATCCACTCACCTGCAAATAACTTACATCAATGGACTTTTGTATCTCTTTTAGACAAAGTGAAAACAATTCTTAAAAAGGAACAGGAGACTATGGGCCAGCCTGGCTTAAAAAGGGTAAATGAGATTTTCTTAAACACCAAAATCAGGGGGAAGACTATGGCAGTTTAATTTTCTTTAGTGTTTCAGGACCACAAATAATGCAACTGCATGAATAATAGTTTTTGGCGATATTACTAGCAAATGCCAATAGCAAACCGATGAGGAAATACTAGGCTAGTAGAGCACTACAAGGAGTTAGCGCTAACCTGACATTACTACAATCTCTGAAAGGAATCAATCTGATTACTGCCATAGAACAGAACACTTGGTTGGGTATCCCTCAAAGTATTAAGCGCTTATGTAGTAATTTTAAAAGATCATTTGCACCTAGCCTTAAAGGTACTGTTTTGGCATTACAATTCCATGTCCTTTGCTTTCATATAAAAATTAAAATATGCGTTCTTTGGCTGAAACACAATATTACAAGATTACAACAGATTGTCAGAATGATAGGGGAAACACTGTGGAGAAAACTTGCCCTGGAATCACATACAGACAACTAGGAGTAGATACCATTTTTGTACACAGTTCAAGGATAATCAAAATCGGCTTCTATTTTTTTATAGGAAAAAAAGTCTAATTAAAAGACGTAGGTTATTCGATTGGACTGTATTAACAACAAAAAAATTAATCTCTCACGACTGGGTTCGGAGATGCAAGTTCATTACCGGATGGGCGGCTTCTTGATCCCTGCCTACAACTCCTCCTCAAAAGGCTGCACAAGCCGAAAGCAGGCGCAAAGCGGCTCATCTCAAGTTGACCAAGTTTTCCACTAGGCTACACAGCGGGGCGTCTCCGGCGGCCCGCGCCACCACCGCAGATTGGCTTTCCTCGACATCCTCGGGTGCCCGACCTCTGCAGTTCACTAGGTTCTCCCCGCGCCTCCCAGCTCTCAAGCTGCCCACGCCCGCGCCGGCCCCACCCGGGCGAGCTCCGCGGCGCCCGTCACCGGCCCACCGAGGCCAGCGCCCGGGCTCAGCTGCACGCGCGCGCACCGTGCCTTGTTGACATGTTTTGCAGCGGGCACAGCGGGAAACGCCCCCGAGCAGGCTCCGGGTCTGGGCGCCGCACCCCGCCCCTCCGCGGTTACCTGCTGCCGGGGGCGGCGTCCTCCTCACACCGCCACCAGCTGCGGGGACGGCGATGGCTGCTGCTCCCACGGCTCTCACATGCGGCCCCCCGGGGCCCCCGCTTCGCGCCCCCGCCGCCGCGGCCCCCCGCGCTCCGCCCGCATCCGAGGCGCTGGTCCCGCGGCGGGCGCCAACGCGGCTCCACCTTTGCGGCTCTGGCTGCTCCGGGAGAAGCCCTCTTTCTCAGTGCCGCGCTATCTGCGTCCCCGTGCCGCACAACCCGTCGCCGGCAGAGAGTACCTCCGCGAGCTCTGGTCAAGGCGTCAAAGCCCCGCGCTCGGCTCAGACACCACCGAGTCCAAAATGGCGCCAGGGGCCCACGGCCGCGCGCTTTCCTCGGCGCGTCCCCGCCCGAGGGGGCGGGCGCGCGGTCGGGGGAGGGGCCGGGGACCGCGCCCAGCGGGAGTGCGCGCTGGGCGGGGTCCGCCTCCCGGGTGTGAAAGGGAGTTTTCCGCCTGTCCCGCTTGAGGCGTGACTCCCACGGAGGCGGACCTTTGTGTATATGTTATGTTTCGTGGTGGGGGTTTGGGCGGGCTGGAGTGAAGTAGATGCACAAGAGATTATCTGCGGTGGAAACTGGGACGTTCGGCAAGGAGCGGGCGGCCGGGTCTGCCTCGCTGTGGCCTGGGAGCCCGTAAGGGGAGACGTCAGCTCCAAGATACGGGCTCCCCACGCCTGGCACGCGAGCGGTAGTGGGGAAGACTGCCTGGAAATGCAGCTGCTCGGTGACCGGTGTTAACGCAGGGATTATACATGGTTATTTTAAAATATTTAATTTCTAATTTTCCTAAAATAGTTATCATTTGAGTTACTATTGTGTAAAAACTGTATTTGTTTTATGAAGTAGAAGGACTCTTGAAATTTGTAAATATTTTCCTAAAGACAGAGTGGGGAAACTGTAAACAAGTGGATGTCTAATTAGAAGAAAAACTCTGGTGGAGCTCTTCGTTCAAGGCGACTTGGTTAACTGCTACCTAGTTGATCGGATTTAAAGGTTTGGATTTTGGCATCCTGCTTTCTTAAAGTTAGAAATGTGCTTAGTGACAGAGTTATAACTGGGGTCTTCCACCATCCCTCCATCCCCTTCAAAAACAAGAAAGAGAAAGTAATTTTCCATCCCAAAACGTATATGAACTGACTTTTGTACAGAAGACTGGAAAGCTGTGATTCCTGGGAGCCCAGCAAGAAATCAAGCTAGGAAGCCTTACTTGAAGTCTAGTGGGGGGAGATGCTGGAGGTTGTTTCGTTTTCCCTTTCCTTTTGCTTTATTTTGGTTTGGGGGGCCTGGTTATCAGATCAAGTCAAATTGTGCAGAGTCTCTAGCAGCTTAATGATGTAAATGAACCGTAGCAGCGATTTTTAAGGTCTCTTGGTGACTTCCTGATGGACACAATAGGAAGCCCTAAGAAGATGATAGCTATTAGAAATAGAAAGCCAAACAGATCCATTTACTTAAAGCTAGGCATTACAAATGAGCACCCAAACACATTAAACCAGATGTGTAAATATAACTAAAAGTCGCATTAATATTTTATTACATTGTAGGCCCTAGTTCTTTGTCATTTGCAGGTTGCAGTCTGTCCTAACCAAGACAAAGGCCTTGACACACGACCTATTGATTACCCTTTGTTCTTTACTGTTATCGTTAAATATTTTTATTTTACCTTTTTAAAAAAAGCTTATATTTATTTTTTCAACTGCTACTTTTATCAATTCTGTCAGGCAAGGGAGTTGAGGGAGTGTGGCCATGAAGCACATTGATGCCTCTAGGAAGAATGTTTTATCAGGAAACCTGTTTAGAATTGCTAATGCAGGTGATAAAAAAGTAGCTCAAGTATTAGCTGTATTATTTTTAAATTCTGCGTAATATACTTCCTCTATTGGGGGGCAGACCAATACTATAAGCACCACTATCTTGGTATACCAATAATCAGAATACAGCCAGGCGTGATGGAGCAAACCTTAATCCCAGAATTTGGGAGGTTGAGACAAGATCTCTGGGAGTTCAAGGCCAATCTGAATTGCATAGTGAAACCTCATCTCAAAAAGACAATAATAATGATAATAATCAGGATACATTAGGTTAGGTTGCAGTATAGCTGCCTCAGCATCCTCTGAGAACTGATTCCTAGATACTGCGTCTATCAAGGGTACCAAAATCCTGATCATGTTTATATGAAATGGCATAGTATTTTCATATAACCTCAGCACATCCTCCTAGGTACTTTAAATCTCTGAGTTACTTATAACCCCTAGAGCAATGTAAATGCTGTATAAATATATGCTGTATTGTTTAGGGACTGACAAAAGTCTGTACATGTTTATTACAGACAACCTTTTTTTCCAAATAGGTATGGATTTTTTTTTTTTTTCCTGGTACTAGGGATTGAATCTTGTGCCTCTTACCTCCTAGGTAAATTCCTAGGTAAATATTCTAGCTCTAAGCTCATCCCAGCTCTTTGAGGTTTACTATAAAGTTACTTTCTTCTCTACTTCCATCCTGTCTTCTTTGAAGTCACTATATATAGGCCATAAAGAAGAATGGAGAATTTATGGTCTATGTTCTTGAGGGGAAAATGCCTATATAAATTATTTGGGCTTTTTCTGCCTTGGAAAGATTGACTTTATACCTCTCGATCTCATATTCTTACTTATTTTACTGCTCTTTGTAATGTCCTCTACTCTGTTTTCTTAAGTCGTTAATTTTTTCAGCTCCATTTAGTCCTTGTTAAGCCAGTATTTGCCTACATCTTTATATGTGTAGGTTTTACTTCTTTCTACATCTGTCTGATCTTTCTTGATTTTTAAATCTAGTTTTAAATTATTTTTTTATTTAATCATTTTAATCATATGACATAATTGAGTCTAATCTTGATATGTGTCTATTGATGTAGCAGATTGTTCCTCCTGCATTTTATGATTTTTGGATCATGAGTTGATTATCTGTGAAGATTTAACTGTAGGAAGTTCATGCAAACTAATTAAGAATCCATCACTTTAGAAAAATATCCATTAATGAAGGAAAAAGTGCATAACTATGTATAACTTCAAATAATATTTAAACCCAGTATATGCCTAAGTGGTAAGGACTTGAGATGCAGAAGAATGGAGTTGGACAGAGAAGACTCATTCATTGATCAAAGTTAACTTTGAATCATATCCTGAAAAAAAGTAATGGAAATTGGCCGAGAAGAAGAGGCAGTATATCCAAGTGAAAAGAAAAAAGCCAGTTAGCAAGATCATAGATATGTAATTTGAAGGCAATCATGTCCACCTCTCCTTCCTGTCCCCCCAGACTACAATGTGTTACATCTATGGTGGGCACATTTTCATTTGTCCACATAGCACCTCTTTTGGGGAAGCTTTCTCTCATCTACTTAGTTTTAGTCATGGTTTCCTAGAGCCTATAAACCTGCCCCTCCACTGTCCATAGGTCCAAGAAACAACCTATCAAACTAGGATGCCATGACCCAGGGAATTTGGAATTAATATCAAAGGAAAGAGAGTAGTCCCTTCCTGCATTCTTACACTTGTAATATATAAATTCAAGAACTACAAGTGGTCATTTTCTACCACGTGGCCTACAAAAACAGAAATATGCTCTGCACCAGCTCTGATTCTGCTCTATTCTCAAGGCCTAGCATCCATTTTTGTAATGGAACAAAAGTGACACAAAACCCAGCCATTATATTTTTCCCTCGCTCGCTAAAGTTATTTTGAATTTGTTTTCTTTTTCTTACAATACAAACTCCTTACAGTACAAGTCTGACCTTAAAAGCTGCTCCTTAGATCTTAAATGATACTTCTTTTTAACTGCTGAGCAATTGCAGAATTTGGTCTTGTTGTGTCTTAAGTCTCCATAGCTGTCATTAACAAAGGGTGATTCTGCTTACTACTTTTAAGGGAGGAGGACCTGGAGAGAATTCCATCTTGAATGAAGCCTGGAAAATGATTGGGTGTGATTGCTGCCCTTTTTTGAAAGATTTTCTGCCTTCTAAATAGACAGATCAGCTACAGACATTACTAAAAAAAAAGCACATGAAATTCTTCCCTGTGGGGAAAGGTAGACTCTAAAGAGTGGAGTTGGAGAAACAGAACTTTTCATTTTACCTTAGTCATTGTTTTGGATCATACAAAGGAAGAAATTTAGGTTTAGGGTTTGATTTATTTTTTAATAGTAAACTTACTGCCACAGACCTGCACAGCCAGTGGGGTTCTGAGAGAGGGCAATGGGAGATTTAAAAAAAAAAAAAAACACATAGAAAAAAGCTGGGACCAGGTAGGACCTCATGTCTCTGACCGGCAATAACAACCCAGCATGGTCTGTGTCTTTACTTCTACACGGTAAAAAGGGGGAAGCACGCAAGGGAGTCAAAAGTGCAAGTTCTCAGTGTTTTGCTGAGAACATTCAAGGTGAAACATTCTCAGAGTTATCTGTGCGGTAGTCAACAGGGAGGAACACCAAGGCTGGACATCTACCGGACTGGCTTTGCTCTTGTCCTAACAATTTCTTCACTTGGTCTAATGCTCTGTGTTCTTGGGGCTGACCTTGCTGTACTGAAAATGCGTGGTCTGTCCTAGCTCAGCTGCTCCCCACTATTTATGGTCAGACTGTTTACTAAGGAGACAACCACTATAAAAGTTCAGCTATAGAAATGTTTGCAAATCATACTTCATGTGATCTAAAAGGACCATGTGTAATGACAAAAATAGAACCTATACAGTGAGTAAAAAATCAGTTTGAACACATATAGTCTAGATCAGTGGTGGCAAAGCTACGGCATGCCACAGCACACGGTATAATTTAAAGCTCTATAAGCTTTGCTATCACTGTGCTAGATAATTCTAGAGTTATATGAGCATCTGGAGCCATATATGTATCTGTTTTCTTTCAAAAAAGCTTTTTTAAAAAAATAAAAGTGATACATTGAGATAATTTCTAAAAGTATCTGACAATTACAAATGGTTCCCATTTTTATAACCTATGATTTCCAGGGCATGAAAACTGAAAAAAGTTAACTCTTCAAAGTGTTTATATTATATAGACAAGTTTTGTAGAAAAATCCAGCAAATGCTTGAGTTAAAAATATTTATATTTTTCCAATTCTTTAAACTTTTATTAGCACAAAAAAAACCACTGAAAAATTAAATAACTTTGGAAGCACAATTTGTAGCTGTCTGCTTGCATATAAAAGACAACTCTAGGCTGTTGGCACAAAATAATCAGCAATCATAAAACCCTTATTACTATTTATCAAGCATAAGAAAATTATAGGCACTAGTTTATCAATCCACATTTCTTCTGTAATACCACACTACACCTTAGGTTTTCCCAAAAGAAAAACTGGCAATACACAGTCTTTCTAGTAAAAAGGCAAAATTTCTCTTCAGGAAATGATACATGAATAATCTGTGGTATTATAACAGTAGGTAAAATAATACTTTACCAAAATCTAATCCAAAATACATTTTTTTTTATTTAAAGAGAAACAAAAGCATGTAAAGGTAGAGGTAATACAAAATTCAAAAAAAAAAAAGATAATAAGAAATCACTAGTTAATAAATTGCATATTGTCTTCTTAGAAATAGTTGTTCAAGTTACAAAATTAAAGCATACAAGGAGGATAGTCAAACAGTGAGAGTGTAAACAGCTACACATGCATGAATCTCTGCATGTATTTCTATACTTTCTGTATTAGAGGGAAAAACAAAACTTAGCAAGACAAAACAAAACAAATTCCTATAAAAACATGAAACCAAAAAGTCATATAAAACCACAGTACAAGGTGATCTACAATGATTACTGTGTTGTTTCTTATTATCTTTAATAGACTGTCTATATCATCAGGCATAATTGAATATAGCAGTGTAATTGAGAATAGCAGTAAATAATAATATTAGTAAAAATAAAACATTGTAAATGTATAAAACTTCAAACCAGAGTGGATATTATAGTGGATCTTGTCATCTTAAGTGCAGTTGCCTATACTCTCAGACTTGATACTATCAATCATAACAGCTTTGAATAAAATCAATCAATACAAAACCACAATCCAACAAACCAGATTCGATTACAATCATTCATGATAAAACAGTATAGGTTTTACAGAGCTTTAGATTAAGTTAATAGGAAATAAAGGATGATTACCATACTTTATCCTGTTATTTTCGGGATTACTGTCTGTGCCCTCAAACCTAGTACAGGTAGAATGACTGGAACAGAATGTAATACATCTAAGCAGAGTAGTGTGAGTAATGTGGGTTTAAAATCCTGGAGCACTATTAACAATATAGTGTATCAAAGCCATCTATGTTAGAGTTTCTAGTTATACTTCTCTGCCTCATTTCTGCTATGCTATTTTCCTGCCTTTGTTTGTCTAGTTTTCTCCTTCATTCTACTGCCTGCCCCACTCATTGAGGCCTTTCTGCCACTGTTCCTAAAATCCTGGTATTTTTTTCTCTCTTTCTCTAGAATGTCCTTCAGTATTCTCTGTAGGGTTGGATTGGTGGTCACAAACTCGCCCAGTTCCTCTTTGTCATGGAAGCGTCTTGTTTCTCCATCAACTTCTAGTGACAGTTTTGCAGGGTACATCAATCTGGGCTGGAAGTTATTTTCTTTCAGGGCTTGGAATACTTCACTCCAAGCTCCTCTTGATCTGATGATCTGTGTCGAGAAGTCAGCTGTGATCTTGATGGGCTTACCTTTATAGGTAATCTGTTTCTTTTCTCTGACAGCTTTTAATCTGTTTTTATATTGAATTTCTGGCATCTTGATTATTATATGTCTGGGTATAGATCTTTTTTGGTTGTAGGTGGCTGGAGTTCTGTAAGCCTCACACAACCGAATGTCATTTTCTTTTCCCATGCTTGGGAAGTTTTCCTTAATAATTTTCATAAATAGCCTTTGTAATTCACCTGTATGTATTCCTGCTTCTTTGTTCACGTTTTTTATTCTTAAATTGTAGATTCTCTTGTCATCTTCTAGCCTTTGTCTTGTTACTGCCTGTTTCCTTGTTATTTTTAAGAGATCTTTCCTTTCATGATCATACATTGCAAACTTGTCTTCAAGTTTTAATAGTCTATCCTTAGTTTCTTTTAAGGCATTTTGCCAGCTTTCAATGGAGTTTTTAATTTCCTGGTAGTCTCTTTGAATCTGCTTCATGTATTCTATATTTTCTTTATATTCTTTATCAAATGTTTCTCTCCTTTTTTTGTGTTCCTCCCTTCTTCCATCTGTATCATCCTGAGAGATGCTTCCTGAGAGGATTTCTTTTATTACTCTACTCATATCCTGCTTTACCTGATTTAATATTTCAGTTTTGAGCCTGTCTGCAAGGTCCCGAAGATATCTCTTAATGTCCATTGAAGCCATGTCTGATGTTGTGTGTTTGCTGCCCTTAGTCTCCCTTGTTTTTCTTCTCCTGGATCAGTGCTCTCAGGGTTCTGGGCTGGGGGCCTCCTCTTGCTTGTCTCTCCTGTCATGGCCTTGGCTTCCTCCCAAAATACATTTTTAACAAGTGATGGATCAGCTTAATTTAAAAAAAGACATTTTTTCCTGATGCAGACATTTGAAAAAAATTAAATAACCTGAACAATCCTTTTGGCACTAATTGTCTAACTTAAAAATGTAATGGATGTTCCATAGTAGAGTTAAAATTCCTTTTTAATTATTAGATTACAGCATATGTATGTATTTTTTATATTTTAAATGTTCTTTGGGAAACAAATCCATTTTGTTTTGTGTTACATGGATTTTCTGTGAATATATATAATCTTCCAAATATCTATATAAAGTCTGTCAACCTATAAAATGTGTCATACATAATATATAATACTATAATATATATATATATAAAATAATATAGTGATAAAGAGCAAATATTTAGCGTTAGATGTAGTAGGTTACCAAAAATACACAGATTGATATAAGGCAGAATCTAAGTCAAAAGGGACAGTATTTTCAAAAGATTACATACAGTTTCTTGGTTTAAAGTGCCAGGATATATTTTTCTATCACACAGCAGACTTAGTAACAACACTACAACTGTCACCACCAGAGATTTTATAGGTTAAGTGCATAGATTTTTTTTGCCCACCTCCTTTTTTTTTTTTTTAAATCGGTACCAGGTATCAAACTCACGACCACGCGCTTGCAAGGCAGGCACTTATGCCACTGAGCTAAATCCCTATCCCCAACTTCTCTTTTACTATATGATTTTGTTCTAGGTTGTAAGCACTGATGTGTTGTATCAAGAATAAAGATACTATTTACTCTATCCCTGCTAATACGGGAATTGCTATTAGAAACCAGATTTCTCAATTCTGTGACAGGAAACAGCATGTGAAGAAGTTGCTTTTGATAGCAAAAGCTATCTTTCCCAAGTCAGGAGTAATAAAGTTGAGAAACATCATACAACGGATATCAAGCCCTTTTGGCAATCAAAACAAATACATAGAAATTTAGTGTGTCAATGAAACACTATGGATGCACACTTTAACACTATCTGGTGGTGACGTGTGAGCTGTATCCCAATCCAAACTTTAAATAAAATAATAATTTCCCCAATGAATCTGCAAAATAATATATAGAATTCTCCTAAATTGCTATCATGCTCTAAATCTCTAGCCCAGATTTCTTCCTCCCATTGCTCCAAATTTAGCTTACAGTTTCCTGGAATACTAGTGAAACACTTTAGATAGAGTATTAGTTCTCATTAACACAGTATTTACTGGTGTAATTTATACAGTATATTAGGTTGAATGTGAAGTTTTTGCCAGTCTGAATTTACCATTTTCTTGTGTACACAGGTACTGTCTTTCTTACATATGGGCATTATTCTTTGGCATCCATTAGGTAATTGCCCAGATATTGGCCTCTGTCAAATATTAAAAAATCAACTGGGTTTCTATTAAGCAAAACTTAAAGTGATTCCATGTATGATTATGAAACACACCTGATGTGTCATAAAAATGCTGCTTGATCATCTATAAGTTTGTGCTAAATAAGACAGAGGGCTGGAATTTTATAAATCCCAAGAGTCTTATCTGAACAGTTTGCATGTATAAAAATTGTTTTTAGCCTGGTACAGGGGTATCCATAAAGCTGTGGACCTCTGCAGTTTTGTCTTTGCTGGTCAGTAACAGCCATCTTTCCAACTGCCACCTTTCATACTGCCATAAATTTTAGGAGGCCTGTGACCAGGCTGTGCTGGTTTGCTGCAAGGAGGGATGCCCTCAGAAGTGCAGTGTTCAGACAAGCTGCTTCTCACTGCGGGCCTTCCAGCAGGTCTGGTTAAACCAGTGCAGTTGGTGTTGCTGAGAGGGCTTGTTGCATGTGTGTTCTGAACCATGGGAGGATTAGACGAGGAGGTGTTTATGTGAAACAGGTTGTTTTTTGGCTGCGAGGAGAACCAGGGTCAAGTTACTAAATGCTTCCATTGGTTGTGGAAGAGCCACAGAAGATGCTGCTGCTGGGGTGCAGAGTTTCCCTGGAGAAGGTGAGGCTGAAGCCTGAGGTTGCATAGCAGGTATTCTTTCATTTGACACTGAAACTTTGAGTCACTTTTGCTGCTTTGCACTGAGTCAACTTGTGTACATTAGATTTTCAAGACAGGTTTGGAAGACTGTATCTTAGTTTTTCTTTATTTTTAACATTGCTCATCTGTAAATCTGTGGGATGATCTTGAAGTGAAAGGTGAGGTTGGTGTAAATGACTAATCATAGACTGTGGGGTTATCTATTGTGTTCTACTCTCTGAGCTGGTGATCGTGAATGAGGTGAATTTCTGGGTGACTGCTTAGGTGATGGTCCAGGTGAATTATGTGAATTATGTGGTGGTGGTAAGAACTGTTAATAGCAGGGCATAGTGCATGATGCATATACTACCACCTTCCTCATCTAAACTTTGTGCATCAAATTCGTGATTCCTTAATGTGCCTCATCTTATAGAATTGCAATGTGACCAGAACTGTACAGAGATGTGGTGTCTATGTATTCTTGCCAAAGACTTCCTTCTTGCATCCAGGCTAGTATCTGCATATTGGTTATATCATTTAGCTTACAGTTGGATCCAACTGAATCTTCATCTAATTCTGAAGCACTTGATTCATTCTCTATAGGGGACTGATGGTGGAGGATTTCTGTCTGATAAACTTTCAAAGTTACCTGAAATTCCAGGAAGAATAGCTGTTTGCCTATAGGAGGTCGCACTAGGGATGAGGATAGAGAATTGAAGCCACTGCTAAATGGGCTTCTAAATTTGGACTGCAAGGTCTTGTGTAACTCACAGAGTTGAAAGGATTATTGTACAAATTTTGACTCGAGAGCTGACATAATTTGATAAGTTTGTGGAAAAGAGACCTTTTAGTACACTCAATATCAGGGCTCTGGTAATCTAAAACTTGCCCGCACCAAACCAATGGACTAACCTTTTCTGCATTGGTGCAAGTTTTTTCTTTGTGATGAATCCATCAAGTGCTCCAACTCCTTTCTAGCTGCAGAAGCTCCACCTTGTCCTGCAAGGCGTCCTCACTAGTTACTCGTCCACCTCAGCAGAAGCCCTGCTACTCACCTCTACAGCTTGGAATTCTTCACCAGCTCCTGCAGCGTCCACACCTCCTGGTCCACGTTCACGTTGCTGTGAGCGTCCTCCACCTTGGCCTTGCTGCCAGTGGCAGCTTGGACTCACAGAGACAGAAAGAGCCAGACAAAGAGGCATCCCTGAGGCACCCTTCTAGAGCAGGACCAGGCCCCACCACTGAGATCCCCCAGCTTGGTTCCAAAACGTTCTGACCCCAGCCAAGCCGCCTCATCTGAGCCGGCTCCTGGATTGGGGGACACAGCAGCCTAGATTAGGGTTTTAAATGGCACATGCTCTATATGTACCTTCCCACTCTGTCTCTGTTCTGTTTTCCAAATTTATCTCCTTTTTCTGAAGTTCTTTTTTTTCCAGCTCCCCCAGTGTGATATTTCCTGACAAAAAGAGGAACATTTGTCTCTTCATTTTCTTCTTGGGTTTTGCAAATGTGAGAGCCCCAAATAAGAGTGTTCATTTAAAGCTGCTGCAGAGGCAGCTGGAGAAAGTGTGGATCTGAGTTTTTAATTTGGTTCTGCTGATTTGGGATATGTGACGTGGACAATCTTCTCAGCTTCTTGGCAACTCTGTTTCTTCTTCTATAAAATGATAGTGATAACACAGACCTATGGAGTCATCATGAGAATTATATGAGTTAGCATGTGTAAGACAAGTAGGTTAGTCACAGGCATATGGTAACACCTAGTAAATGTTAACTACATAATGTTTTTACTCTTGGATATAACACCCAGGACAGAGGTGTTTGTTTCAGCGTTTCTTCTCAGCAGGAATAGCTGTGATATATTTTCTGTCTTAGCATAAACAATAAAAACATGTTACCCAAGGGGTACAGACATAACATACAGAAAGAATTCTTCTACCAGGATTTTGGCTTTGTCTATTGAAAAGCAGCAACTCAGGCAAATGCTAGGACACCCTTGACATTTTTCTGGGCTTGGCATGCATTACAAGACACATACCTGTAAGTGGTTCTCTTTTAGCTTTGCAAATAGACAAAAATTTAATTAGGTTTCAGACTGTCCTCACTACTCCACCCCAGTAGGGGATGGTTTCCCATTTCATCTGGCTTTATAATACAGCATGCCTGGCAGATGTTGGTCTGTTCAACCCTTGTCTGAATAGTCCCGGTGATACATTTACTACTTGCCAAGGATACTTGTTTTATTGACAGGTAGAGGGCTTATAGAATACTCTTTTGCTTATGCAAAGTACATTTCTTTTTGCCCCCATGCATGGCCTTTACTTTGGCTTTAGAGTAAATAATATCAGGCTGTTTCCCCTTCTATGTATGTTGTCCAATAAGATATGGTTGGTGTAAGGGATCTTAGTTTCTGGCATTGTCCACACTGCCAGTCAGTTGAAATCATGTTGGTTAGAACTAAATCCAGAAAAGCAATACTCTCTTTTTAATTGCCTGTTTCTCAGGTGTATCCTACATCATTCCATAGTGGTAGATACACAAATAGTTTTGATTGGGCACCAAAGTGTGCTGAGGTTTTGGATGCCCATGTACACATACTTTATTTACTGCTAGGCACGGTAATCTTCAGCTTTAACTGGTTCTATTTTTCCCAAGTGGGCCTTCCAGACAGCTCATTAATTGATCTCAATGACAATACCTTCTTCAACAATTACATCAATGTTCTTGTTTCCTCTTCACATCTTCTACAAGGACATTTAAAAATTAAATGCCATATACATTTACAGCATTGTGCTCCAAGCTGCAACTTCTATCTAGCTGACAGATCTGATTCTTTAAGATAAAACATGATTTCTAGTAATATTTTAGTTCTTCATTCTTTCCTAGCTTATCTATAACTGTATATCTATAATCTTCTCTATATCCAATATACAGGTCACATTTTTGTGCATGGTCCATGCAGTGATATCCCATGACCTGTGTTTCTATTAAGGCACTTGAGAGTTATTGTACCTTTTCTCTTCTGGGCGTCGGCATGCTGTTTCTC
Organism: Hydrochoerus hydrochaeris; assembly: GCA_004027455.1. Lineage (NCBI taxonomy): Eukaryota > Metazoa > Chordata > Mammalia > Rodentia > Hydrochaeridae > Hydrochoerus > Hydrochoerus hydrochaeris. Next base: position 56,121 of record PVLA01000413.1, read on the forward strand.
ACTTGATGTGTCAAGTCAGTGACTTTCATGCTAAATACTCTTTGTAGGCAAAGGGAGCATATTTAATTATCTTTCAAGGAGCTCTGCATTCTGGTATTATACGCTGTGTTCTGTAAAATTAAAACTTTTGAATTGACACCTCTAGTCATAGCCAGACTTCTAGTTTCATGTTACTACTTCAGTATCCAAGGGAGAAGAGGGATTGATTTGGTTCATGGGGCTTAGAAGGGTGGTCATTTTCATGAAGTTCTGATTGAGATTCCTCCAATAACTTGAAAGTATTCAATGCTTCCCTTTTTATAAGATCAAAGACAAATCCATAGGTCTGGCATTTGAGCTTATGTATAACCAGGCTATCTACCTAAGTCAACTTCTGTAAGTGTTTCTCTTCTTTTATGGAGGTATAATTTGTAAGCAGTGAGGTACACAAATCTTAGGGGTATGGTATGATGAATTTTAGCACTGTGTGTTTCTGTGTGTAACCACTGTTCTGATCAGAATAATATTCTAGCAACCTGTTCCTTCCCACTTAGTGCCTTCCCAAAGGTAACCACTATTTTGAAATCTGTAACAGTTTTATTTTTGCCTGTTTTAGAACTTTATATACATGGAATTGTAGAAATTCAAACTTTCTTAATTTTAAGAGTTTTCTGCTAAATACTACTAGGAAAGAGACAATGAAATAATGTATGGGAGAAGCATAGAACTCACCTAATTTTTACAGAAAAGTTCCTTGGCATACATCTATCTTAAAGTTGGGCTAGAGTCAGGCTTCCTCCTGGGTCTTGCCTCAGCAACTCGACCTTCCTGAGTTATTCCAGCACACATCTCCCCATCTGGAAAGTCAGCCTGACAAAACCACCGCCATTGTAAGGCACATTCTCATCCTACCTAGGATGAGACCATAAACTCTTCAAAGAATAAAAGTGTGTCTCATGACTCTGAGGATAACATGAATTTTTAAAAAGTTCATTATATATTCTGGGTATTAATCTTTTTTTCAGATGAATTATCTCCAAGTTTCTTCTTCCACTCTGTAGATTGTTTCTTTACTCCATTGATTGTTTATTTTGATGTGTAGAAGCTTCTTACTTTGCTGTAATACCATTTATCTATTTTGGCATTTGTTGTCTGTACTTTTCAAGTTATATCCAAAAAGTCACTGTATACCAATGTCTTGAAATGTTTTATTCCAGTTTCATTGCTGTAGATCTTATGTTTAGGTCTGTGACCCATTTTAATTTTTGTATATGATGAGAGTTGGGATCTACTTTTATTCTTCTGCAGAGATACCTGGTTTCCCAGCATTTATTGAAGAACCTGTCTTTTCTCTGATATATCCTTTTGTTGAAAATAATGTGTTGGATTTATTTCTGTAGATGTGTGGATGTATTTTCTGGGTTCTCGTCTGTGTTCCATGTCTGAGTTGTTATGACAGTACTGTGCTGTTTTGATGTCTATAGTATGTTACTCCCATAAAACTCGGCAAATGATCTTTTAAATAGTCATTTCTCTAAAGATACACAAATAGCCAACAAGTATATAAAAAAAATTCACAATCACTAATTACTAGATGAATGCAAATAAAAATACAATGAGATATTGTTAGAATGACTATAATAAAAAAGACAAAAATAAATTCTGAAGTGGATGCAGAGAAATGAGAACTCTAAACACAATTGGTGAGAATGTAAAATAGGATAGCCATTATGGAAAACAATATGGAGGTTCCTCAAAAAATTAAACATAGACCATATGATTAAGGAATCTTACTACTGGGTATTTATTCAAAAGAAATAAAATCAGAATATCATAGAGATATCTTTATTTCCATGTTTATTATAGCATTATTCATAATACCGAAGATTTGAAATCAATTGAGACGTCTGACAGCAGATGAATAGGTAGAGATAGTGAAATAGCCATAAAAAGAATGAAATTCTGTCCTTTGTGGCACCATGGATGGAACTATAGCAAACTATGTTAAATAAGCCAGACACTGACAGACAAATATTGCACATTCTCATTCATATATGGTAGCTAAAAAAAAAAAGTTGATATAATGAAAGTATGTGGTAGAATAGTGGACACTTAAGAGGCTAGGAGACGTAGAGGGGCAACTGAGGGAGGTAAAATAACAAGCACCAAACTACACTTACGTAGCAGGAATAAGTTCTGGAAGGACGACTTCTAGTTTATAATGATTTACTATGCATTTTATAAAAAATTAGAGGAATTTGAAGCATCCCAACACAAAGACATGGAACTTAAGGAGCAAAAGCTCATTACAATGATTTGATTATTATGCATTCTATACATTATCACACCATATTTCATTATATATATAGTCAGTTAAAAATTTAAAAATTAATACATTAGGAAAAAGCCTCTGTCAACACTTCCCAATTCATAGTCATAACTCCTAAATGGTTCTCCAGGAGCAGTATTTTTTTAAGCCCTCTCATTCACTTCCTGTGCTATCACTGAAAGCATGTATTTGGGCTTGTTTCTTATTTTAAAAAATACAGTAATGGGAGTATAAGGTTCTAGTGGGCTATTGCAGTAATGTGAGTATAAATAATATTGTGTAACATATACTTTAAAAAGCTGGAAGGATTTCAACTTTTTTCCAGGATTCTAGAATGTTTTCATCATAAAGAAATAATAAACATTTGAAGAGCTAAACATGACTAACCTGAATTGAATAATGCATAATGTATACATGTATCAAAATATTAAATGAATATGTAGTTTTAATATTTTTATCAGTTAAAAAAGTAAAATTAACTTTAAAATTCAATAATGATAAAACTGTTAGAGGATGAAATTCTAGGCTAGCACCATCTACTAGATACAAATGCAAGACATTTAATTTAAAATTCCTAGAAGCTGTAAAGTTAAAAGGTAAAATAAATTTTTTTTAACTTGTATATCTACAATGTTATTCTCATATGTAGTCAGTCAAGATTAAGACATTTACCATTCTTTGTAGACTCAGATAGCTCATCTATAAAATGTTAATTGTTCATAGGTTCATGTGGAAGACGAAATTGTGAAAATGCATGTGAAACCCACTGTATTCCTTTGCTATTGTTACTATAAGAAATTACCAGTGTTAATTATAAACAATATAGGTTTATAACTTTTGTACAGTTCTGGAGATGAGAAATCCAAAGTGATGGAAGATCCACAGGTGGCAGCAGAGTTGTGTTTCTTCTGGAGGGTCCTGGGGACAAGTTGTGCTTGCTGTCTTTTCCAGGTTTTAGAGGCTCCTGCATTCAGTGAAGCCTGGCTCTTCACCCATCTTCAAAGCCAGCAGTGTGAATCTTCAAGTCTTTTTCTCTGTCCTCTGATTCTCTCCCTCTCTTACCCTGATCTTGCTTCTTTCTTTCCTGTACTATTCCCCTTCTGTTACACTGGCCCCATAAAATTAATCCAGTCTAATCTCATCTCAGGTTGTGTATCCTTCATTACATTTGCAAAGTCCTTTTTGCCATGTAAGGTAACATCTTTATACCTGTACATCTTGGATATTAAGACATGGGAAGATTTTGGTAAATTGTTATCTGGCCTACAACACCCATGCACAGTATTTGGCCATGGTAAGGCCTTAATAAAAGATTTGTCTTGTCAATACCAAAATTTGGTTTTAATTCTTAGTGACACTGTGTTATTTACACATTTCCAAGTTGTGTCCTGTGAATGTTTCATCTCAGCACACTGAATATCTGAAACCAGTAACTCGTACAGTTCACTCAGGCACTTTGTATGGAGCAGTCATTGCTAAGCAATGGAGAACAGTTCCCACCTTGATCAGACTGTATTGGCCAAGTACAGACCTAGAAAAGGCTCTCAAATATTTATTAAATGGAGCCTTAATGCAAACAGCTACTTACACTTTGAGGATCATATTCTGCCCTAGTTCTCATCATAGCCTCTCCCAAGAATGTGCTTTCCCACTTTTGTTTGTGAGAACTTACTTGTCCATCCTTTAAGACTATTTGCATTTTTTTTGAGGAAATGTACATGTTATAACTGAGTATGTATTATATACTCTGCTTGATTAGCCAAGAAAGTGAAGTTTGTGGCTTACTGTTTAACAACTGAGACTGTATAGTTACTTACTGGATCCTGATCTCCAACAAGTGGCTTTTATTATCTTCCATAAGTAATGTTCTGTCATTGGCTGTGGCTACCTTGGAAGTGTGCCTTTGAATCAAATGCTGGCATGGATGCCTCAGGGGCTGTGGCTAGAGATTGTTAAGGAGCTTAACTTGAGGTGAGGGCTCTGTTAAGGGAGGTTGACAACTTCTGGAGGTAAATAGCATCTTGTCCTTATTGCAATTTTGCCCATATTACAAGTCCAGTTAGTATTTTATAAATTCATAGAACCATTGGTAATATGATAGTAATAGGATTATGTGGTAGAATCAGCTTGGGCTTTAGACATAAAAGTTCTAGATGCACATCTTGGGTTTTTTTTTTTTTTTTAAAGCCAAATACAACAGCAATCTAGTGTAAGCCATTTAACTTCTCTAAAAGCTGAATGAGGTTAATAATGATTTATTCCTAGAGTTGTTGGGAAGACTAAGTGTTTAATTTACTGTCTGCAATTAGGACATAGTGAGTAAATGTTCTTTCCTTTGCTTTTCTCTTGAAACTATTTTATTGTGAGATAAAACATTTTTATAAAAACTTTCTCATTTGGATTTTGTATTATTTCTAAGAAATTGAAACTAAAAGTAAGTGGCTGAGTCAAGGTCACATAAACAAAAAAGAGCCAGAGCTAGAACTTGTCTTCTGGTTTCAATCCCAGTACCATCCATGTGCTGTTGGCAGTTTTTAGGAAAATGAGGTATGCTACACTTGATCTTACCAAAAGACCAAGAAACAGTGGGAAAATGAATTATGTTCCATTAAACACTAACATCAGATAGATGTCCCAGTAGAATACGGTGACAAAATGGGTAGGGAGAGATATTGAAATTGAAACAATCTGAAAAAGAGGGCAAATTAGCATTATGAATGGAAACTGAATACTATTACAATAATATTTTATTGAATAAGCTTATTGATAGAATAGGGAGATCTTAAGTCTAAATAACCTAGCCAGAAAACCGTTTAAGAAAAATGACTTTCCCTAGGCTGAAAAAATTTTTCTAGAAATATTCACTAATCCTCACTATTGTGATTCTGCTGTTTCCTGCCTAGTATATTACCCAGAGCATTTGAAGGATGGCCTGTGCGAAGGATACTTCAGCCAAATATCCCTTTCTGTGCTTTGTCCCAGAAATGTTACTAAATGTTACTAAAATGTTCAAGTTTGCTATTTTTGAAGTGCTAACGATATGATTAAACATAGCTTCCTCTTAAGTCAACATGACTATACTTAATAATAGGTTTTTTTTCCCTTTTATTACTAGAATATTAACTCCAGATTATTCACTCTAACCAGGCATCTCTACAGTTTCTTGTTTCTTCTCCATCACAAATTTACAAACTACAGCCAATCAATTTGTCATTAAAGTCAGTGAATACAAAATGGTATTTTTACTTGTGGGCCATTCTCCAAGTTCAATCCCCTAGATGTGAGTTTAAATCAAATGTATTTACAAGGGCCTCATCACATTCTCCCTTTATTTTCTGGGGAGTACACCCAGGGACACCTTTAGTCTCTGTACAGACTTTGTGCTTTCTGAAAATGTTCTAAGTCAATAGTTAACCTGAGACTGTTCTTCGATCATACTTTTTTTTTTTTTTTGGTCTTTTTGAGACAGGGTCTCGCTATGCAGTTCAGGCTGGCCTTGAGCTCACTTTGTAGCCCAGGCTGGTCTCGAACTCAGAACGATCCTCTTGCCTCAGTCTCCCGAGTGCTGGGATTATAAGCGTGAGCCACTACGCCTGGCTTATATTCTACGTTTTTTTGCCTACTTTTTTTCTCATGCCATTCTCTACATTTCTGTTCCTTGAAATTCAATGTAGTCTTCAAAATGTAGCTGAAATGCCTCTTAGCAACTAACTTCTTAACCACAAAAACAATAAATCAACAATAATTTTTTAAAATCTTGAAGCATTTGGGTTGGATATCTTTATGAAATTAAAACATTCTGAAAAATAATTATCTGTACTTAGATCTTTTCTGTATATTTTAAGATCTTTAATGCATAGACTGTCTCAGATTTTTCACAAATGCCTAATACAAATGTCATTAAATTTTTCAATTATTACTATGTTTACAAATTAATTTGTATATTTTCAGCAGTAGGAATTAGAAGATAAGGATTTTTGTTAGTCTCATGGGAATCAGTATAACCGGATTTATGATGAATTATAAATGAACAAATTGGCAACTTCATGACTCAAATGCATAAATAAATAGAACAACAATGTTGGGTATAAAAAAAAACTCATTACTTCGTTATTTTATGAAAGGACAAAAAGCTACTGGTTAAGAAGATAGGACTTAATATCTTAAATGGTTTCTTCCCTTTGGTGTGTGTTTATGAAAAAAAAATCATGATCTTTTAAGATTCTAATATTGTGGTTTAATGGCACTCTAATTTTCTCTAATGGTTATGAAAGTTACGGTTTTACTTCAGTAAATTTCTTTCTAAAAAATCTTAGGTGGATTTTTTAGACTATAAACTGTTTACATTCCTCCCCCCAAAAAAACCCTTCACAAATGTTAGACTTTATCACTGTATAAAAATGAACAGTGGTTTTATTGACATGTACATTCCAATGTTTACAGCTGCAAGATAATGAGGCACACTCAGTATTGCACTTCATTAAAATTTCAGGCTCAAACTTAACCTAGAAGTTTAAATGAAACTGTATTTGTAATTTAGTAATTCTTATACAGGACAACCATCAATATCTGTATATACAGTGTGATACTTATTACATTTATATGCAGTCCTAACACAATTATTTTTTAAATAACAGTCTAGGAAATAAACCATAATATTCCTTTTTATATCCCCACCCATGATGCAATTGTACAAGATTACAAAAAAGGCAGTATACAATAAACAATGATTATTATTATGGTTTTTTTTTTTTTTTTGCTTGAAAGCCAGCATCATTCTTAGTCCATGGGTTCGGTGACTCTTTTATGTCAATTACCTATACATGTTCAATGCTTCACAGGCCAGTGACGGTAATAGCCACATGCAAACACCTCACAAGTTTGATATCTTGGTTCAAAAGAAGATAAACCAAAGTAATGGGGAAACTTCCACAGCAAGAATTATGTACATGGTATTTGGCATCATTCTTGCACTGTGAATGGTTCATTTTAATGGATGTAAAAATGGTCCCGTCCTTATCCTGAGCAAAGTTTAAACTTTACCATATCCTCTTGGTGGATGAAGGCAACTTTTTCTCTCTAGACAAAGAATCGCGGTGTTCTAAAAAGTGTGAGCATTTCTGCATACTCCACATCCCAAAGCAAACTCTTCCCCAGTGGGTGGATGCACAACATGGAGTGGACATTCAGTTCCTTCTAACTGTTTGCCTTTGGGACCTGTATAAATTTTGAAGGAGGCAAAGGAATATAATATTTAAAAATATACACACAGAAATTTCATATAAATAGAAATCACTGATAAGTTATTCAAAGAAATAGTATGACTTTGGTTATATAAATATAAAATTTAAAAATTTACTTTCTTCTACTCATAGAAGTAGGAATGTTCATAAAAACTTCCGTATAACAGAATTATACATAACACAGGAAGTGACATGGTTCCTCACCCACAATATCTTGCTTCAAGAGAAATACCGCAACCCACAGGTCTTTTTCAATTAATAGATGCATTTGATGTATCATTTTAAAGCAAAAGCAATGAGGAAAAATACTCATGAAAATGTCAATTTAATCTAGCAGAATATTATTCTAGATGAAAATACATGGAGATTTTTGCATAGGTTGTCTAACCACAAATTTAAGTATAAATAAAATGTTATCTCATCAAAAATCAGATTACTGTTTGTTAGTGTTATTTAAAAAGCTATGTGAAGCCACACCCAAGCCTCTCTCTTGGTGAGTCAGCACCATCCATGGAATGGGGATGGGGGTGTAGGTAGGGGTAAGGGGTGGAAACCAGGCCTCATGAGGAGGTGGTCCCCACATGGGAATCATATCATTTTCATTGTTTTCTTAGGTGAGTTTTATCCTCTTTTGTTTGATTATGTTAAATCTAATGGCATGAGCAGCTATTTGAAAGATAGCAAGACATGGTAACCATTTTGGATTTACTATTAGCTTATTTTGAAGTCCTTTATTGCAGGCATTGTTTTAATTTTATTGTTTCTGCTCTATTCTGTTCGGTTCGATTTTTACTATGTCCCAAGGTGTCTGCAGCTATTTTGAAAACAATAAAGGCATTATGGTAACTATTGCTGATTTTGTAAGGTTTTAAAGTCCTGTATCACTTACACTAGTTTATCTTGATTGGTTTCATTGTTCTATTTTCCTTGGTTTTATCCTCTTAAAAAAAAAAAAAAGCTTTGTGAAAGGAGATTAGTAGAAAAGTATAAATTATTTAAAAATATTTACATTAAAATAACATAAAATGCAGTAATCTAGAAGAAACGAGAAAATACAAATTCATAAATAATACATACATTATGCTTATAAGGTGTTAAAAAAAAGCCCTGTACTTTTCTATTTGTAAAATAAAACTGTTATGCCATTGTGCTTCATGCCATTTCAAAAGGATGTCTAGATTAAAAGGGGAGCTTTATGAGGTCAGGAATTCAGGCTGTGGTTACACACATGCCCCCTACTGTAATGGAGGAGGAAGGATAGGAACTATGTATCAGTTCTCTACACCCAATGTTCAAAATAATAAATGTAAATTCTAATTTTACTTAGAAAAAAATACAATGTTAGATGGGACAAGGTATCCAGATCAATGGGAAATAAAATCTCATTCAATCTATCTTCTGGTTAAACTTCTGCTGTATGAAGAACAAAACCATGAGGAGTAAAAGGCTATTATCTATGATGCTCTTAACTTGTGCAGTATAAATACCCAACTAATGTTAGCTGTTATTACTGTTACTGAACAACAAACAAACCAAGCCCTGATCTAGAAGAATATAATATAAAATCATGTAAGAGTTAAGACTAAGGTATTGGTGGTGGTACTGAAGTAAAGACAGCTCATCTCATAAAGAGAAATCAGCAACAGGTTTGAGCAGAGACTAAAAGCAGCAGTTGTGTTGCTTCAAACAAATGCAGGCACATAGGATGTGTCAACTGTGATAGTGGGACACTGGGAAGTGATTAGGTCATGAGGGTCAACCCCATGAATGGAATTAGTGCCCTTATAAATTCGACCATACAGACCCCTTTGACTCTTCTAGTGTGAAAGTGCTGTCTATGAACAGCAGAGTGAGCCCTCTGTAGACACCAGTCAGCAAATACCTTGATATCAGACACTCTAGGCTCCAGAATTATAAGCAATACATTTGTGTTAATTAGCTACCCAGTTGATGGCATTTTGTTGTAACAGCCTAAATGAACTAACAAACATTGTCTATTTCAGTTTCTTAATCTTAACTCTTGCCCTCATTAACAAATGAGTATTAAAGACTAGAATGAATGAGGTAGAGGGTGGGTAGAAGCTTGTGCCTCCTAAGGAAACTACATGGCCATCTTCCTTCCTGTTATCAGTTGTGGGTTTTCTTTTCTGTTCTAGTTCTCACACATTCCCATCCCCTTAGAGAGGAGAGGAGAGCAAATCTCAATTGAATATATTGTCTTAGGCTAATTAATTCCCCTGGTCCTCAATTTTCGATTTGTGAACATGTAGATGCTACTATTTACCTTGCAGATTGTAAAAATGAAATGAGAAAATGCATGTGAAAAGGCCAGGACCAATGTTAGTTCCTTCTTTCTGCTAACTCTCTAACTGCTTTGCTCCTCACTCTTCTAATTCACAGTTGTTTAAAAAGTCTTTAGTTGGCTAACTAGACCATGTGAATATGAGGGGATGCCTTGCCTTTGGTTGACCCCTCTTCTTTCAGCCACTGTGTACCACTATGTTTGCTGGAATACTTATTTCATTGCTAACTTACTTATTATTTCCAGAATTTTTGTTTAGTTTTAACAATGAAACTTTCGTTCATTAAGTAAACTTTGGATTTCCCTTGATGATATTCCTTGTCTCAAAGCTTTTTTGACTGGAAACTAGTTGTCACTAGTTGTGCTCTCTAACGTCACAAGGCATGATGAATTCCCACTTTCATTTCCAGACCATGACTTCCACTTTCCCTAGACAGTCCTTCTCTTGCAGCTCTTGTCATCTGGAATACTGCCTGCTTTTCCCTCCATTCATTTGTTGACCTCAACTCACTACCTCTCCTTTTAATTATAGTTTCCACTTCTGATCTGGCCATTATCCTATGTGCCTTGGCCTCCCCTCATTATGAATTTGCTTCTTCAAAGTCTTTTACTTTTACTGAAAAAAAATTTTCTCAAAGGGCATCAGTATAGTATTTATATTTGACACAGATGGCAAAGAGTAGCCACACCTTAAAACAGTATTATCAAATAGATAATGTATTTCATATGATTTAAACATAAAAAACTATTAAAAATCTATAATCAGAATTGACATCTCCATCCCTAACTCTACCACCATTTTGCCCTTGTTTTGTTTAATCATTTAGGTTTCCCTTACATTTTTCCAATGTTTCTTTAAGCAAACATGAACATAAATATATATTCTCATTTTCCCCTTCTTACAAAAGGTAGCATACCATATACACTAACTTGTAACTTGCTTTTTGTTTATAGTATCTCACAGAAATCTTTCATTATTAGTATAAGAAACTATACTTTTTTAGTTCTAACTATTCACCTATTGGATACTAGTATCACTTACAAATTTTTATTACTATAAGCAATGTTACAATGAATAACCTGTTCATCTGTCCTTTTAAAATTTCCCTCACGTGCACATGTGAGGACTGCTCAAGGTAGATGCACTGGTAAATCTGAGGGACACTATCACACTGGCTTTCTATATGGGCCTACCACAAGCTCTCTGATGAGGCATGCATGAGAGGGAGTACTTCCTAGCTCTAACACCACCACATACAGAGTGGTACTTGTATGTTCAATAACTGCACATACACTGCATGGCTGTATTTACCTCTCCTCCCACTTCTCTTCTAGTAAGCTTCGTATTTCATATTATTTTTTGTTGTAATTTTTTTGAGACAGAATCTTACTACATAGTTCAGGCTGGCCTTGAACTGACTGTATAGCTCAGGCTTCCCTTGAACTCTTGGCAATCCTGCCTCAGCTTCCTGAGAGCTAAAATTACAGGTATGCGCCATTGTGCCTGGCCACATTAATGTGATCTCCAGTCTTCTGACCTCTTTCAGTGTTTTCAGATTCTTTTTGGTTTCAAGTTCCATTGTTTTTTCTCCTTCAGCCTGACCTCTACACTTCTGCTTTATGCAACGTGGCTTTTCTAATTCTCTTGGTTTTTCTGGTCTCACTATGCTGCCAATTCCCAGACCTCTAGATCAAATTATTTGTTCATGCTGTAGTTCCAGGCCTCCTTAAAAAAAAAAAAAAATCACAAAATCCTTTTATATGTTTTTATCATTAGAGCATCAAACATGGCTCTTCTGTGCTGAACAGTCGTTTTAATAATCCTCAGTAGACTTTATTCTTACATCCCAAGAGGTCTGCTTCCCCCTTCTCACCTCTCATCATGACGATGACTTAAATTTTCTACTTGGCTCAAAATGTTGTAAGTTTTTAAGGGTTGAGGTTATTTATGCTCTCTGATAGTTTAGGTGTGTTTGAATTGGGTTTCCAACATTTTAACTAGAGTTCTCATATAACCTTTAAATAGAATTAGTAATTATACTCATGATTTTAAAATCATACCTGCAGGACAGTGTGGTAATTCTTCTTTAGGAATGCTAGTCATTCTCTGAAAATCATCATGACAAGCATTACAGAAATGTGTTGTTCCAAAACAGAAAAAGACAGCTACTGAACAGCAGTAGCGACATTTATATTCCAAAAAGTCTGTGCCATGTTTGGGACACATCTATAACAAAAGAAGAGACAGGTATAAGATGATAGTGAGATTATTCCAACCATACTTATGATAATCATTTAGATAGTTTATTAATTCATATTTTCAGAATATATATATAGGTCTGAAAACTGACTAAAAGACTTATGAAATACATGTTAAAAATTAATGGATAAATGTTTGGTTTTGTCCAAAAGGTTTGGACAAAGCCCCAAATTCTAATTCCATCTCCAGCACAATCTATCTGGCTTAAAAAAGCACACACTAAATTTCCTCATGAATATTTGATGTGGCAGACTGAAAAAAATTGATGTTTTATCCATTTCCCAATCTCACAGATGTACTGTGAAGATTTCACTGAAGTGGGGAAAATCTAAAAGTTTGACTGCAGCTTTATGAAAGTGAGATTAAGTTCATTCCTTGTTTAAAATAGGTGATCATTACATGGAAGACAAATTATAAAATGAAAATACCATCCAAAAGAAAAAATGCCTATGAAACAATATGATAAATTATACAGTGCAATACAAATATCAGAAGACACTAGGTTAAAATTCCCAATTTATTGGGTATAATTATTTAAAAAACAGAATTTTAACCTTTCTAAACTGTTACTCCTAGTAACATGCTCTGCCCACCTGAGCCCTGGACACATCAGAACAGGCACCACAGATGAGCTCTCTGGGATCATAATCGTCCCCTTGTCCAGCCTCAGCGTCACAGCGTGCCTCACCACCAAAATATGCCTAAGGAGAGACCATATTTAGATAAAGGCAATAAAAAGAAAACCCTGGTAGAGGATCCAGTTGTGCAAGTCAGATCAAGAGGCCTGAGAAATACTATTGTCTGTCAGCTGCTCCTATGCAAGGTCAAGTACATACATACCTATATTTCTGACTATAGACCATAGTAGAGTGGATCATAGTGAGAATAAAGCTGTTTCAATTCTGGAATGGATTTATGCTTTCAATAGATAGTTTAAATATACTATCAAAGAAAAATGATTTGAGGAGGTAAAATATTCCAACACCAACAAAAGATATTAAGTAATAAATAGAAACTTTTTCAAGGCAAAGTTTAGAAATTTTTCTCATTTTGAAATATTAAACAACATATTTGCTTCTATTATTTTAAAAACATGCATGTTAATTCATAAACTGTAACAAAATAAAACAAAACTACAATTGCACCTAAAGTATTAGAAGAGAATTATAAGACCAAGCCTAGTGGGAAAAAAATTCCTTGAATTTTAAGCAACTTATGATCATGCAAACATTTTTTAAAAAGAAAGCTAAATTTTGTTAATTCTATTCAGAATACTGCTCACACTTACAAAGCTTACCCATGTGCAGAAGCTTACTAGTATCCAACCAACATATTCACTTGAATACATGAAATCATGATTTACTTTGCTTTGAGCACAAAATATATGAGGCCAAGAAATTGGGATGATTTGCATGCACACCATGTCCCCTAGTCCAAAAGCTAAGTCAAAATTGGGAATAAACAAGCTGAGTCAATATAAATCTATTATCTGTACTAGAAAAACAGGTCAAAAGGTTTCATTGATGCAGAGGTCATTCCCAGGTAAATCTGGTCCTACAAATGTTTCAGTTTATCTTTGGGCCAATTGCTTATTTTGGCTGTTTTACTTCTGTCTGTTTAGTTTCCTAAATATTTGACTGCTACCCACATGGAAGCATAATATTCATTTATAATATTTAGCACATTAAATACACAGAAATATTTTATTATTCATAACAACACAAAATGCACAAGTGTACACTGTTGGTCTTTTCTCATGTATATATATATGTGTCTACCTTTCTGAGTATTTAGCCTTTCATTCATTATTTGTATTTTCTTTTTGTTGTATTATAAGTATGCATTCATTCATTTTGTAATTAACTTAGTATTTAATAAGTGCCAATTATTGGAGAAAGAGAAATGAAAAAACAGTCCTTGTTTTCATGGAACATAATCAGGAGGAGCAGAGAGATATGTAAACCATAGTCACTAGTGTGGGTTGAATGCCATGATGGATGTATGCAAGGTAACAAAACTATGGTGGTGGTAGTACTAGGGGAGGCATGATCACATTATAAGGAAAGCGAGACCTCAGATGAATCCTAAAGTAGAATAAGACAGATTTGGCCAGTTGTTTGAGCATGTGTGCACAGAATTGGAGGGGTGGTGGTGGAGAGTGAGAGGAAACTATGCAGTAGGCAATGGAGATGAACATTTCATGATGAAAAATAGCCGTGGTATGAAGGTGTCAGGAAGTGTTCAAACACAGCTGAGTCTGGGGAAAAAATAAGTTGTTCAGTATGTTGTAGCATATAGTCTAAAGGGTAGAATATTGGGAGATGATATCAGAGAGATAGAGCTACAAGATTATAAGCAGAAGAATATCCACTTAGATTTGAGATCTAGAAATTCTAATCTACCAGTATCAGTGTAAAAGTAAAGGATGAACTGGGTTGTGGGAGTGTAGGAGATCTACATGAGAGTCAGTAGTAAGGCAATGATAATTATTAAGAAAGTAATTAGGGATGCTAAAGCTGCAATAGAAAACAAAATGTCTTCACAGAGATTTGGAGGTAGAATTGACAGGACTTTTGTAAAAAAGTTTGTAGACTGGGGGAGTAAAGGCTGATGCAAGTAATACCAGACATAAGAGTTTTGAAGTATCTGTGAGAAATTCCAATGTGTGATAGAGAACTGTGTATTTGTACCTAATTCTCAAAAAATTTGAAAGGTCATAATGGTACATATAGCTTGTTGACAAAAGGATATAGATATACTCAAGGTCACCAAAGATGAGGGGTATTATTAGGCCGTGTTTTGTGCAAATAAGTATGTGCAGAGTAGGTAAATGAAAAGGAACTGGTAACAGTTAAATGACCAAAAAGGTAGGAGGTCATAAAAAAAAAAAATGTCCTAGAGGCAAGAAGAATTTTAAGAAGGGAATGGTTAAGAGAGTGAAGTTGCCTTAGGCAAACACATTTTTAGTGATAGAAAGTACTACACGTTTTGGAAAAAATTTAGCTTAAAAAAAAATCCCCAAACAAATTAAGAATATAAATTCAGTTTGAAACATTGTATCAAGCTTTCTGTCTTTTTTTTTTTAATTTCAGGCTTAGATGTAAGAATAATTAAAAATCATTATACAATTAAATTTTTTAATCATATAGATAATCTCTTTTAAAGTTTCTGAGTATAATGAGTAGCATACCTTTCTGCATTTGTAGCAAACATAATATGCATATCTATTCATGGCATAGCCAGCTGGATCATTATAAAACCTCACACCAGGAGTTATGATAGCTTCACTCTTATGCAGACCTTCATACTCCAATCTCATTAAGGCTTTTCTTCTAACATCCTCATAGAGATCTTTTATGGGATCAAGCAGGTCTTTTAATACTGTATGATTAATTTTGTTCTGAAATTAAAAATATGTTAAGAATCATTTATTAATTAAATAAACATTTACTGTACACCCAAGGGTCAAGCACTGTACTAGGAGATAACTAGTCAGTAACATTCCTCAAATAAGTATTATTTAAAACCATTCTAAAAAAAATAAAAAATAAAACCATCCTCTAAAATCCTTATAAACCCATATTTTCCCAAGAGCAGGGAAAATTAGCATAAAAGGAGCTCAGGGCAAAAAATCATGGTTTCGTATCTTGTGTATCTAAATTATGAACTTCATATCTCCTGCTGCCTTAGCTCTTCTGGGAATAAAGATTACCTTGCTGTCACAAATATGATACACTCCTTCTGTATTTGGCATGTGTGTATGTTTTGGTTCCTTAGAAATAGGATAGAATGTCAGGTAAAAGAAATTTGAACAGTTAGTATTTTCTTTTTTGGGGTGAGTGGTACTGGGGATCGAATTTATGCTGCCAGACAGGAACTTGTGTGGCTGAGCTATATCCTCAACTAGTATTTTTCTATTTTACCTTCATGCACCTATTTTCAGGATTCCTAAGTGTGACTTTTCTCTAGGTCGCATGAGAAAGGCAAATAAACAAAACATCGTAATGTTTTTGACTATTCCTTAGTCTAACTAAACAATGATTTGCCAAGTCTTCACATTAAACCCTTTGCATGGTCTGCAAGTAATGAAGACAGCACAATAGGGAAAATTAAATAGAACAAAAAGGAGTGGAGAATTAATAGGGAAGGCACTGTCACATTCTTTAACAAACGTATTTTATTATTATTATCTTACCAAAACAATTTCATCCTTTGCTTATTACTATTGTACAAGTGTGTCAAAATGCCAAGAATTTCTCCTTATTTTAACTTACTCTAAAAGAATCTGTACTAATGATCCTAAAGGTCAAGATTTCACTCTTTAATGGTAGGCAGCCACATATAAAAGCACTAGAAGATTCCTTTACTATTTTGATAGCCACTCATGGCCATGTCATGATAAAGCTCACAGGGTCTGAAAGTAGTAAGGGGCATGCATCATTAATACAAAATGATGTTTACATAAATTTTCTCATGGTATTTAATTCAATTTAACTGGATTTTAATTTATAATAACCTGAGTTGCATTAAAACACCTAGAAAGATCTTACAATATTCTCAGGTGCCACTTGGATGAAGACGACAGAAACTGGGACTATGTCAAAATATGACAAACACTTAAAAAATTTATTACAGTAGAAGACACAGTGACAAAATATATCCCCTCACTTCTTAAACACTTATGCCATTGTTCTTGCCATGCTTAGAAGCAATTTTGGAAGTACAATTTGGGACTGGTAATAAAAAGCAAGCAGGGAATGACATTAAGAGTTTCTGATGCCCACTTATTTTGAAAGATGAAAATACACATGAAAAGAAATAGAAAGCCTTATCAATAACTTCAGGTTCTTTCCATACCTTGCATATAGGACAAGATATAAATCCAAATGTTATCCTTGGGCCAAGCCATCTGTTTTCCAAAACTCGTTGACAGCATTGTAAGTGGAATACGTGACTGCAGTCCAGCTTAAATAACGCAAGAAGCAAGCAAATGTAATAATGGTAAACAAGGAGACTTTTCTACATAAAATGTTACTTAAAGCAGGTAAGAGAAAAATCAAGAAATTTAGCATAATGAAATTTCAGCATTTCCTTAGGACACTATTCATGGAACATTATTAACCAGCCCTGCAGCTTTTCCTATTTTTTATCATTCATTTATTAATGCCACATATATAAAATACACACCTATGTAAAGTGAGCTGGGTTAGGTTTATAAGATATAAGATTATTCAATTTTGTGTCTCAGAGATAATAGGTACTACTGATTTAAAGGTTTGAGATTTAAAAAAAAGAAAAGGTTTTAAGATTTTTAATGAGAATGTTATATTACAATCAATCACAAGAAGTGAAAATACATACAAACTACTAGTAAACATTTAAAAACTTACATAGCAAACAGAGTAGTAACTGTTATTATGGATGGAAGTATATTTCACCATGTTATAATCAATTACATGTTACATAAATATGCTGGACTTTAGAAATTAAGAATACTAGCTACTTGATAATTTAATCATTTCTACCCTTAATATTTTACACATGGTATTTATTATACTATACTTGTTCACACAGATCATAAAAGATGGAAACATAAAATGGGAATCAGAACATGAAGAGACATAATTCCTTCTCCAATAGAGGCTTAATCAAAAAATATGACAAACACTTAAAAAATTTATTACAGTAGAAGACACAGTGACAAAATATATCCCCTCACTTCTTAAACACTTATGCCATTATTCTTGCCATGCTTAGAAGCAATTTTGGAAGTCCATTCTTTTGCCTTTAATTGTGTTTCGATAGCTGCCTCAATGTCTTTAATCAATTTAAAACATTTACTTTTTTATGATTATTATGACTTCTGAGTAGAGCTAGAAGTTGCCTGATGCCAAGTCTGGTGAATAAGGTAGATGATGTCACACAGTAATGTTTTTATGAGCCTGCATTTCCACCAGATGGCAGCTGGCAGCAGTATTAACTGAATTTTTGATCACACACTGTAAAGAGATTCACAAAAGAGGACTTCAAGAACTGCCCCAGAAAGTGTCAAGAAATGTTGGAAAAGTGTTTTAAAAATGACGAAGAGTATTTTGAGGAGGAGTAATAGAAATGTCTTTTATTGTAATAAATTTAAAAAAATTTAGACACTATATTTTTTGATATAAAGGGGACTTTTTGCCCTGTGATATAAAAAGATTCTAATTAACTTTTTATTTGACAAATATATTTCCACATGATATATTTAAAAGTAGAGGCAACCTGAATGGCTGGTGCTGCAGAGAGTGCTTCGGTGAAACATATCATGCACATGTCATCAGCATCCTGCTTCAGTGTTGTGGCATTTTTGTCACAGCCGTGTAGACAGGGCAAACAATGTTCTTCATTTTTAACGCCTCCACATGGATGGCCACAAGGATGTGTCTTACTACAAGCTATCTTAGCATATTCCTATTAAAATGAATTATAGTGATACACAATGATCAAAAAGGGCACATGTTTTTATAATTACAGTTACATTAGTTTTCCAAGATTACTTTCCTATGGGAAATAACTATTCAGTAAAGTAATAACAATTATTTTTATTTATTGTTTGAATCTAAATTAGGACTATTAGGAATCTTTTTCTTTTTAAGATTTTAGAGATTTCGGGATGGTGATTTAGCTCAGTGGCTTAAGTGCCTGCCTTGCAAGCACAACGTCATGAGTTTGATTTCTGGTACCAAAAAAGAAAAAAAAAAAGATTTTAGAGATTTCATTCTACATAAAGGAAAGGCTGATAAAAATGATTACGATTTTGTCTTCATGCATAATCACAAAGCAAAAAGTTTCTGATGTATAATCTCCCAATTATAACCCTCCGTACCAAAACAAAGGTTAAAAAAAAAATACTACTTACCTCTGACTGAGGGTTATTCAAATTCTCATTACATGAACTGAGGAACCAAAAATATGTGGAATGCACAGAATATGTATATACATATTCAGGACTCAAGAAATCAAAGATACTAAGAATTTATTTTAGAGAAATAAAAAAAAGGTGAAACAATTTCAGTCCACAGACATTTAAACTACTTTTAGCACAAAATTAAAATTATGTAATCTATAATAGTGGTAATTGAGAAAAACACAAATGTGGTTTGGGCTTGAGAGCTATATTTGATCCTTTCTCCAGCCTTGATAAAGCTTGACAAAGGACAACTGGACTGAGTATTATTTATATGAAGTAGAGGTGTCACATGGGATAACGCACCTGACAGTCTGCATCAGAACAAACACTGCCCACAGCAGATAACTCTGTTCCACTCCTGGACCCACAGAAGCGGCATGCTTCTGAGCTACTTGCGGTGGGTTTGCCTAGGTTCAAGCAGAAAAAGAAAAATTCTCAAGGACGTGTGTGTGTGTATGTGTATAAAATAGTAATAGTAACTATAATTACTTATAGTTTTAAAAAAGCAAATTATTCATACTGTCATCGATAGACAATTAGGGCTGTAAGCTGTCCTGTTATAAAACAAATAATTATAAAATTATAAAAAAGAATAAGAATTGAAAGACTTGAAAGAGAACTGAAAGAGAAAACTCTTGACTTGTTTCTATTTTTTAAAGAAGCCCTAGATTCCTAGTCAAGCTAGCAAACTGAGCAACTATGGCAAGCCTCTCACACCAAATGCACAATACCAGATAAATACGGTAATAAACAGTAAACTAAAATATGCTAAAGTATTTTTATATATTAACAAAATTATAAAGTATAAGAGAGGGCTCCTCATCACATGCTGAAACTTGAAAAACAAAAGAATCTCTACCTAAGGAACTCATTTGAAAAGGAATTTAAATGTTTAAAATATTTTAAAAAGGAATAGAAATCATAAAAAAACCATAAACAAAAGGAAAAAGGAGAAAAATACCTGAAAATTAATGACTAAGTTCATTTTTAAGTACAAGCACACAAATTTTAAATATCAATACACTGAATTCAGCACTAATTACAGAAAAAAAGTTTTCTTAAAGATAGTTCATATGATGAATACAAGGACAGTACAATATTAAAACATTTATTTGTTCTATATATAGTAATGACAGATTATAGGAAAAAAAAACATATACATGAGAAAAAATGGCCACGTCCTTGTAGTATGAAAAATCATTTAGAGTTAAATCTCTTCAGATTTATATCAACCCCATCAGAGATTTGGGTCAGTAAGATACATGGCAGACTAGCCATACTAAAAATCAGGAATTTATGTGATTAGATGTAATATGAAGTTAGAAATAAGTAATTTATTTTTTGTTTTAAGTAATACCTATTCATCATTGCTAATTACTATTAATCAATGGGAATATTAACATTCAGAAAATCTTGAGAAGTGCTAGATCCATAAAAAACTCAGAATGTATCATAAAATCATACAACTTTACTATTAAAAAATCTTAGTGATTACCTAATGCAGAAATTTTATTGTGTAGCTGCAACCACCAGAATTAGAAGGTAGTATCAACAGCAGTGTTTAATGCAAAGGGAGAACTCATTTGTGCATGATGCTTATTTATAGGAATTCTCTGAATAATATAGGAGTCTCATTTTATAAAATGAGGACAATGATTCCAGGGAGGTTAATGACTTGCCAAGATGACACAGTGGCAAATCAGGTTTCCTGACTTTTTAGTCTGATGCTCTTTCCAACATAGAACATACCTGGGTCTAATAAATATACTACTACAGTGGTCAGTGCTGTGATTAAATGTTAGAAAAATCACTCAAAGGTTTTCATATTAGATGTGGTAACAATGAATTTTGTCAGAATTAGTAGTTATGCTCAGTCTCTGTTTTTAACAGACATGATGCAGTTTTTCATTCTTTTACCTGTGTGTTCTCGGAATTCTACCATGGCCTTCATTGTTTTAGAATCTGCTAGTGCCATCAACCAGAACAATTTGGTTCTACCACAACCTTCATGAAGATCAACCTTTATAGCTTCTTCTTCTTCTTTGAAGACCTATTGTTTCATTAAAGCATAGGAAAATATATTCATTTATCATTCTACAGAAGTATAAAATTTAATTATCCATTAATAATGGCTTTCATTTATGAAGTACATATAGGAAGTTTCATATAGGAATATTTCCAATATTCTTTTTAATTTTCACACCATTCCCATTTTAATAAATGTGGAACCAAGTCTCAAAAAGTTAAACAACTTGCTCATTTGACAGCTGCTAAATGACACAAAAGATAACTAAGGGCAATAACTCCCAGCCCCCCTTTTCCCTATTCTTTTCCACATTTATTTCAAAGTTTGCTCAATTTTAAATTTCATGTTCTGGTTTGGCTATAAAGACTGAAAACTTCACCTGTCTTTGATGAGTTTTGGTTCGCCGATGAAGATGAAGGAATCTATCACAGTCAGTACACAGATTTCCACATACATTGCATAAAATGATAGCTGCAGTTTCACCATCATCATGGTTATCACACATTGGCTAAAAGGAGACATTTTCATATTACATCAAATTAAAGCTTCAGACACTCATATAAACAATATAACCTTACTTTATTTACACTGGTACCTTGGTACTCATCATTAATTGGCTCCAGGAGACATAAAGAGTACCAGAGGGCTCAGTGGCACAGCACCTGCCTAGCAAGTGCAAGGTTGAGAGAGTTTGATCCCTGGTACCAAAAATACCAAAACAAACCAAACAAAAAGAATACCAGAAATGACAGGTACTAAACACATTGTTTTGGCTAGAAAGGGTAGTGATTCATGAGGCAAGTAACACCAATGAATTCTAGCTTGTGGACTGAATACCAAACAAATGATGAACAAAATTTTCATGTCAAAATGTGTTGAATACCAAATTTAAATAGTTTCAAAGCAGTTGATTACCAAGGCATGATTGTATAACAACAGATTTACTCTAAAATCTATTAAGTTTTTTAGAATCTCAGTGTTAAAAAGAATTATGACAAGTATAATTTCATTATAAAATCTCTTAAAATTATTTAGTGATTAATGTGCTCTGCAGGAAAATCTTCCCAGAATCTAAATTTATGATTAATGTACTTTATTAATCCAGTGATTAAAATGAACTTATATAAGTTGCTTAAAACTTAATAATCATCCCATTATATATCTAAATATTCTGTGTGATAAATGATTTAGGTTATTAAAACTTGAGCAATAAAAATGTTGAAAGTAGCCTACATGTTTCTCTTTCAGTGAACTTAAAGATACCTCAAAAAACCTGCTTTAAATACATCTGCTTATATGTAGTATTTTATGCTGCCTCTCTATCTGCTTTATTTTTTCCTACCATAAGACCAATCGGATTCTAGTACTAAGTCCACAACAGAATCAGGGTCTGGCTACAAACATTTTTTTTTCTTCTTTTCTTTGAGGTGTCAGGGATCAAACCCAGGAATTTGCACATGCTAAGCAAGGATTTTTATCACTGAGTTATACTCTTAACTCTATAAACACATTTTGGTGTAATGCAAACATGACACAAATTGCCAAGTATGGTGGCACACACCTGTGATCCCAGCACTCATTAGGCTGAGGCAAGAGGATCACCTTGAGATTGAGGCCAGCCTGGGCTACAAAATGAGTTCAAGGCCAGTCTAAAGTATATAGTGAAACCCTCTCTCAAAAAAAAAAAAAAAAAAGAGAGACAGACAGACAGACACACACACACACACACAACACACAAGGAGAAAGCTTTTTTATATAACTAAATAAAGTCCCCTAAAGTTTCTTACATACTATTTATTACTCCAAGTGCAATTGACTTGTGGGATGAAATATTTTGTTTTACTTCCCCTTTTTTGAGCCCAGGGATCAACAAATAATAGGCAAGCTCTCTGGAACTGAGCTATCTCTCCAGCCTTTTTTGAGAAAAAGTCTCACTAAATTGCCCACATTGGCCTATGACTTGTGATTTTCCTGCCTCAGCCTCTGAAGCAGCTGGGATTAGGCATACATCATCAGGCCCAGGGTTTATTTATTTATTTATTTTAATTTTTGCAGTGCTGGAGATCCAACTTAGGACTTCATGCATATCAGGTGAGTGCTCTGCCACTGAGTCACAACCCCAGCCCCTTACATTCCTATAATTCTGATCTTACCATTTGTTTTTGTTGTCCATCCTTTCCCATCCACCTTCCTGAGGAGAGACGATCTACATGGTCCTGATCAAGAACACACAGTGATGCTAAAGCAAGCCAGAGCTGTTGAGAGGAAAAGCTGTTAGACTGCTTAAGTTTTAGGAAATACTTAGAAAATGCTGACTAATTGATACATGACAATAGTTCAGTAAATAGCTGGCTGAATCTGAAAATACAGACTCCTGGTAGGAGTGCTTTGGCTTTCATGATGTGGCACATATTGCCATATGTGACATACACAGTAGGCATTCATATATGTACTGAACAAATAACTGTTTCTCTAGTGAACCATCCTGTTTTCTGTCTGACAAACAAAATTATCCTTTATTGGTCTACTATATAAACCAATTCATATACTGAAATAAATGAATTTATATAATAATTTTTCTATACCAATGCCTTCTGCATGCTTTTCCATTTATTATCATCTGCCTGAGGCAGTAAATTCCAAAGAAGGTGGTAAATGGCCATTTACTTTTTCATAGTTTCATGAGTAATTTGGTACATATTAATAATTCTTCTAGATAATAACAATTCCTTGGAACTAAGCTCTTCAAGGACTTAGTACTATACTTGGTCAACTTTGTCAGAAACAAATGTTTAACACACTTTAGAAATCTTCCCTCAAAAGTGGTTTAAAATTTCTGAAGCTCCAGTTTTTACACAGGATGACATACTTCTTCATTAATGAAAAAACAAAAACTTACTTAAAAGGCTCAACTTTAACAAATGCATGTGAAGATCATTAGGTATAAAGAATAAGAGATGGTAAGATAGGGCCAGAAAAAGCAGAAAAATGGAAGATACTGCAACGAGTAAACGAAAAGCAGAATCAAAGAAAAGGAGTCATGAGTGGTAAAAAAGGGTTACTATCAAAAACACTTACTTCCAGCGTTATGTTCACTAGCAAGATAGCATAAGTTAGCTTTCTAGGAAAGCAAGACTTACTTTCTTTTTCAGATTTCTGAGGATTAACCTAAGTAATTTCCACATTCTTCTAATGCTGTCACATTGTCCTACTCAACAAAATCTCAGGTTAAAATTCACAATAGATATTTCATCTGAAGAATTCAAACCTCCTTTCTCAAAATTCTGACCCACTCTACCACTGTACAGTGCTTTTGCTATTTAAATGACCTACAAGCTCTGTAGGTGAGCTATATAGGGTTCCACATTATAAACAACTGGGCCATATGAAAAGGGGAAATGGCCTTGTTCTTGAAGGATCTTCAGTTGATCACGACATAATGATACTTTTCTGCAGTAAGTTACAGTAAGTAGGTTATTAGGAAGATAATATACACATATTGAGATTTGTCTAGCCTTTTAAAACCAGTATATCCTTGGATTTCTAAATAAAAAACAAGTAATACAAAAATCCTAACAGTAAATGGTAATAAATACCATATTTAGTTCATAGTTCATAAAAAAAACCCTTTATATTTTTTAATAACTACATTATTTGGTAAGAATTATGGACTGACTTGATTAAAATTTGTTGTTGAAGTCTATTACTAAAAATGAACAAACAATGATACAGCTCAAATTAAAACAAAAACCAAAAACACCTACTCTAGTTGTTGCAATACATCTCACTGGAGACCTAAATTCTTCTTCCATTTTGGTCAAGGCAATGATGGTTTCTGCGATAGCATTTTTGGTCACTCGGGACCAAGCTTCTGACAGATGACCCTAGTGAGCAAGGTAGGATATTTTAATATGTAAGTAATCAGAAGCATATTATCATAATAAATTCTTTTCTCTTAAATAATATCTCTTACCAAAAAGAAAGATAAACTGCCACAAAATCACATTAATTTTAGACAGAGGAACACAGGCTTTTGAGCTCAAGATTCTTTACAGACCTATTAAAAATTCAAATTCTGTTGGATGTGGTGGCGTGCTCCTGTAATCTTAACACTTGGGAAGCTGAGGTAGGAGGATTGCATGAGTTTGAGGCCAGCATGGGCTACATAAACAAGTTCAAGGCCAGCCTGGGTTATATAATGAGATCCTTTCTAACAAAGCCAAAAAATGAAATTCTAATCATTTTTTTTAATATGGGATGCTTTATGAATTTGCATGTCATTCTTGCACAGGGGCCACACTAATCTTCTCTGTATTGTTCCAATTTTAGTATATGTGCAGCTGAAGCTCAAGCACTCTGTAATCATCATTTTTGATGATTTAAAGAAGATTAAATAAAAATTTAAGATCTCAAAATATTTGGATAAAAACAGAGGTACTATGGTATCTATACTTCAGAAATTTTGATATTGGAATTTTTTTAAAACAGAAAACATGTATAACTAAGCTAACTGTTAAATGAGTATTTCTGGAATTCAAGAATATAAATGGGTTTAAATTACTTTTATTTGCTATTTTGATTTTTAATGAGCATCATCACTTAACTAATATAATTTAGGAGTTCCTAACATTCTTCCTAATGCTCATCTAATGAACATCCTAAGAAAGTTTATTTTCCACAAATATGGAGAAAATGGTATTGAGAAAAATGATAGAATTTCATTCCCCCTGAGAATATCCTGCTATTTCTTATGTCCACATGTATCAGTCTGTTAAAGGGCAGTTCAAATCCTCATCCTCAAAAATACCTTTTGTTCATAATGCCTCTGAGGGACATATATTCCACAGTACTTGTTCTCCTCAGGCTGCCTCCTGGAAATACAATGGTGTGTGCAGGAATTGACTCAATGGAGCAAGTCATAAAAACCAGTTGGTCTGTGAAGTAATTCTCTGTTCTTGTCACTCTTAGATCTACCCCTAAATCTGACACCTTGCCACCAGTGGTACAGAACATTATTGAAGAAGAATAAAGGGTTTATAAACTATGAAGACTGAAAAGAATAAAAGACTCCCACTTCCAAGAGCCTCTCTCTTTCCTTCTCCCCGCCTTTTGGGGAGGGGATACAGGCTCTTTTTCAGGTCACAACCTTATTAAGTTTTAAGGTTTTGGAAGTCTTATATAACAATTCTCAAGTAAATTATTTGGGAATTTGAATTGAACATAGTTTATATCAATGATCAAAAACACAAATAGCAAAGGACTTAACATACTAAAAATAGTCTTAAAGTAAAATAACACTAATGTGCTTCTATCAATTATAGACTAAGCTGTTTACTGTGTCAGTAAGATTCTTGCTGCATCTCACTGCTGTAACAGGTAGGATGAGACTTACTACTGCCATATCCTTTATAAGCTTAATGATGATCTCTGATATTTGAGTAGGAGTTGAGCCCTTCATCCACCAATGATTTTCACCTCGTCGAAGATAACTACAAACAAAAATCAGCATTTATAAACCAACAAATAGTTGGATAGATGTTATACATGAAAGAGTAAATACTATTTCAGCAATTTTTTTTTCAAATAGCACAGGATTTCAAAACAAGATGACAGGAAATCAACAGTAGCTACCAAAATGTATCTTGTTCTCTTCAAAGTAGTTTTCCATACCTTCCTTCACACACAGTAAGTTAATATAAATCAAAATAGTATAAAAGCAATCAAATTGAAAAAATGAGAGCCTTAAGGGCTTTCAATACCAGACACTAAGAAATCAATAATGGCTGCCATAATGTCTCTTATTTTCTTCAATAGCTGTCTGTACCTTCATACATATTGAAATCAAATAATTGAAACCAGACTAAAATCAATCAAAACCAAGAATACAAGCAATATTGGACTTCAAAACAAAATGACAGGAAATCACCAATGGCTACCATGGTGTTTCATTTTCTTCAGTGTAGCTGTTCATACTACCACACATAAATAAAATCAATTCTTGTAAACCCTTTAGGTGAAGTTCTAGGCATATATAAGCCTATATATGTACATCTATCCTTTAGAGGGAAAAACAAAACAACAAATAAATAACTATAACTAAGAGCCCCAAACAATAAAACAAGGTGGTAGGAACATAATTTTGTTGTTTTGCATAATTATCTTCAAAAGTCTTACTCGAATTACCAGATATAGTCATGCAATATTGATCTAATCATATGGATATTAACTGTTTTGCTCCAAGAACTAATAGAATGAGTAATACAATCATCTTAGTAATCTTAAGTGTATATATACAAATTTATATCTTATTTCTTTTCTCTTTTCAGCAAATATTTTTAAAGTTAATCAAAACATTACCTCGAATCTATCCCTCAATCTCAAGAGAGCAACTATTCTGACATATGTTCCATTTCAAACATTTCTGTATTTGCAAGTATTTTCTAGAACAGTGATATATGAAGGATAGTCCATAGACCAAAGATGACTTGTCTAGTGCACATGGAGATAGTAAGGAACTTGTGGCAGAATATAAACTTACTACATAACTAAATAGACCACTGCTTATTTTCTTCCCTATCAAGACACGAAGGAAATGACACTTTGATTAATATTCTGGTGTTACAGATATATTGCTATTAATGGTTCTATAATTGGTACTACTCAAAATATTTTTAAATTTTTACTATTACATACATTGTAGAACATCTTTGCATATATATCTCTGTGAACATGTATGAAAGTTTTTAGAAAAAGTGGTAGGTCAGAGATATCAAACTGATATCCAAAAATGTTTCAGCAATTTATAACAGATCAAAATGCCTTTATAATGTTGCTATATTTTGCAACTCTTTTAATCTATATTTCTCTGAGGTAAAATATTTTTTCATTTGTTTATTAGAATCTATGACTCTTTTCTTTGAACTCAGTGGTATTGTCCATTAACTTTTTATCACTTGTCTTTCTGTAGCAGAGTACTAAATACTAAAGACTAATCACTATCTAGTATTCAGGTTTTACCAAGTTAATTGCTTATATTTTAAAACATTTTAATAGTATTATCATTCAATTAATTTTTATTTTTATGTAGTCAAATCAGCAACTCTTTTCCTATTTTAAACTTTTAGGTTCTATGTTTTGTTGAGGAACTATTTCCCAAACTGAAGATTGGAAAAATATTGTATAATTTGTCCTGGTAGAGTTTTAAAAGATACATACTTAAAATTTTAATTGATGAGAAGTTCATCCCCCCTGTCCTTACTCTAGTCAGGATTATTTATTTTTATTATGGTAAAAAAAATATGACATGTAACTAAGTTTTAGTTTTATATATGTATGATGAATTGATGATCTACAATCTTTTTCAACAAAGATATGCAAATATACTAACTTCATATATTCAGTTTACTTTCTATTCTTCAATAATTGAAAATGACACTTGTCTATGGAGATCATTTGGTGAGATGACAAGATAGAATTTATAATGATATTTTAATTCTTTGTTACTAGAACAAGCAATGACCAACCTGGAGTTAAATATCATCGGAAGGGTGACTGTTGTTACTCCTTTGCCCACAGTGGTACCAGCTGTTCCGGTGATGGTGGTTCCTTTGGCTTTCAGTTGTACAGTAAGTGCTTTGGCAATGCACCCTAGAAACATGTCCAAGATACCTAGCTTATTCCAATCTCCTTTCTCAGTCGAATGAATGATATCACTGATATCAGCCGGAGGGAGAGATTTTACTCCTATGATGCTAGCCAGACGAGTGGGGGTGACTTCAGGCAGAACTCGTCTTAGTAATGAGGTCACCTGATAAGGAAAAGAAAAAAATCTACTTACAGATTTCTGTTTAATAGTTTTCACATTTTTAATATGCAAGCTACCATTAAATTTTTAATATTTAAAATATAAATTATTTTAAATTTAAAATATAAGCTACCATTCTGTAACTTCAAAATCTAAGAACAGAAATATCATTTAAATACTATTTTTAATTTTGAGAAGGAAAGAAATATGCTTTAAATACTTTTCAATTTCTAGGGTGGTAATTGCTGACCTAGAGCTACAATTTCTGTTATTTTTGGTGTGTTCTAAATGATATTATATATTTTTATGGTAAGAAAGTAATAAAAAAGAGTAATCAATAGCTAGACATACTCTGTCACAACACATCAGTAAAATGGAACATATTTTGTTCTTCATTGCTTTGATTACAAAGAGTAAAAAATAAAATAGAGTCAAAATAGGCCCCAAATGAAATATGAAATAAAATATAAAAATCCACACTTGAACACCTTAGGTGATTGATTTGCTTTGTTTTGTAATTTTTACCGCTGCTCATTCATTTTTCATGATACTGGGGACTGAACACAATCCTTGTGCATGTTAGGTAACAAAGCAGCATAAAACTAAGGGGTATGATCAGTTACCTGTCTCTGGACTCTAGGAGAGGCTGTATGAAGCAGGGAAAAGAGATCCTGAAGGAGAGTAAGCTGCTGAGCCAGATACTGCCGGCCAACATTAGAGCCACTCAGTGCCAAAACCATAGAGAGCAGCTCAAAGCAGTAAGCATCAGAGGAGGCATCTTCATCATTTGGCTGAGAATTGGCATTTTCTTTGCTTGATATGGCATGCTCCCATTCTTCACGAACCCTGGTGGCTTCCATGCGTATAGCTTGGACAATGTGAGCACATACCTATGTGAAGGCAACACAGAAAATCTAAAAATACATTTGTAAGTCTGATTTACCACTTAACAACAAAAAAAGTACAAGAATATAAATTCATGTTTAATTTAATACTTTTCCAGTTACTGCTCCATGTCATTCTCTTAACTAACTTTAAAAATGGTTGAGTTTCTATAATCCTTGCATTTGGGAGGATCACTGAGAGTTCCAGGTAATTAGGAATATATAATAACTTCAAGGCCAGCCTGAGCTACATGGCAAGACCCTGTCTCAAAAAAGGAAAAACAACAACAAAAAACAAAACAAAACTAAACAAACAAAAGGCAAACAGAAGAAAAAGAAGACTAGAGTATATATGATAAAAGTCTGACTATTTGAACCAACTATTATGTGGAATAATAGTTGGAGGATAATACTGTATTTCAATGTAATTAGATAATACTGTATTCTAATGCCTCTGCTTGTAGTTTAGCACATCAAACAAAAACAAAACAGCAAATTTTGTTACTTTTATGGCACTTTTTTCATATCTTAGCATTTCTACTCATAAGATCCTTTAAAACTGATGGTATTTACAATGTAATTGTAGAAATTTTTCTTCTTTATGATTTTTAAGCATCCAAAGGTCAATTAAGCATCATTAGATAAAGTACAAGTAAGTTTATATTATTATTTAAAAAGATGTAATAGTGTTGAAAGGTACAGGCAGTAGTGGCAAACTTATGGCACAGGTGGTATAGCTGGCTGTTATCACTGAAAGCTCCAAAAAAATCCAACATCACTGTTGCAGGGTACTATAAAAGTTGATATTTTATTTGATTTTGAAGTCTGATTTTATGTTATCTAACATTACATTATGAAAAATCTAGCAATACTTCCTACATTAACACTGGTTTTCTTAGCATTATAATGCTAAATACTCAGTAAGAAAATACAAACAGAAAAGAAAATACAAATGAAATCTGATGTAGCTAAGTATTTGTAACCAAGATAATACAATCTACCTGCAAATAACAAAAAGCAAAGAATAACAACGTAAGAAAGTTAACATTCATGACAAAATCTTATAAAGTGATTCAGGTATGACAATGTAAATCCTCTAAAACAAAAGCAGTTCCATTACACAGGACTTATAAAACAGGCAGCATAAAAAAGGTTTCATAAAATTTGTAAGACATTTTATAGCTTAAAAACAAACAAAAACTGACAAAGACAATGCAATGACTATTAGCCAACCTGTTTCTGTAAGTTAGTCAATTTACTCCTGCTGAATATGATTCCAACCATATGTTCTTTCAGGTCAGCATCTGATGTTGCCTTTATATAAAAAAAGAAAAAAAACAAGCTCTTTACAAGAAATGTTTGTATTTAACATTGTAAACTATCTTGAGGTATAATTATGCAGCTACATTTAAGGTAAATTTATTTTAAATTGAGGTATATAATAGCAAGTTGAGAAATAAAGTTTGAAGAAGTATCATTGGCCCAAGTGATATAAAAAGAATAAAATTTCAGAAAAGAAAAATCTCAGATATATGATCTAATCCTGAAATTTAATAAATCAGAAAACAGAAATCAAACCCAAAGCAAGCAAACAGAAAGAAATAAGAATCATAGGAATCAATGTCATTAAAATATAATGGAGAAAACTGTAAGGTCTGATTCGGATATGACTCTCCCTGTACCAAACCTGTCTGCCTGTAGAGGCCTTGTTCTTAGCTCAGCACCTGGGCTGCCCCAGCAAATACAGGATGTCTTAAAAAAGTTAAGATGGAATATGGACTGTTGCAAGCACCTGGACATCTAAAGACACCTAAACATTCACACAGGATAACCCAAGGACTTTGTCTACCAAGGCACAAAATGTCCAGAAAACTTTGACCTCTGATGCTAAGATATTCCTACCTAATGTCCCTTGCCTTCTTTCAAGCCCTATTAAAAAAAAAAAAAAAAAAGTCCACTTTTCTTTGCTTCCTACAGATGGCCTTTTCACCCTCTGTCTGCCTGCATTCAGGCACAATAAATTCCACACCATGTTGCCTTTATATAAGCCTGGTGGGCTCAGCTGGTCTCATGCGTTCATTCTTTATAGAAACAATAAAACTGAAAGCTGATTCCTTGAAAATATCACATTGAGGAATCTTTTGCCATACTATTCAAGAAAATAGATTGAAGACACAAATTGCCAAAATAAGGATTAGAAGAAACATCACTATAGATAAGAATACACTGTGTATAATTCATGCCAATACATTCAGCAACTCAGATGAAACAAATTACTTGAAAGAACTACTGATGCTCACTTAAGAAATAGGTAAATAAATAGTTGTGTATCCATTAAAGAAAGTTAATTTGTAGAATAGAGCTTTTTCATGGCTACTTAAATACTAGCTAGATTACACATAGTCATTTCATCTTATTTTTGCTTCTTTGTTTGATTTCTGCTTTTTAAAGAAGCTTTGAGACTTACTCAGTATTCCACACTAGTTAGCCATTTGAAATGTCCAAATTCAATGGTTTTAGCATATTCATAGACATGTAAATTGATCACAATTTGAAAGAATTTTCATCATTCCTAAAAGAAGCACTGTACCATCTAGTTATCAACCTCCAAGCCTATCTTCTTTTTTTAATTAGAGAAACAATTACCTCTAAGCTAATATCACACTGATTAAAACATATAGTAACATTATTCCACTGAATAAAAGTAAAACATGGGAAAAAATATAAGAATATATTTTTGCTGGAAATTATCAACCAAAACAAATTTGACTAAGGGGATTCACAAGACAATCTATGGTTAAAATCACTCTTATGGTGAAAGTCAATGTTTTAAAATACAGATCAAGGCAAAGATGTCCACTCCAACCAATTCTACTCAACATATTATTGCAAGGCTTCATTATTATAATAAGACAGTAACACTAGAGGCTGGGGTTTTTTCTTAGGTACAATGTTTAAGTTTAAATAAAAAATAGGAAGTATTGCATTTTAGCAGTTATTTCAATAAGAATATAAGTTAATGTGTGAATGCGCCATGATGGGTACTTGTACTTGGTTTTGAAGAAGCAGTGATTCAGTGGAAACAATAAAACATACATGTAGTTAATCATAACAAGAGTGAAGACAAGAAGAGGCACATATAGACTACTATGGAGTTTAGCCAAAGGAAAAGTGCACTTTGTTAGGGGAACTAAAGAAAAATCCTAAAAAATGTTGTATTTTTTTGAGTGGGGGGCTGTGAAGGAGAGATAAAACAAATGGAACTGATAACTGATGTGGCACAGCAAGCAAATGACTAAGTTAGTCTTACAAAAGCTAATAGCAGCCCTAGATATAGAGCACTTTTCTTGTGACTTAAAATACGAGGTAGATTATATATTAAAAATATTTTAGATAATTCATCTTCTAATTAACATAAAAAAAACAAAGATGGCATATAAACTATTACCACATATCCATTAAAAATATAAAGAAATATGGATTACTTCCCTGAGCAAAGGGACGAGAATAAAAAGGGAAATAAATTTTTAGAATACAAATAAATACATTGTATACTTTTTCCTCTCCTTCAGGTGATGACAAAAGTGCTTTTTCCTCTTGTTCTGGTGTAGGCTCTGCATCTCCAGAGATGAGCTTTCCAAATACCTGGCAGGCACATGAGAAGGCAAACTGTGAAAGTTATAGGACTCATTAACTGATTCTATAGGCTTTGACAGGTGCTTTCTATATACCACTACTTTTAAAAGATGTAAAAATGGGCCAAATTTATAGCCAGAAATCTGTAGTTTTACAAAGTATTCTGTTATACTGTTGAAATACAGTAGGTCAGTCTATCCTGTGCTAGAATGCACAGTAAGAACACTTACTTGCGACGTTATAAGTCTGAATACTCGTAATGTCTCAGCTTCACAGTTTCTTTGCTGGGCCACGCTAGCTGAAATCTGGCCAGCAATTTTTGTGCTTTCACCATCT
Organism: Hydrochoerus hydrochaeris; assembly: GCA_004027455.1. Classification (NCBI taxonomy): domain Eukaryota; kingdom Metazoa; phylum Chordata; class Mammalia; order Rodentia; family Hydrochaeridae; genus Hydrochoerus; species Hydrochoerus hydrochaeris. The sequence continues at coordinate 89,869 of PVLA01000413.1, forward strand.
TTCCAACCCAAGACTTTTACTTGTCGAACTCTTAGTGTATTTTCTGGGCCTTTTAATTCTATTTTGATGATGTGATTATCTCCTCCTGGAAGTTCACTCGTTACCCAACCAATGTGCCTGGAATCCAGATCAACCTAGTTGAGTAGAAGAGGAACAGGAAACTGATACAGCTGAATCACTTTTGTCATTTTACTATACTTAGTATTAATAAAAAGAAGCTCAAATGACAAGTAGCTGAACACAAAGTAAAGGTTATTTCACACTTTTAAGTTTTATGAGGACAAGTAACATTATTTATAGGAGCTATAATATAGAAGAAACTGAAGTTAACATAGATTGAAAAATTCAGACTGATAGAGTTGAAAAGTAACATCTAGTACTGACCACCATATCCCTTTAAGTTCAAGTATGGGAGAAAAACCATTACCAACAATTTGCATGACTGCAATTGATACTGTCAACAGAAATACAAGATTAACAGTGTAATCCCACTCTGTGCATCTATACATTAAAGCTCCATCAAAAGATACATGTTTTCGTGTGCTGTTAATATATGTTGTAGAAAAATTGTATAATACATAAGTTTATGGTTATTTTTTATTTCACTGACTATATTCAAGTATAAAATATCAATTTGACACTAGTCCAAAAATAAAATTAAAACTGTTCTTAAGTTATCTGATAACCAAGAAATGATCTGGGGACTGGTCCATGATTTATACAGATATTTAGTTTTTTTGATGTCAGTTTTTAAAAGGGGTATTATGTGTGAACACTGTGTTGCTAAGAAAGTTATTTTCCTAAATTCTTTATAATTTGAAAATATATTTGTTAAATCTAAAATCTCTAGACATTCTTTCAGTACAGTTTGAAACATCACCACCATCCCTAAGCTGGTCAATTTTTGCAATTTAAAGTAACTCCAGAAGATCAGCTTGGACAAAGTTTCACAAATTAAAGTATGTAAGGGAGGCATGTGGCCATATAAGGCTGTCTTTGTTCTATACTTGGCTTGTAAACTGATTTGCAAGCTGCATATGCTGCAGTGTTGCAAATGATGGATTTTTTTAGGCTGGAGGATAAAAACCCTTTTACCTACAAAATACATCAACTGAGGTGTTGTGAATCAGCTCGATGATAAATTATAAGATATCTTGAAACTCTGTAGGGAAGTGGAAAGTCCAAAACTACAGGCACAACACATGACTAAGATTTAGAGCAGTAATTGTGAGATGCCTGATGAAAGAGGGATGGTTGTTACAATTCTTAATAAAGGACAGTTGTCAAATTAGTGTTTTGGAAATAGGTGATTTCCTACAGTATTTTGGTAGTATGCTAAAACTGAAACCCAACAGTAAAGGCAGAAAAGTTTCTCCCTAGGGAGCAAAACATTTGATGATAAAATTTTAATTACCTGCTTTATTCTGCACAAATCTTCTACTGCTTTGCCAGTTAAGAAGGTCATTGAGGTAACTTTATTCTAAAACAAACAATTCAAAATAGTTATGCAATATTCCTGCTTCAGCACTTACAATGATTTCTTACAAGTTATCAATGACATATATCAACTTTTCTACCTATTTTTAGGTTCTTTCCTAACTGACCTCACATCATCTATCCAATTAATTCCTACATCTCTGGTTTTATTCTCATGAACTATATTTTATGTCACACTGTATTATTTTTTATGTGCTTTTTCACAGTTTGACATTTCATTTCATTGTCCAAATTCTGTATTTTTATGTAATCTTTCAAGAACATTGCTTGTCATGCAGATCCCACGCATACTGCTCTATTTTCATTACTTTTGGAAGCAAAAGGAAGGAATGTCACAATTCTTTACAGACTTGAAGAAAGGTATCTTGAGGCAGTTTGACCTCTCAAAATACTTGCCTGACTAGGGAAGGCAACATTCACAAAGAAAACAGGTAACAAACAGAAGTTTATTACCATTAAGAACTGAAAGTGAGTCACATCATTTCTAGAGCCACAGGCTCTAGGCTAAGTTTTAAGTAAAGCGTGTGAAGAGATACATAGTAATTCCTTGAAGACCTGTGTACTATGAATGCTATCAGTTGATGCAACTAGTATCAACAAATGCTGTGTAGAAGGCACCTTCATGGGCAGTTTGGGGAACAAAGATCAGTATTTTTATGATTAGCTCCCCTTAGAAAAATAAAAACTGTCAAATTGATTGTAATCATTGTTCTGAGGGACAGCATGCCCCAGTGTAAAACGTACCATGTGTCAAAGATAATTTTGCACTGAGCGGCCAGTTCTAGCCACAAAAATGTTTTGAATTATTACACTGGATGTTTTTGTAAGATAAAACAGTTGAACCAGTTCAATGTTGAGCCTGAAGAGGAAAGAAACTCACATAGCTAAGCCCCCTTTTCTTGTTCAATGTCAGGGAAGAAGTGAACCTGCATTGATACATAGGAGTTAGGGCCATAATGGATGGCAAGGAGGATTCTGACTAAACATCAGGCTGCAATGTTTGGTTTCACATCCAGGTTATCTGAGACCTCACTTATCATTCTGATTCTTCCTGGAAAAGGAAATATAGTAAATGGATGGGTGCAGTTTGGCAACTGTGCAAGGGGATTCATTAAAAGGGAATCTGGATGAAGACAAGATGGCCAATCAGTGAGCAACAAAATAGAGAGCCTTCCGGGAGAAACAACTCATACACCAGAATAAAACACCCTAGAGAGACCCAGACAGAGGGAGATGGAGCCTCTTGACACAGGAAGAAATTAAAACTAAAAAAGCTAGTCAAATACGTCAGGACTACAATTGAAATAGCTAGAAATTACAGGACACAGCATTTTCGTTCGCAGCGATCTGCCAAGTTTGCAAAGGCCTGAATCTGCAGCAGCCAGCAGAGCCACCCAAACTCGTTCCCACCGCCACTCACGGGAAGCACAGCAGTGCTGAAGTTGGGGGTTGGTGAGCCCAACAGAGAGCGGAGCCAGCAAAGGGACCTTCATTAATCCACAGTCAGTGCTGGGATTGGGACCCCCCTGCCACGGGAAGGGTGCGATCAAATGGGCAACATGTTGGAATTGGGCAGGAGGAGACTGAACTGGGAGCAAGAGTGACTTAAGTTGGTTGCTCCCTCGCCAAAGCAGATTCATGCAACTTGCTTGGACTGGGCCGCACCCCTGGCTGGGACCAAATGAGCCATCCCAAATCAATTCCCTGGGCCTAGCAAGCACTAACTGGGGGAAGGCCTCTGCAGTTTGGTTGGTCCAGTGGGGAGGGGCAGGCATAGGCAGCCGCTGCTTGCACCTCAGTGATAAGAGCAGTCAGGAGAGGGCAGAGGTCCCTCGCCAGCATGCTTCAGAGGAAACGTGGCCAACAGGGAAGAGGGCTGGGACCTGTACTATAACCTGTGTGGAGGAAGCCGGGACCATGACAGGAGAGAGAGGCAGGAGGAGGCCCCCAGTCCAGGACCCTGAGAGCCCTGATCCAGGAGAGAGAAAAACAAGAGACTGAGGGCAGCAAACATGCAACAGCAAACATGGCTTCAATGGACATTAAAAGATATCTTCAAGACCTTGTAGATGAGCTCAAAACTGAAATATTAAATTAGGTAAAGCAAGATATGAGTAGAGTAATAAAAGAAATGCTCTCAGGGAGCATCTCTCAGGAAGATACAGACAGAAGAAGGGAGGAACACAAAAAAAGGAGAGAAACATTCAATAAAAAATATAAAGAAAATATAGAATACATGAAGCAGATTCAAAGAGACTACCAGGAAACTAAAAACTCCATTGAAAGCTGGCAAAACACCTTAAAAGAAACTAAGGATAGACTATCAAAACTTGAAGACAAGTTTGCAACATGTGATCATGAAAGGAAAGATCTCTTAAAAATAACAAGGAAACAGGCAGTAACAAGACAAAGGCTAGAAGATGACAAGAGAATCTACAATTTAAGAATAAGAAATGTGAAAGAAGAAGCAGGAATACATACAGGCAAATTACAAAGGCTATATACGGAAATAATTAAGGAAAACTTCCCAAGCATGGGAAAAGAAAATGACATTCTGTTATGTGAGGCATACAGAACTCCAGCCACCTACAACCAAAACAGATCTACACACAGACATACAATAATCAAGATACCAGAAATTCAATATAAAAACAGAATATTAAAAGCCGTCAGAGAAAAGAAACAGATTACCTATAAAGGTAAGCCCATCAAGATCACAGCTGACTTCTCGACACAGACCATCAGATCAAGAAGAGCTTGGAGTGAAATATTCCAAGCCCTGAAAGAAAATAACCTCCAGCCCAGATTGATGTACCCTGCAAAACTGTCACTAGAAATTAATAGAGAAACAAGATGCTTCCATGACAAAGAGGAACTGGGGGAGTTTGTGACCACCAATCCAACCCTACAGAGAATACTGAAGGACATTCTAGAGAGAGAGAGAAAAAAAATACCAGGATTTTAGGAACAGTGGCAGAAAGGCCTCAATGAGTGGGGCAGGCAGTAGAATGAAGGGGAAAAGTAGACAAACAGGCAGAAAAATAGCATAGCAGAAATGAGGCAGAGAAAGATAACTAGAATCTCTAACATAGATGGCCTTGATACACTATATTGTTAATAGTGCTCCAGGATTTAAAACCCACATTACTCACACTACTCTGCTTAGATGTATTATATTCTGTTCCAGTCATTCCACCTGTACTAGATTTGAGGGTACAAACAGTAATCCTGAAAATAACAGGATATAGTACGGTAATCATCCCTAATTTCCTATTAAGTTAATCCAAAGCTCTGTAAAACCTACAGTTTTACCATGACTGATTGTAATCGAATCTGGTTTGTTAGATCGCTGTTTTGTATTGATAGATTTTATTCAAAGCTGTTATGATTGATAGTATCAAGTCTGAGAGTATAGGCAACTGCACTTAAGATGACAATACTCACTAGAATATCCACTCTGGTTTGATTATTACCTGCCTTTGAAGTTTTATACTGTCTACAATGTTTTATTTTTACTAATATTGTTATGTACTGCTATATTCAATTATACTGCTGTATTCATTTATGCCTGATGATATAGGCAATTCTATTGAAGATAATAAGAAACAACACAGTAATCATTGTAGATCACTTTGTACTGTGGTTTTATATGACTTTTTGGTTTCATGTTTTTATAGGAATTTGTTTTGTTTTGTCTTGCTAAGTTTTGTTTTTCCCTCTAATATAGAAAGTACAGAAATACATGCAGAGATTCATGCATGCGTAGCTGTTTCCACTCTCACTGTTTGACTATCCTCTTGGTATGCTTTAATTTTGTAACTTAAACAACTATTTCTAAGAGGACAATATGTAATTAATCAACTAGTGATTTCTTATTGTTTATTTTTTTTCTGAAATTCTGTATTATCTCCATCCTTTACATGCTTTTTTTTCTCTTTAAATATAATTTTTTAAAAATGAGAATCTGCTAGCAAGTCGTAACCAGTATGAAGGGAAAACTTCTAAGTATCCTTTCCCAAAAAATTGAGGGCAGAACAGAAAGAGTTTGTCAGTTGGTGTTATTTTCTTGGATCTTGTAAACAGGACTCTTCCTCTGATCAATGCCTTTAATGAAAAAATGCTTAATTTAGTCAAATCATGTTATATAGCCTAAGAATAGGGAGAATATAAATCCTGATTATTTAAATTGGTTCAGAGAATTTCTTCCCTCCCTAAAAACTGAGGATTAGAAGGAGAAACTTAAATAATACTATAGGTACAAGTATATTATGTACCATCAGAGTAATAAGAAAAGAACATTGATCATTATATATACCTAAAATGTACCAATAAAAATCACTTTCTTTGAAAAACAAACACAAAAATGAACCTAGTGGAGAAAAGAGTAATTTTTATAAAGCAATTACCTACAGAGAATTTCTTTGCCTAGTTTTAGAGATCTTGGGAGAATCTGATAAAGGGAGTTTAAGAGGAATATGTCCAGGCCTAGAAAATAGCCTAAGCAAGGGTATAGGAAAAAAAAAAAAAAAAACTGTAGATTTTTATTTTGTTTAGCTGTAATTGTGGTATCCATGTAATTAGACCTGTTTCTAGAATTGATATTTCACGGTGTATGCCATCATATTAATTCAGTTTTAGACTTAACATTTGAAGAATATAAAAATGGTTAGTGTTGAAGCTTAGCTCAAGAATGATCCCCAAGGCTTCATGGGCTCACAGGTGCAGCTTATAGAAGGTGACTGGGTCACAGGGCAGAGGTACTTGCCCATGGATCAGTAGAATCACTGGTGAGCTCAGTAACTGAAGGCACTCTAGAAGGTAGGGCCTGGTGGGAAGAGGCCGGTCACTGTGGGGAGTATACATAGCTCCCTCCCTTACTCTCTGCTTCCTGGTTATGATGATGTGAGTAGCTTTCCTCTGCCCAGATCCTGCCCCCATTTTGTTCCTGATTAGAAGCCAGTCAACCATGGATTAAACTGTGAGCCTAATAAACTCCCTCTTTTAAGTTGTCAGCATAGGTATTAGTCCCAGTCATGAGAAAGTGAGTAAGACAGTTGGTGAAATGCCACATAATCTTTTTCCAAACTCAGAAATGAAAATACATGATGACTAATGGTCTGAAAAGAGCTAATGAGCTATAAATTAAGTTTCTTTTCTTACCCCAAGATCTCGGGAATTATCCACATGAACAGATACATAGCGGGCATTGATTCCTTTTATACAATTGATAGTGATGTTCTTTGTTTTGTTTTTATCTTCATCTCCTGATTCCCAAAAGGTTTCTGTGGAACCATCTGTCAAACTGCCAATCATGGCAGGTCGGCTTGAAGTTTTTATGTCAACAATGCTGGTTAAATCCTTTAAGCACATAACTATGCATAACTCCTGTTAGAAACAAATACAAGCATTCAGAGTATCTAAAAGAAATCTTTTATGATGAGAAAACAAATATATGTGATTAAGGCAGAATTGTTTATGATAACTTACAATTTCTTTTACAATATACTGTTGACTACTAAGTATTAGGACAACAAGAGGACAATAACTGTTAAATGACTGACCTGACTCATTGCTTCAAAGCCAGACTGTATACTGATGCTAAAACTCTCTTCACTATCTCCATCATCTGATTTTGACAAAATGTTGTTAATGTGATGAAAGACATTGCTTTGATGGAGGAACTGATGATCAGATTGCTTGAATTTGAGACTCCAGCATCTAAAAAGGTAACACATAACCAATATATGAAATACTTTCCAGAAATATGTAAGGAACTGCTAGAGTAGGTACTCTATTTTGTAGCTAATGTTACAAGAAAACATTGTGGTCTACTAAAGATAGAAATTTTAAAACATAATAGAATAAAATCATTGCTATTGGCTTTTTTTTTTTGAGAAAGAATAGTAATTTATTTGGAAGAAGCTATATTCTAAGAAAAATTCACCCATTTAAAACCCTTTGAGATACAAAGGTCAAAGCTAAGAAGCAAAAAACCCTAATGATTACATAGATAAGTGTTACACCAACTATGACAGCTTCTCAAACTTATCTGTGTGGTTATTCCATTAGAATATAATACATCTTCCAAGTCAATGACAAAGATGGAAAAGAAAAATCTCCATTCTACTTATCTTATTAGGGATATGAAAAGCCCAGTCATCCCACAAACTTATTTATTTTACAATTCAATAGAAGATTTACGTTTAGTGTGTAGATCTACTAATAATTATAACCTAAAAGTAATGCCAAATTCTGAAGATTCCAGTTTGAAGTTATGTGCTGTTTCTTAGGGTAGTTTTAAAATTGTCTGCATATAACTAGGGTCCATTTTGAGTTTTTAAAAACAAGTCCGTTTTTTTTTTTTGTTTTTATTTAGGAGAAATGCATATTTTTAGAATAAAGGAGCACAAAAAGTGGAATCATAAAACTAAACTGATTATCACGATACCACTACACTTGGCCTCTTCCCCATTCTATTCCTGGGGTCATGCCAAGATCCTAAAGCCAACTCATTCAACTTAGGTAAGAGAAATAGCTCAAGCACTGACAGTGATTACTCAGAGTACACAATAGCCAGAGTTCAGACTACAAAAATCAGAAAGGGGGAAAGGGCCTTGCTTATTAAAGATAAAGATTGGACAGAAAGTGAAAGAACACTGAATATAACCTCTGCCCAGCTACCCTGCATGACTAAAGGGCCTTGGGGATATGGTAGGGTCAGGCCTGACATGGCTAATTTTCAGCAGGCATGCAGGGTGCAAGGATACCTTGCCATCTTCCCAAAGCAGAAACAGAATACTTCAAGTTTGCTAGGTAAGATATCACAGGCTCTGCCCTTTTGAGAGCCACTGTACTTCTTGTTATAGAAGAGGCAGCTGAATTAGAGTTCTGCAAGAGATTCTAACGCCAAGGAGGATCAGAGAGCCAAACGTTCTGAGGAATCAGTAGGCTACAACCCTCTGGCCTGAAGAACCTGGAGGATAAGGTTCCTTCTAATGACCAGACCCGCAAGACCCCTTTTCCTTAGAAGCGGGTGCTAGGACTGATTCAATTTGATTTCAGGTACTCTCTTGAGCTAGTGATATGCACAAAGCCAAGGAGCAAGTCTTCCACTTTGAAGACAGGTACCAATTCTCCACTAGTTCCTTGAGATGCTTTAGTGTTTAAAAACTTGCATTTTGGTTTTGATCTGCTTTTCTGTCCTCTTTTGTTTTATTCTCTGTAAAATAAAATTAAAATCTAAAAAATAAAAACTTGCATTTTGGTCAATTTTTGGTCATAGGTACAAAGTAATCAGGATCTATTTTTCTTAAGATTCTAAAGTCAAAATTCTAATTTTTTCCTGTAAGATTTCGTTTGTGCTCCTTTTTGTTACCTTGAGACAATTTGAGAAGGGAGAGAAAGAAAAGTGAGTCAGATTTTACAATGACCACTTATAGCATTGAGAAATATATTATCCACATTTTACTGAAGGGCTAAAAAGCATGAGCTAAAAGGAAGGATAATTCTAAATCAGGACAGGAAGGGAGAAGAGGCATCATTTACATAATGCAGGGATTCTCTACGACACTTCTTTGTTAAGTACAATATTTAGATTCAAAATTACCTTAGGGCCATTTGCTGCAATGAACTGCCACTAGGGAGAGACATCATAAGATCAGAGATTGTCTGAAGTAATCGGTGAAATGTATGTGGTAAAGGATGAGCAGCTTCGCCTGCAATCACTATATCTGAGAGTGGATGTTCACATACTCTTGTATCTTTTTCCTAAAATAGAATTTGAAAGTAAGTTTATTAGTTTATATGCTGCACATAGCTTTCTTCGCAAAAAATTCTATATACTTATACTATACCCAATACATACACAATATTACTTAACTATATTTCTACTATTTCTAGGAAAAAGGGTTACTCACAAATGCAATCAGCAAAAAAGAAATGAATACCATATATACATATCAATTCATATCATATATACATAATCATATATTAGAATCTGTATATGTAATCATGTATACAAGATTGTGTATACACAATATGTACATGTATGCATACTCTGTGCACATATTAATGCATGAAAAAATATTGCATGTGTAGAAGTTGGGGTCAGCAATACTTCACACATTTTTATATGCATTAGACAAAAATCTTCTTCCTCTAAACAGATGGACCACAGTCTATATCTAGACGGTGGTATATAGAGCAACTTGCTTCAGTTGCCATAGTCATAAGCAATCTCTCCTTCCTTTGTTTCAAATACATATTTCTATGACTACATTTATTTTACAAGGAAATAAAAGATGTAACATTTATATCATCTTACTCATTGAAAGTCCTTAATAAGCAGTGACTATTTTAGTTACTTCAAAATTTTGCATATAGTAGCAAAGAATTGCTGAATCTGCTTAATAACAAAAGTAGCTGCTATTATAGACTGCCTACATGATCAAAATTTCACAAATGGTTTCTCAATTAACATATTTATTTTTTTGAGAAGGTAAGATGCATCATAATGAAAAATTCAAAAGGTCTAAAGAATACCATAAAAAGTAAATTTCCCTGTCCCAATACTGCAGCCACCCAGATGCCTCCTTCATTGGCAATCTCCATTTTAGTATATCACATTGACATAGTTTATAAATATTGTTCATATACAAAAATGACAGCTCTCTCTAGCACAGTGTTCTGTAATTTTTTTTAACAATTAACAATTTACCACACTATTACTTTTTATATATGTATGTAGAGTATACTATTCTGCTGTGTAGTATTTTGATGTATGGAAATACCACAGCTTATTTTATCAGTCCACCTCAGAACAGTCATTTAGGTTGTTTTCAACCTTTTGTTTTTATAAGAAGCTCAATAATGAATTACCCTGTATGTGCCATTTTATAAAGGCATATGTGATAGTATAAAGATAATGAATTACTTTGAATTTTTATAGATTTTGCCAATGTTCTCTGAAAGGCTGTTACTCCACAGCAAAGCATGAGTGCTTATTTTTCCATCCTGTTACCAGTAGTTCAATACACTTTTTGAACTATGTCAATAACCTAAGTAAAAGATGGTCACTTTCTGCCTTATTTGAATGTCTATTAATCATATATCATAGAAGTCCTGGGTAATTTTATCTTTTTTTAAAGAGTGCTATCTTTTGTTCTTTTAGGAAGATAGCAGGCCAATATCATACTGTGCTCACTGGTAAGGTGTGATCCTCTGGCATGGCCTCTCTAGGATCTCAACTGTATGCCACACGTGTTCATCACACTCATCCCACCTGTGGAAAGACTACAACATGATACCTTCCCAGCTACTGATCCTTTATGAAATAGTGTTGCTCCGTTTATCTGTTACATGTTTTGTGGTAACAGTGTATCATGTTTCAGTTGGTTGTTTTATGATTGGGGTTCAAAGAGAAATTAGACATGACTCTCAGTATCTTTTGCTAGAAAGAAAACTAGCACACTAAGTATAGTTAATAACTAACAGTCCAAAGTAATAAAATATTTCTCTCTTTTTCAGGTTAGACAATTTGAGAATGACTTCATGCAAATCATTATACCACCTTAAAATGTACCATTCAGTTTCTATAAAAATCTGGACAATAACAACAAATGAAAGCCTCATTTACTTGTTCTGAATTTTCTTTATTTGTTTTATTTTCTTCATCCTCTTCTTCCTCTGGTTCCACTGGAGCAGGAGTCAGAGATGCCACGAAATGCCATAGGATGTCATGGAGAGAAGTTGTTTGAATGACATTGCACAAAAGCCAGTTGAATGCCTGAATAAATTATGATCAAATGAGTCCAAGATAAAAAGAAAATATATGAGGTAAAAAATGTAGGGTGTTGCTTATTTAGAAATGCAGTACCCTCTATGGACAACATGTTTCAAGAAAAGATGCTAGAAAATCTGAATTTCAATTCACTAAATCTGAAACATTATTTCTGCCTTAATTTGTAAAAACAGATAGTAGAAATAGTAATTTGTGAAATACAATGAAAAATTTTCTTAGCACAGCATTTTTTTTTCCAATTGGCACTTAGGATCAACACAGAATATTTTTCAAGTCTATACAAGCTGTCACTTAAATATTTGTATTGATCCCTTCAACCAAGTGGCAAGTTATTTATCACATGACAATAGTAAAATTTATATCTATAAACTTTAAAGTTTAATTTTGATGTGAACACGATATTTTCAGTAAGTTAATGGCTTTTAATATGGTGCAATTTGGTAAACAGTAGAATCATTAATAGAATTGTCACTTGATTTGTATGACCCAAAACTTTCTAAGTCCGTTAATATATTCATACCTCCATAGCAAAAACTCGACAAGCAGACTTCCTTAAGGCCTGTTTCATTGCTATTTCAAGACCTTCTAGATCATGGTGCTGTATAACAAAAGCTAAAACTGGCCACTGGAAATTTCGTTCTCCTTTGGAAAGAGAACTGTGGGCTGAAATGAGTCGGGAAAGCTCAGGTGATGGGTGTCTCAAAAGGGAAGAACCAACTTCTGTTAAGAAAAGAAAAAGAAAATTATTAATTATCATAAGTAGTACATTGGTTAATATATTTAAGTAAATATAAAAAAAGCAGTAGTTAGTTTATTTACTCTAAAGCCTTTTATTTTGTACACGACACAAATTGTAACTATTTCAACTTTTGCCGAGGAAGAAATTGAGGCTGAGAAAGATTAAACATTTTACTTAGACAGCTATTAAGTTATTGGGTGGGTTTTGAATACAAGACTGAATCCAAAGTTCAAGCTTCCTAAAATATTCTAATATTTCAGTGGTTTGTGTTCTCCCTATGTGAAATCTCCATCTCATTTTCATTATTTTCTAAAAGACTATTTTATAACAAAGGTGTCCAGACGAACACTCCAAAATATTTGTTGAATCAATCTATAAGTTATCAAGGGATGCTCAGTCACATTTTTCCTAAACATCTTCAATCGTCTGCCTATAATTTTAATGCCAAATCTCCAGTTTAGTAAGCCATATTATCTTTTTCCCCTGAGTTTCTTTCATTATTTTTGAGGCAGAACCCCCAACCCCAGTTTGAGGCTACTGATAGGAATTGGCCAGATTATATAACTTTTTATTGATTAAGAGTTACTCTTTTCTCAGTTTTATATCTACTCAAAGTGACAAACATATATGATCAGGGCAGGGCATGAATGTTTAAGCTATGTGTATGCTGGAACTGCTAGTTTATTGAAGCTTTGCAGAAGGGATAACAGTAACAATAGTTCACTTAGATAGTTAACAGGTAGGATGGTAAAGATCAATTTATTCTTGAAAAATCACTGAAAGATCTCTGGATGTCTGTTCCAAATGTGATACAAAATATAGAGAAATATGGTTGTGCCTGGGTCATATAGAAGGAATGTCTGTCACAAGCTAGAAATTAATCCATTCTTTTCCATTAAAATATCAAATTTTAAACATTATCTTCAGAGAAAACACTTTTCTTTTTACTTTCAGTAGGTGAATTGCTCAGTTTTTCTATTTATCTTTATACTTACCAGTGTCGCCACTGTTAACTCTTCTCCTAGGAATAGCTTTAACTCGTGCAGGTAAAATGGAGTGTTGTTTATCATATTCAGAAGCAACAACTGAGTACGATCTTTGGAAGACAGTTCTCTTTGCTAGATCAGTATCAGTTATGGGACTGGTTTCCAAACTGCAAATAGAGTAAGAGCACAGGTAAACATTTAGAAAAAGAGAGCAAAATGTAACTGTGCTTAAAATGCTATAGTCAGAAACTAAAATCTAAATTTTAATGTGGAGAAACAAAGCCTACTTACCAATCTCTAAATCATATTTTGATCCTCTCAAATATAGTAACATTTACTGATCTTGGATCTCTATCTTTTTAATGATAGTGTAGTTTGCACTGAGCTACATCTCCAGGCCTTTTTGATTTTAAATATTTTATAATTTTGAGACAGGGTCTCACTAAGTCACTAACTTGCCTAGGCTGGGTTCAAAATTGTGATCCTCCTGCTTTAGCTTCCCAGAATGTTAGTATTACAGCTCTATGCAACAATGCCTAGTTCAAAACTTCACTGTAAAACTTGTGGTTTTGCTAGCCATTTCTCAGGCAGAGGATTCACATACATCATGTATAAAGAACTAAAAAAAAAAAAAAAGACCCCTCCCCAATCAAAGACTCAAAAAATGAGCAAGTGAAATGAACAGACACTTCACAGAAGAAGTACAAATGGCCAATAAATACATAAAGAAATGTTTAACTCCACTGGTTATTAGAGAAATGCAAATTAAAAAATACTAAGTTACCATCTTACCCCAGAAAAAAAAAAAGCCATCCAGAAATCAAATAATAAGTGCTAGAGATGCTGTGGGGGAAAAGGAACCCTTACTGTTGATGGGAACATAAACCAGTAAAAAACCACCATGGAAATCAGGATGGAGATTCCTCAAAAAAATCTAAAACTAGAAATCCCACTTAACTCAGTTATTCCCCCTCTAGGTTTCTTCCCAAAAGAATTAAAGACATCATATTACAGGGATACAATCCCTATGTTTATAGCAACACAATTTATAATAGCTAAATCTTGGAAGTAGGCTATATGCCCATTAATAATGAATGGATAAAGAAAATGTAATATTCACATATAGTAGTATACTACTCTGTCATAAAAGATAAATTTGAGTCATTTGTAGGAAAATGGATACATTTTGATACCATAATATTAAGTGAAATAAGCCAGACATATAAGCTTAAATATCATGTGGTTTCCCTTATATGAGAAATGCAAAGTATAAAAAAAGTATAAACAAAGCAAAATAAAAAATAATAGGGAGATAGATCTTTCTCAAAGGAGAAGGAGATCAAGACATGGAAGGAGGAGGGTATGAGAAAAGGAATATGTGTTCTGTATACTACCAATTTCACATAAGAATGCAAACTTTATGCCCTGCAAACATGCACCAAAAAAAGAGAAGGGGATCCAGAGTTGGGTGGAGGAATAAGGGAAGAGAAGGAAAAGGTATGCAAAAAGGAATGAGGATGTGTTATACACATGTACCAATTCCCAACAAACTACAAACATATACTAGCAAACAAACAAAAAAATCCCTTGTGGTTTACTTAAATCTATTTTGCATTTAAATAAAAAAAGAAAGAAGGTAACAAGTGTTCTAAGTTCCTTTTAGAATCAAAACCACTAGGGTGAAACTCACACATTAAGATACTCAAGAAAAAAATAGAAGTAATCAAAATAGAAAGAAAATGAGTATGTACACATAGAATCCTAAAAAAACAGAATGTATAAGTTGGTTCATTTTCCTTTTGGTACTCGAGCATTCTATTAGGTTTCTCACTCTTGAGAAGTGTGACTGAAAGCACTTTTTGGTAACATAAAAATGGGATGAGAATTAGTAAACTAATCTTCAGCATCAGCCCTTACACTGTATATAAGAATTCAGAGATTTTCACACAGGCTTAAGTAAACTAATAGCCTTCCTACTTACAGCAACATTATAAAAACATTCAAAAGTTTATTAAGATGACTATATAACTTGCTTTATGGAGACATTTTATGAAAAGCAAAAATATGTTCTTTCTGATTTCTCTAAGAAAAATTTGCAAGCTATTCTTTTCATGCTCCTTTTTATTTTTCTGTCACTTCATCTCAAACTAGGACTTTTGCTTACCTCAGTTTCTGAAGCTGCTTTATTTTCATTATTCAACCTGGGTGCAAAATCGTATACTTTTCAGTAAGCTTATATATTTTCTAATATACAACTCCCTAAGTGGTTTATTCACCACCTATCTAAGCTGATGTACTTATATTTTTGTTTAAGTAAAATATAAATGCTAGACATAACTAACTAGCATAGACATGCCTGGATGTCAGCTTGGTTCCAGAATAACTACAATAATGGGATTTAATAACAATTTATTCTATATATGGTGTTATTATTTGTTCTTTCAGAGGGAGCTTCATATCAATTTTAAAAAATCATCATACAATTTTAAAAAGACTTGTTCTTATAAAAAAGATAACACATGTGAAAAATTCGAACCAGCACAAGAAAATACAAAGAAACAAACAAAGATGACCATTAACCTTATAAATTTTTTTTGTTATGGGTAGTGTCCTATTTAATAACATCAGTTTCTACTCACTAGGATGCCAGCTGAACTAGCTCTGTTGTGGTAAGTCAAAATGTTTCTGAACACTATCAGATGCTAGCTAGGAGGCAAAAATTACCCCTAGTTAAGAAACAATGATTTAATGGGGACTTCATTATTTATCATCTTTTATAATGACTTGAATTATGAAGACATGTTTTGTCTCAAGAATAGTGCAAAGGTGCTACAACCCCTAAATTACTATATGTTTGAGAGTGTCAACCCAAATGAATATAAAATACTTGAATTGTGGTTTCTTCCTTTTTTATGACTGTGAAAATTGTCCTTACATGATCTGTGCAATTATATTTTCACTATATACTAGTTTTTAAATATGATTTTTATTAATTATTTGATTAACCCATAATTAATCATGGTTTTTATGATGGAAGAATTTAAGAAAAAGTTACAATATGGGTCCAAATGTGCTAAAGCTACTCAAGATTTTTTAAACCTGAATATATCTGGTTCAAATGTATGATCAGTATGTCTCAGTTTGGGTAAATTTTCTGAAATAATGTTTTGCTTCTTTTGGAGCTCTAGAATTATGGTTTCAGTTTTTTCTTTCATTCAAAGTTGTGCTACAAAACTGTGAACTCAGCCTAACTTTTCTTGACTTGTTTTTGTTGGTAAATCTAATTCAGTACATTTTTATTATGTTTTATTTTCTTTAAATATGTATCAAAGCTTTTAATTTTCTATTATATATGCTGAGTTTTCTATTTCAAAGATATCAGTAATTCTTATTATGGGTTATCCAATTGTCATATCTCTTATTTTTTAACTGCTATAATCTTCTTTGTCCTTTTTTAAAAACTCATCTAAACTCTCAAATCTGTCCTTTGTAATAATAATTCAATTTATTGTTCTAAACATTTTAAATTAACTTTAAAGCTTTCTAACAGTGTTGATTTGGTCTTTGATCTGTTTAGTTAGCTCTGCAATGTATTTTTTTGCTTGACCTTGCTTTTTATAAATTCCACTTTCACATCTGAACTTGTTTTATTAAATTCATGTCATTTTTTTTTACTATTCACAGTACTTATAGTAATTTGTAATCTTTTCACTAAGATGAATTTTCTTCTAGATTGGCTCTTTCATCTGATTTTTGAATGGCATACTAGTTTTCATTCTACAAATGCATAAATGTTGGCAATTCTGTTTGGTTCTTCATATTGTTCTGATAAAGAATTTGTGGGCTTTCCTAGATTTCATTTTCCATCACACTTGACATATGTTTGGTTTCCCTCCTAGACATACAGTAAGAACTTATTTAACGTTCTCTACCAGAGATAAGACGATGCTGTGGCAGTATTCTGCAGTCCTTAGATTGTTGCTTTGTTTAGTATGCAGGTATGGAAAAAAGGATTCCCTAGAAGATTTCCAATTTCTGATGTGATTTCAAAGATGATGTT
Organism: Hydrochoerus hydrochaeris; assembly: GCA_004027455.1. Taxonomy (NCBI): domain Eukaryota; kingdom Metazoa; phylum Chordata; class Mammalia; order Rodentia; family Hydrochaeridae; genus Hydrochoerus; species Hydrochoerus hydrochaeris. The sequence continues at coordinate 106,950 of PVLA01000413.1, forward strand.
GGGCTTCTGAATTAGAAAATTCTATCTTGACCATTTCCTGGGTCTTCATTCATCTCCTAAATCCACTTTTTGCTAAGCTGGAAGATATTTCACTTCTCAGCATCTTCTGTTTATTTTCATGCTCATTATTTTTGGAAATTTACAGCAACTTTTGTAGTTGGAGCTGGTAAATTTTTTTGTTATTTTAACATATTTTTATTGATTACTTGGGGTAAGAAATTCTCTTACATAGCTTCATCTCTTAATCTTTACCTAGAAAGTCATGCTACTTGAGTTTGATACTAAAAGAGAGTAATAACTCAATGCATCACATTTATTAACAGACCAGTCTCAAAATCGTTTCTAACTCTTAAATGGTACATTTCTTTTAGAGATATTTTGTCTACTTTAAACATATAAAAGGTTATACTATACTTCTTGGAGAAAATGTCAAGAGTAGCACCAAAAGCAAACAAACCAACCCCTGAAGAGTAATCCACATAGATTGGGGGGAGGGGGATTGCAATGATTTTTAATGGAAAACTACTTACTTGGATATATAAATTCTAGTAAGCTTATTAAAGTGTCTCATATCAGTTTATGATAATAACAATACAATACTAACACACTGGTACTCCCCCAACCCCTTTCCTAAGTACTGGGAACTGAACCCAGAGCCTCATGTTTACTCTGCCACTGAACTCTACCTCCAATCAGCGTATTATTAAATTGCCCAGCCTGGCCTCTAGTAGCCTTCCTGCCTAGCCTCCTGAGTAGCTGGGATTATACAAGCATGCATCATGGCAGCAGCTCAAGTGGCATATTTTAATAAGCTGTTCTCTGTTTCTTCACAGAAAGTATCTTTCTTTCATTGACAACATCTTCAGTTATTTATGCCTGAAATCTTCATATTATCTTAAACTCATTTTTCTCATTATCCAGTTAGTTGTCAAGTCATATGTTTTCCTAAAACATATATCCTTTATCCATCTTTGTTTCCATAATCATTTCCAATGTAATCCAATTCTACATATGTAGTTGAAATCTTTTCACTTATCCGTTTTTCAAATGACACTGTGAGACTCTCTTTGCATTTTTATCTTGCCATGCCTTTAAAATTTTTAGAAGTACTCAAGTTTCTATTCAGTTTTCAAGAAGCTCTTTGCCTTGACATTATCATACCTAAGTGAGGAGGCATTGTAAGCAATAATCCAGGAAGGTTTTTACTTTCAGTGCCACTTTACTTAAGAAATGTCTAGGTACTGCTTCAAAATAACAGTTCCCTAATTTAATTAACTACAACACTAAATTGTATCATATACTATGTCTTTTCTCTCCAACTAGTTTGCCTCTCATATTAAGGGATTAGATATATTCATACACGAATGCTTTTTTGTAGCATTTATTGAGTTGGCTCAGTGTCTTTCCTGTGACACAGGGCTGTATGAAAAAACTTCCAGAGTATTCTTTTATAGTTCAAAATGTTTCTTCCATCAAACACTTGCTATTCAACAGGCAGGAGAAAAGAAAAATACCTTGGTGGCATAGACTTCATATTGCTCTCTGGCTCTTCAAATACATTAGGACTTGCATCAGGAGTTACTGATATATATGGGGCAGGTACAGATGTCGAACGCAGGTATCTCATTTCATCCTGGAATAGGTTGTCATCTTGATAGCCCACAAAATTTTCATGATGATGCCTGCATTAAATCAAACCCAAAAGCTTAAGACTATGGCAATATAGAATCTCTGCATTTTTGTTTTGTAAAAGGCAAAGCAACACATGTGAATCTATAAATGAAGGTGAAGTATTAAAATAATCACAGATGCAGGTAGGTGAAAATATAGGTCTGCTAATTTTACAAAGACATTCTGGGAACCATAAACATTTCAAATCCAAAACTGAACTAATTGTCTTTTGTTTTGAGAATACTTCCTTTTGATGAGTAATCTTGCCAATCATCCAGGTGCTTAGGCTAAAACATCTCAATATTGTTGTAGGCTTACCCTCAATCATCACTAGTTACTCAGGCCCATGATACCAGGTCTTTTCTCACAGCTATTCTCTCTTCTCACGTTCCACTTCACTGCCATGATGCAGGGTCATTTCTCACATGAACTACTATAATACAGGCAGTCACTCTTTGAGCAGAAATGTATGTACACTGGTCAAATTGGAAAAACATTAGATATGTGAAATGTTCCATGGGCTAAGGGGTATCTACTCCCAAGAGACAGATAAGAATCTATAATTATGCTATATTAGCATTTTTAGATGTTTTATATTTATTTTTCAAACTGGTACAAAAAAAGTTGCTAACCTTAGTGCACTGCATAGTCTACTACTAAAGATATACTGCATTTCACAAGCCTGATAATTTTCAGCTTGGTCTGCAATGCACTCAGTCTCACATTTTCCTTTTCCTTTTTAAATTCAGCATACTGTAGCAGTAAGCACAAACATTTTTTAAAACCACCCAACCCTGCTATTCGAAGAGGACAATACTTTTCAACATGGAAATGCTGGCTGGCAAGTCATGCCAGTAGGCAGTATGTAAAAAATGTTTGTTCATCAGATGATAAAAATAAATCTGAATGTGGAATAGGAAGCCTGTTTTAGTGTCAGTGATAATGTGTGAACATAAACACTGCAGCATCAAAGTCTAATATAGGGAAACAGCATACTGATAAGCTTCTCTCTATCTTTAGTTATGCCCCTTAGTCTACTTTTCTGAATTAGCTGCCACATTCCACAAGGTGACCTTTTCATTGCAAACTACTTCACATATTTTTACTTAAAGTCCTCCCTCTGTTTGCTCTGCTATAGGATAAAATCTAATCTTAGTATGAGCCACAGACCCCATACTACCAGGGTCATCAATTTAGGCCGCCTTTCACTACTTCCCCCGATAGCCAACGGTTAACAAGCCTGTTATTCCTCAAATGTGGAACGAGATTTCATTTTTGTCTTCATTCACTTGGGTTCCTCTGCAAGAAATCACTTTCTTCCCATTATCTATCTAATGAATTTCTATCCTTCAAGATTTGCTTTAGGGTCAGACCTTCTATGCAGCTTTTGTTGGTTTCCCTGGGAAGATTCACGTACTCATCTTTAAGCTCTTGTTAGACTACTGCTATGTTTGCATGCATTCTATAACTACTTCTTTTAAAGGATTCCTTATATGAAATTGTGACTGTTTCAATGATACATCTGTCTTGTCACAAAGTGTGAGCATACAAGGCAGAATTTTATTACAGTTATCTCAGTGTCTTCAGGGCCCAAAGCAAAGCTGGTATTCAGTTGATCTAAATGCTAACAGAATGAACAATTTAAAAAATTAAAGACTTCCATAAAAATACACAATTTCCATACAACATTAGCTTCTTTTCACTTTAGCATTTTTCACTACTAATAGGTTGACATCAGCCTAGCAGAGAATAAAAAAGTTAACAATCTTACTTTCGCTGACATGTTTTATTACCTAGCTAATGTCTGTAGGTAGAGACAAGGCATTTTCATGGGAAGATCCTCAGAAATGCCCTCTTTCACACTGGGCAGCTGTGACTGGAATGGCTTTGCAGGATGGTAACACAGAATGCTTGGTTCAGCTGCACTGCTCAGTGACAGTAAGAAAAGGGCATTGGCTTTGATAACCTGGTGAGCCTCCATGGTGGGCAAGGCACGAGGGGTCTTGACTTGCATTGGCTTTCTTCTAGACTGCTTGACCTGGTGAAGAAAAAATCGAAGTGTCTTTTCCTAGTTACAATAAAATTTTTAATTCCTTAAGCTAAGTACACTAAGAGTTTCTAATAAAAAATTATTAAACATTTGTGTGAATGTTGTAAAGTAACAATTACAAAAACAGCACTCACTTCATACTTCTCTTAAGTTGACTATAACTATCAGAAACTGTATTTTCTTTACTTTCCTTGGATACTTTAAAATGTTAACAGTTAAACTTAAATCTAATTTAAAAATGCAACTAATAAATGCATGTGTAGAGAGAGAAGGGGGAGAGAGACAGACAGACAGACAGACAGACAGACAGAGGAACAAAAAGAATGCAAAATTCTTTGGTTTATGACACTAATGGGAATAAAGCTTTAAGTTCCCACTATATAATTAAGTTCTACACTATAATTACATATTAAGAAAAAAAGAAAGAAGATACACAGGAAAAAAAAGGAGACAAAAAAAGACGAGTAAAATATGAGAAAGGTGAAGAGTGAAAGTTATGAATGTATATACAGTAACAGCAATAATAATTATGACAATCATTTGTAAGTAAGGCATAGCACCATAGGTTAGTTGTATTATATTGTCCTAAGACATAAAGTTAAAACAGCTGACTTGGTGCAAATACATATTTGTTTATGTATTTTTGTTATAAAAGCTGATCTTTAATGTTAATTACATGGAATTAACTGATGTAATTATATTATAAACGGATTCTTACATTTGTAACATTAACAATAACATTACCACAGAATGGAATAAAAGTACCTTCTCCCTTGCAGCAGCCTGTTTTTCACGGAGATATTTTTCTCTACAGCGATCACATACCAGATACCAAGTGCTTCCTCCTATGCCACCATCACCACAGTTACCGGCCCATCCCCCACAAAAGTGTCCAATGCTATTGTAACCCTGTCCACCAGCATACCGGCCACAACCTTGAAACACAGCAAAAACAAACAAGAATTTAAGTGTCTTAAATAATTTGATTCTTACTACTTACACATTAAAAACATTTGTCTAAGTGAGCAAAATACTGAAGATAGTATCTGATATTTTTTAAAGTGTTAACTGTATCAGAAAAATAGCAAGCTTGACATACAACAAATTAAATCATGTCCAAAGTATCAGAGACACTTTATTTCTAGATGAGAAGATTAAAGTAAATATAGGATATGGGTATTTTTAGATTAATGAAAGAATGCCAATAAAGATAAAACTAGTAAAAAAAAAAAATTCTCCATGAATAAGTTTTCAAGAATTGCACATTCACAAAGTTTTCAAGAATCACATATTTACAGAACATTTGAGGTACAATACATAGCAAGAGAAAAAAAATTAATCATATTTGTATTACATGAATTTTAAACATCAATTAATATTAAGGAAATTCTTATATTTACCTTAAATGTAGTCTTCTAATAAAACTATCAATAATACTTCCATATGAAAATGCCCAAAGAAATAATTTAATTTGTAATTTTCAACAGGAAAACACTAAAGGGAGACCCAATATGGAAAATATGCCTTTGGTGATTTGTCTTTTATTTGGACATGCCATTATCAATACTGTATGAGACCTTAATGGCATTAAGTAACACAAAATATCTGAAAATTTAAATATTTCCAAATATGCTATTAGAATGAAATTATACTATACTGCCCGACTACTATATAATTAGAATTTCTCTAGCCTTCATCACAAAACTTAATATTGATTATGTACTTTAAAGATATTAAAGGATACTATAAATAATGGCCAACAGTTATCCTATCTGACATAATTCATATACTAGGTGGAGTCAGAAATGACCTAGTTCATTAAAACAGTGAAGTATTTATATACTCATCTCGAGCAATGTCTTTTACCTGGGTGAGCTTGTCTCATGTGATAGGTGACTGGGTAGGGATGCGATTCTCCACATAGCTCACAGATAGTGTCTTTCTCTGGTCCTCCTACTGCCAGCTGGGCCATCTCACCAAACAAATTGCCCCTGGGCCTAACTTCTGTCTTTTCTTTTTTCTTTTTTTCCTTTTTGGCCTTCTTATTCTCTTTCTCACATTCTTTCTTTTTAAGAACAGCACAGGAACCAGGACTTGGAAAAATCATATTCTGGGATGCAGCTTTGATAGTAGCCAAAGAGATATCTTCCCAAAATGCCACTAAATGTTGTAAAGTTAAGGGAAGAGGAGACTTAGACTTCATTGTGTGATGCATGGACATTTCAAAAGTGGCTTCAGCTTTTCCATCCTCACATTTTTCATGTAAAGGTGGTTCCTTAAGCATAGATAGCACTTTATTTTTGTTGATGCTTCCCATCTTAGATATATCTGGTCCATGAGGGGCAATATTAAACATATTAAGTGCAGATGATATTTCCAAAGAATGTCTATTTTTTAACTTGGTCTCTTTTTCCTCTGTGGGTTGTTGGCTATTCAAGCTACTCCGTATAGGAGCGTGTTCTTTGGAAAGTTCAGGATTAAATTTTAGGAAAGATGAACAAGCCATTGCATCATGTACTATGCCTTCATGCCACAGGAAAGCGGCAAAGACTGCTCGAGCACATTCAGCGACCGAAGGAGACATGGCTTGTTTGGCCGGCTCTAAAGGTTTAGATCCATCACTTTTAAAAAGAAAACTAGATTTTTCTTTTTTGGGCCTAGTGTGTCTATTAGCACATTTTCGACTTATTTTGGGGGATGCTCTCATTTCCTGTTCATCTTTCAGTGGTGCTTTTCCTATGCTGAAATGAACTTTACTTGAACCTTCATCTACAGTTTTAAATTCACTACTTTCATCACAGGTACTATCTGTTAGACTATTTGTTTTTAAAGTACTTGATGTGCAGACTTCAACCACCTCACTGTGAAGGTTTTCCTGTACCACATGGGGAGAAGGTGCTCTATTTTCAGACCCAGGTGAGTCTTTAGAGTCATTTGGCACTGACTTTGGTTTTGGTGATGTGGATCGTCCCCTTAAAGGCTCTGTGAGGGGTATTTTCTTCTTGCGGAGGGTATCTGGATCAAGAGTATAAGAGTCTGACTTAGAACGTTCCCGTGGAGGATCAAGTTTTGTCTTCACAGGAGTAGTGCTTTTTTGAGGTAAAGTTTTATCTTGAGGTGAGGAGGAACGTGGTGAACTAGCACCAGATGGGCTAGATCTGCTGGCTGGAAAGGTTTTTGGCTTAGGAGATGATGACCGAGAACCTGGTCCTGGGGACTCAGCTCTAAAGGTAGAAGACATTCTCCCATCAGACTTCAGTGTCTGCAAGGTGTTATGGTTCGGGGACAGTGACCTACTATGGGAATCTGACCTCAACTTTGCAGCGTCAGATTTTAACATGAGAGATTCACTTGCAGATAAACCTTCTGTGCCCCTTGGCTTCTTTTGGTCAGCAGTAGTCCGGCTTGTGCGTCCATCAGGTTTAAGTGATCTGCTGTGCTTAGAGGACAGTTCTGATTTGCCTGATGTAGAGATTGGTCTAGAAGATGTTGAGGTATTTCCTCGGTCACCTGTATGGTCGATTTCATAGTGAAACTTATTAATAAGTTGTAACACTGATAAGTTAGCAACTGAACACTAAAATAAAAATAGAGGTCAAACTTTACATTGCTTGTCATATACAAACATACTTTTAAGAATAAATGAAAGATGGGAAATATTTCTCATAAAATTTCCACTATAACACTACATAACCATTACTACTAAAAACTTTTCAAGTATGCAGAACAGACTGTGTGTCAGTGTGAAATATTACTGATACATGAACCTCAGATCTACCATAACTAATTAAATTTAAATTTAGTGATACTAGAGAAAAAACTTTTTAAAAATAGGAAAACATTATAAGAACATATGTATTTTCAATATAAAGGAACTGAGTTAAATTTCCAGTAGAGTAAAACCCATGTACTTCAAGTAATGGTATGTCTTATTGAGTTTGGAAACTGAATTTATGTATTTGTCATTTTCAAGTGTAGAAACAAGTCTAATTATGTTAATGAGGAGCCACTTTGGAAATATTCCTATTTTAATGATTGGATTAGAGTAACATAAATATCCTAAAATTTAACTGCATGTAATTTAGGTAGTATATTTTTAAGTACTCCAGAAGTTCAGTCAACTTCAGATTAGAACTCTTTAGAGCTCATTGTCCTTGGAAAAGGAACAATGACCAGATGCTCAGAATGAGTCTATAAAACTGGGCTCTCACAACAAGAAGTCTGGAGAGTTTTTACAGAAAAAGTAAAAGGGAACATTAACTTTCCCTTTTCAAAGCAAAGCACTAGATAATCTTACATGACTACTACTTCCCTGTTTCTTGCAATGCTTTATTATTGTCATGAGTTTCCTTTCCTTTGGGGACAGGAGAGCTAGGATGTCTTTGTCACTACTAAGTTGTACAACCGTCAACATTAGCTTTCTTCCCTAAAGTAAAAACTCCTCTCAGTGCAAGTGGTATTTACTACTTGTTTGGAGGAAATTAACCTGATCAAAGTGACTTATGTGGTTCAAAATCTGAAACTTGGACCAGGTGTTATGGTGCATGCCCATATTCTCAGCACCCTGCACTCCTGAGGCAGGAGGATCACAAGTTTAAACCCATTACGGGCAACTTAATGAGACTCTGTCTCAAAGTGAAAAAAAAAAAAAAAAAAGGGCTAGGGATGTAGCTTAGTATAATGGCCCTAGATTCGATCCCCAGTTCTGGAAACAAACAACCACCCTACTGCCTGTAACTAACTAGAAGTACTTAGGTCTGTTGAAAAAGGGTTCCTAGGAAATTGTGGTGAATTTGTCACCTGTTTGTCTCTCTCTAGCAGAAAAAAAGGTTGTGAACAAACTTGGATAAAGTAGGAAAATGTTTTTCTTTGGCTCCGTGTGTGTGTGTGTGTGTTTAGCCATATTCTTGTTGTTTGCATATCAGTAGTACTCATAAAAGATCCTCTAGTGCAGGTATTATTATGTTACTCTTCAATGATAGAAAGAATGGTTCCAGGAATACAGTAGGTGCTCAATAAACATTTGACAATATATTCTTCCTTTTTTTCGTCTACTCTTCCTAATGGTCAGTTCCCTGAGAATCTAAATAACTCTGAATCCTAGGGCTATGGGGAAAAGGTGACAGCAGTCATTATTATGTCAACCGTTAGGTGTTGGCAAATTAAGTAATACTGTAGTAAAATATGGCTATGGCAAACAGCTTATGTAGGGTATAATGATAAACAGAGTTTCAATTGCAATATGCCAATTATCATGATTCTTTGGATAAAAAGTAACTATTCTAGATGTAAAATTCTGTTTCTTGCAATGCTTTATTACTCTGTCATGAGGTTCCTTTATATGTATTTTTTCTGGGTTGTTTTTTTTTTTGTATGTATCTTTGCAGTACAAGAGATTGAACCCAAGAACTTGTGTGAGGCAAGCAGTCTAGCATTCAGCTGCGTACCCAATCCTATGTGGTCTTTTTAGAAAACACAGTCTAAGAGATTCCACTAAATTTTGGGGTAAATTGTTAAAAAAAAAATCACAGAAAAGGAATTCCACATATTGATTTTATCTTGGGAGAACAGATAAACATATGGGTCTTGATAAATAAGTACTCTCAAACTATTCAAAGGTACTTTAAGAAGCTGCTGTTCATTTTATCTTTTTGACCTAGTAACAGTATAGAGCAAGTTTTTATAAGCAGGGAAATTTTATTTGGCAGGATTACACATCAGCCAGTGCTGGTCATTAATTTTGACTATGTGAAGTTTGGAGTATCAGTTTTTTGGTATTAATCTTAGAGATGGAAATATTTTTGTCACTATTTACACAAAAGGCTGAATCATACACTCAATGTACACAAGCAAGTTGTAAATCTTTTATATCTGGTACCATTCTCAATAAATAGTTTTCTCTCTGATTTATTAAAAAAGGGAACTCATGTTAGGATTCCTAAGTTAATGAGAAGAATTCATAGTAAGACTATCTACTGCCTGTCTCAGGTATGCCCAACAGCTGACCTGCATACTTGTTGCAAGAGTGGTGAATATATTTTGATGCTACATTTAACCTGAGGAGTACATGCACTGAAATTAATGGGTGTTTACTCACAATGAAAATACCATCTGTGGTTGGCCCAGTAATAGAATCTGACAAATATTAGGAACATCATTTGTCATATATGAGCAAAAGAGTCTATTACTTTAGTAGCGGTGAATATTCTCTCAAGATCTGTATGTGATGACATCTAAGTATTTGTTGGAGTTTAGGTGTATAAATAATAGAAATATTTTTTTCCTGAGATGTAGTTTTCAAATTATAACTAAATACTTTTGAAAAAATTCTCAAAATATACTTTGTATATTTTACAAAAACAGTATGTGTAGTTCATTATATAAGGCAAGTCTACAAGTTAATTAAATTTTGTTTTATCTTCTTCATGTGGCTTTCAAGTTTCGCAGCATTTAGTAAATATTTTTTAAAACTGTCATGGTGTGGCTGCCCAAAATACCAATAAATGTAAACAAATATTTTGTTAAAAATCCTTCAACTATATATAATACTTTTACATTCATCACTTAATTAAGTTTAATGATTATATAACATGTAACTATAGACAACAATTTTGGGAATACTGGAGAAATAATAATGCAGGACAACACAGGAATTTGGGGCATTTGAACAAATTAAATATTACTAAACATGTTAAATGTTAAATATGAAGTCTGTATTCACTAAATCACCCTCATGATTTTATGTCTTAATCATAAATAATCAGATTACATGATACCACACTAACATATACCACATTATAAGACAGCACCTCAAAAACATCATGTTATAATGTGTGTGTGTGTGTGTGTTACATGATACTACACTATATGCTACTAGAGATAATAATATACAGATTAGGTTACATAATCTTATTTAGTGTACTTTATACTGTATAAAAGTAGTATACTGTAATAGTAAGATTACTATCAATTGTACAAAGGAGACAAAATGGTTTATTCATTAAGAAAATTAATAATTACTTTAAAAATATAAACATATTAGAAATTAATGAAAACTTCTTTTAAAAACCTTTAAATAGAGGATTTAAAAACTTCAATATTAATATAAATGTTAACACAAAAGTATTTGAATACACATCTGTGGTAAAGAATTTTACATTTACATAATTTTACATAAATTTGAGGATACATCTGTTGCAAAGAATTTTAAAATTTTCTAAAATTTGTCAATTGTCAATAATTAGTATTAAAACTTACTAAACTAAGTAAATACTCTAATGATTCATGCTAGATAGTAAATGTAGGCCTATGTGTGTAGGTACTCTCAAAACTAAGTTAAAATAAAAAATTTTTTACTTAATAGTCAAATGTTTCTCATTAAAATCTAACACGATAAAAATAATTTTTATATTACATAAACTAAAGTTACTTTAAGACTAAACAACTATATCACATTAAGTACTACATTTGTACAGGTCGCCACATGCTTTATGTCTTACGTATAAGTTATTTTGTTCTGATAATGATTTCCTGAACTCCTCGAATTAGGCATTTTTCTACACATCTATTTTACTTTAAGACTGCATAAAAATTTAAAAGTAAACAACAATATTAGATTACGAATAAAAAACATGCAAACTAATTAGGAAAACCTGTATTATAATATTGAATGTGAATATTCTACATTACCTCAAACACATACAATTTTAAATAAAATGATAAACCTTAATTTAAAAATGGAATGGGATGAAATGATGAAAGTGAACTAGTTTCTTTATTTGACACTTTCTTCATACAATAAGAATGGCCCATCCATGGATGCACGTATACCCACCCTTCAGTTTGTGAGACAGAGATGAGAGAGCAGAAGCAGGCCCAGCTACACCAAAAGTTTTGTAAATGCGCTCACGAGAAGCAAGGTTGCGAGATGGAGATTCTACAGTGGAAAACATTGGCAAAGAAGCAGCACAGATTCAATGGAAAAAAAATTTAGCAGAGAACACAAGCAAAAACAAAGCATTTCAAATGGTATGCAACTATGAACTCTTAATAATTGTTTATATTATCTATCATTTCAACAAGTTTATACAAAACTAAAACTGAAAGTAAAGGATAAAAATAATAATGTAGATTAATAATGTGTTAATATGTCCAAATATATTAACTTAAAGTTTTATATCTTTGATAAATCAAAGTTGAAAATATCTTTTTAGACTAGTGTTTCTCTTGCACGGTTTTCTTTAATTTGGTGCTTATTTATAAGTATTTATAGATAAATTCTTATTTTTTATATTGTAGAAGGTAAAGAAATGCTACTTACAGTTTAATCTACTGTCATCTGTTTTTCTGAGCAGACCCACTATTAGAATTTTCCCAGTTTGTATCCCAGAATAGACCCAAATTGACATTTATATTTGTCAACTTCAGTGGAAAATGTTAGTGCTAATCACAATATTTAATGTTTGTTTTGTAGCTCAAACTTCTGAGATATTGTTTCTTATTTGTAAAAAGTCTTTATTACACAAAGTGAAGAAAATTTACAACTTACTGGAAAATGCTAGGTAATAAATGATTTATCATATAGAAAGTGAAAGACCATTTATCTTCTTTCAAAGAATTAATAGATCTTTTGAAATGTAGTCTTGTACAAGTAGTAAGCATTAAATAATTATATTCAAGAGGACAGGTATCTAATGATATTTCAAGTACTATTTCCATCAATTCATGGAGAAGAGGAATTAATATTCATAGGAACTGGCTTTTCAAAGAACATTTACTGGGATGCTACAAACTTAAGCATGGAAGTTTGCTTTTTGTGTAGTCTAATTTTCTGCACACATTTTACAGCCTTAATAAAACTCTTAGATACAACCCTAACAAAGAAATTTTAAAGAACTAGAAAAAGTTTACAAGTCAGTCTTATATGGTACATGTTTTATTCATGTTAGTTTTTATATTCCATACTTTCTCTTCTTTCCTGCAACTACCACTGCACTCTGTCCATACTAACTCTGAGCTAATGACTGCTTCCTATTTTACTGAAAAAGAACTAAACTGAGGAGAACAGGCTTGAGCTCTCAGTACGGTGTTACTCTCACCTTTTGAAAGATAAACCACCTCGGCTCTGACTTAACCCCTTACTGCCTGCAGGATTCCATCCCCTTTCCATGGAAGAACACTGTTCATGCAACTTTCCCAGCTTTCCTGCATTAAGATTTTTTCCCCTATTATATGAGATTATTCTAATTAGAAAAAAATCTTGATTTTTTTCTCTATAAACAAACAAAACAAACACCTCTCCAGAACTTGCCTTTTCCCTTCTATCACTAATTTTTCCTTCCTGTAAATAAGAAAATTTTGAAAGATTTCTCTATATACCTACTCCCTGATTCTCACTGTTTTTCTTCTCTTGAACCCAATTTAATTAAGCTGTGGCATCTCACTCTTTTGGAGTTGCTCTTATCAAGCTGATTAATGATCTCAACAATGCCAAATCCAATGGCTCACTCTCAATCCTCACTTTATCTGACCATTCTGTAACTTCTGAAACAACTTACCACAATCTCCTTGAAATACTTTCTTACATGGCATCTAAAAACATCATACTTATTTTCCTCTTATCTCAATGACCACTAGTTCTTCAGCCAATTTGTGCACCTTTCTGTCACTGCTAACCATGGCTCATTTTTTAGGCTTTCTCTTTTCTATCAATACTTTGTTGCTGTTTCCAATCATCCATATAGCTTTGAGTATCACCTATTCATAAGCAATTCTCAAATTATTCTGCTAAATGCCAAAGAACTAGCAACTTTAAAGCTCTGCCCAGATATTTCCCCTCAACTCTGGAATAATACATAACTCAGTATCTCTGTATCTAGCTAAACACATCTGAGGTAGACTGTTGCTAATGTAACCACAATGATTCTTACTTCTATATTCATGCTCTTTTAAAGCAATACTAACCAGGATGTAGAATCTTTTTCTCAACTCTTGAACAAAATGGCAGATAAGACGTGTCAGTTGCAACACTAAGTCTCAAGGATTTCTCAGAATCATGTAACATCCATTCAGACAAATCCAGGTTAGCCTCCTGAATGATGAGACATTTGACTCAATCATCCTTTTTATCCTGGGTAACGATGAGTCAAACTCTTAAGACAAAGCTGCCCAACTACCCTAGAGATGATTATGGGTGCCCACAGGAAATTAGTAGCACGAACAAAAAATAAAAACAAACAAACAAACAAAAACCATTCAGCTGAACCCAGATTAATCTGCCAAGTTACAGAATTGTGAGACAAATAAATAGTACTCATTATAAGCCATAAATTTTGGGGTATGTTATGAAACCATAGCTCACCAGTGTGATGCCCAAATAAACACTTGTTATTGCCTGCCAAACCTGGTTTTCCTGAAGCTTTCATAAATGAAAACAATATTCTTCCAAATGTTTAAGCAAAAACTCTCAAATCACACTTCTCATTGGTTGTTTTATGTAAGCAAATCTTGGTGATTCCTTTTCTAAATACATTCAGTATTCCATGATTTGCAACCATCTCTGTGGCTACTATTCTGGGAAAGTCACCATAATTTCTCACCTGGATTAATAAAAAGTCTCCCAGACTGGTGGCCTTGGAACAGTGCCTGGCATGTGGGTGATGCTCAACAAGTATTTGCTGATTCAGTGGATCTCTGTAACTTGCTCATATTATTCTCATAGCTAGAATGCTCCTTTCATCTACTTCCCTATACCCTCATGTGCCTAATTCATAGGAATCCTTTTTTATTAAAAATTTTTATTAAAATGAGTCATACATATTATTTGGGGTCAGTGTGGTATCTCAATACATGTATATAAACATATGTTTATATACGCATATGTTTTTTATTTGTTGGTTCCCAAAATATAGCATTAAATTGCTATTTAATAAAAGCAGGTGGATACATTAAAGAATAAATGACTCATCTGAAGAAAGACAAATGGTACAAGTAAACATTAGCCAAAGAGGAGGTGGGAAGAGAGGGAGACATACAAAGTCAAACCTATTCAGGAGAACGAAACTAAACAAATGCACTAGGACATGCTGCATTACAAACAACATTCTCTGTGGTTTGAATTCCTAGGATGAAGTGAAGGAGCATGGAAAAATGCTGCTGAAGAAGTGTAAGAACCTGAGCCAAAGCTTTCATATCACAGAGAAGATAGATCTGCTGAATATGTATCAATTCAGGACCAGAGCTAAAGTAACAATTGGTAGAGACGTTAGGGATGTTGCTGTCAAAACTAAATAAATATATTGGTAATTAGGACAGATGTTATAGCCCAGTGGTGGCAAACCTATGGCACACATGCTACAGCAGGCTATTTGTATTACTGAAAGCTCTAAAAGGTTTTGCCATTACTGCTGTAGGCTTGAGTATAATTTTTTTTACTGACTGAATATTTGAATAAAAGCTGAACTTATTTCCTAAAAATCTTTTTTGAAAATCGTATCATTTTGCCTTAAGATCTGAAAAAACCTTAGCAAGTTAGTGTCACAAAGCTAGGTGAAAGGAGAACTAGACCAAATTAGAGCATAACACAGGTCTCCTTCCTAAGTCAAGTGATCTTACCACAT
Source organism: Hydrochoerus hydrochaeris (assembly GCA_004027455.1). Taxonomy (NCBI): domain Eukaryota; kingdom Metazoa; phylum Chordata; class Mammalia; order Rodentia; family Hydrochaeridae; genus Hydrochoerus; species Hydrochoerus hydrochaeris. The sequence continues at coordinate 122,289 of PVLA01000413.1, forward strand.
CTCTTCAAGCAGGCAACAAACAAATACACAAACAATGTCATATGATGTACTACGATTATAGTCCAGGTCAGAAACAATCTCTAATTCTTACCAACAAATCTGGCTTACATGGTGATATTCATTATAAACATCTGAATATAGTCTATTTTGAGAATTATTCTCAAAATAGTCAAGTTAGGCTATAAGAATAGACAAAGCAGTAGCCAGGAAACCTCATTTATCCCTTCCTAAATCCCTATTGGCAACTCAGGCCGTAATGAGCAGACTGATTTCTCTCAGGTGGTGACTTTTTCCATTATCTTCCTAGGATAATGAGAGATATGATGAAAAGGCAGTAATAATATAAGCAGATAACATATATTGGGATCCTCATTGTACAGACAAGCAAGAAAGGGCTCAGACATGTCAAGTAACTTAGTTTAATAAACAGCTGGAGGGAAAATGTCTAACTTTTAAAATTTTACTACTGCACGTTTGCAGTACACGATAATCATATTCATTACAGGGGTTTGGTACAGGTACATAACATGTCTCTATTTTTTCCCTCTTGTCCTCCACTTTCTTTTTCAATTTTTGAAATTTAAAAATATTTTTTGCCAGCATCAAATTCATTTAATTATTTTATAATTCCTTACCAAATTAATTACCATAAATATAGGTTAGCAGCTAGGCTAATAGGCCAAAAAGCATAAAAACACTTATACAATTACACTAAATCAGGGTATACTTTTAGATACATTAACCATGCTGGATTATTTCTCTTTTTTCTCTATTGTTTGTCTTTTATTGTGTACTTTATTTACATATATTGGGCTTCTTGTGTAAGAGAAACCATGAGATATTCAAGTTTGAGCTTCTGTTGTACTTCCCTTAACATTATGGTTTCAAGGTACATTTTTTTTTTTTTTTTTGGTACTGGGGAATCAAACTTACGACCTTGTGCTTACCAGGCAAGTGCTTGGGCCACTGAGCTAAATTAAAGATAAACAATTCAAGTTTATTTTTCTTTATGGCAGAGTAGTGCTCCATTGTGTATGAATATCACTTTTTCTTTATGCATTCATCTGCTGATGGACATACAGGCTGCTTCCTAAATGTTGCTATTATGAATTGTGCTGTTTAAAAGTGGGTATTCATGTAACTTAAGGCTAAAAAGAAGTGGGAGAGAAAATTTGAACTGAATATTTTTCCATAACTATATCTCTAAAAACAAAGTGAATCAACAGTGCTTTGTTATATTAGTTATTTTAAGTGTAAATAAAAATCCATGCAAGGACTTTTTAAAAACATTTTTCTGGTCCCATTTAAGAATGGGAGATATATGTATAAAAGAAAAATTCTTACTGCAAGGCAGCCTAGAACTATCATATTTGGACTTAAAAGTACTACATATTTTGACATAAATTATATATTACTTGTTTAAAATCTCTGGGAGAACAGTAAATTGTCTTAAGCTTTATCATTTTTTTCAACTGAAAAAAGGTAACATTTTACCTTTTAGAAGTATTAAGTAATAAAATTTTAGTCATCTGGATAGTTTTTCTGTTGAAATATCTTGCTAAGAATCAAATCAGAATAAGATATACTATCACAGTACAGTTGTTTTTAATTATTAATTTAATAATTTAAGAAAATGAATCCCTCTCTACTTTGAAGATGTACTCTAATACTGAAACATCTATCATTAGAGATTTTGAGAAATACATGATTCTAAAGAAAAAGTTAGTCTTAGCTATCTATAGTCAATAAATTCTCCCTGAATGCCTATGACCTGTAAGGCACTATCAGCAGTGATAGGCATGAAAAAAATTTCCAAAAAATGAGAAAAGACAATGAAAGTATGGAGTGTAACAGTTTTTAAACAAATGCTTTAGGAATGTAATATTCTTAAAGTAGTCACATATCATTTCTCCATCACAGTCTACTAAAATCTTATTGCCAGAATGCTTACCAATTTCAAAAACTACATAACTAATTCTGAAATTAAAAGTTATGAAACAGTAAAGAAAAATTCTCTTATGCAAGCTTTGTTATCTCATGTCCTATGTATCCAATCACATACATGGCAAGACAATCAGTAACTTACACTTCTGTAATTATCCTACTTTACTAGAGTAACAACTGAAATAATTTATATGCACAATAAAATAATTTTGCCAACTTAAGAATTAGCCAATTAATTCAATGTGCCCATATTATTTTAAATTCCAAAGATCAGTTAAAAAATAATGCTCTAATGGAGAAAAAATTGAACAAGATACTAGTAATTATGATCATAGAAATGTTAAGGTTAAAATATGGGCAGCTGCTGTGTGTCTCTGTAGAATTTGTCTAGTTAACTGGGAACTTGAGTTAGAACATTTAACAACTGTTTTTCATCCAAAGTACTGGAACATTTAAAAAATTAAACTATAGAGTAAAAGCAATCTGAACAAAGCTACTATTCTAGATGTTAGACCTATAAACAGAAAGTTAAGATAACATTAAAGAAAAGATTTGACATTAATTATCTAGGCAAGGCTAAATATTAAAACATGACCCTTACAGTCAGTAGCAGTTAAATGTAAGTATTTAGTACATAGTGGTGACTATTAGTATAAACAAACTTTTGTAACTATGGTTATTTACATATAATGCTTTATTTTATTTCCACAAAAATGTAAGAAAAAAATGATCATCATTTTATTAATTGGTACCAGAAAGTTCAGTATACATAAGCCAGCCTCTACAGTAAGGTGAAATGCTTATGGGATGTATAGCAATGAAATTCTGGATCTTATTCAGGGCATCTTAACAATGACCATTCTGCCACAGTGACCTTTCCAAATATGATATAAGAAAATAATCCTAAATTATTTTCCAAGCATTAAAACTATTGCTAAGGTTCTATAGTATTTATACTAAATAGAGTAGGAATTAGGTTTCCTGAAATATGGAAGCCAAAAATAGCAGTGTTCTACTGGAGCACAGAAAAGTAATGACCCAGAAAGAAGTACATGAGATCTATGTAGGCTATGACTGCAAATTTGCTCAAGACTGGGAAAAAGGAAGTAATGGTAGTATTAATATTATTCATATACAATATGCATAAAATTATATTGACATAATGTCACTTGGAAATATTACGAATAGCATAGTTTTTATTATTCTTCATCTTTTGAAGTATTTTATTAAATTCAGAAAATAAAAATAATAATTATATTTGTTTTTGTGCATTAATTGCAATGATCTTTTAAGTGGAACAAAAAAGTTTTTACTCATCTTTTTGCTGCTACGGCATCATTAAAGGAACAATTTCTCTTTAAAAACTGAATCTGAATAAATCTGAATTTTCTAACAGGAATTTTCAGCCTGACTATGTTTTTTCCTTTGTCCTTACCTTTAAAAGTTCCTACAACTTAGGTATACTTAAAGGTAAAAAGTCTATTGTTTTGTAGAACTAATGTCTTTATTTTTCTTTCATCTAAAATAATGCTTACCATGAAAGGAAAAAAACTTTCACACATGTGACCTAGCCAGTTTCCTTGAAATTCTTCTCTTAAGAGATATACATGTTAATTTTATGCAAGAATAGACAATAAACTAGAAATTGTTATGTCCAAACTGATTGCTTCATGTCTAATCGATAGTGTAAATCTAGAAAAGTTTACATTTTTGTACATTCTTTTCTTCAAGAAGATAATAATATAGTGATAACATCACTTGCTATGTTTACCCTGATTACAAACAAAACTACAAAATTACTTTAAACATTGCTTAAAGTATCCCTAGTGAAAGTTATGAAAACCTTTTAGAGAAAAATAACTTAAGAGATAAATGTGACTATACTTTATTAAAACAAAGAGATTGTGCATTTAAATCTAAACAATGGGTGTACAATCCGAGGCTTTTATCAACTATTTTTAAATGTGTTCATACACTGAATATCAGGAGCATACTGCTATCATAATTTTTCTTTTTGTACTGGGGATCGAACTCATGACCTTGTGCTTGCCAGGGAGGTAGGTGCTTATGCTGCTGAGTTAAATCCAGGGCCCTGTCATATTGCTTTGAGATATTGAAGTACAAGACTTTCAGAGGTTACTAAGAAAACACTCATTTCAGTGTAGCTTATTTGGATCTATTTCCCAAACCAATCTGAGTTACTATCATGGATATAGGGCTAGAACAATTCTAGAAGGTAGAACTAGAATCAAATGATAAATGTAAAGTATTAGGAGTAACTAAAAAAAAAAAAAAAAAAAAAAGGAAGTATACGACAACCAGAGAAAATCTTCCTAGATTTCATAGCTATCAAAGTAACAAAATTTCAGTGTAAAGCAATGAGAGTTATCCCTATAACTAATGCTTATCATAATCATCCACAAAAAAAAACTGAAATGAAAAATGTTGTCTTTAATATTTTACAGCATGTATTATAGTGGAATTAGAATAAAAAGCATAAAATTCATTTTACTAACCATATTTAATTTAAAAATGTTTGATTAAAAACAAGTTTTAGCTGCAGAATATCTTAGCTCAGACAGCTTAAATATTTCAAAAATATGGGAGGATAACATTGTGTTCGATTAAACCAGTCAGGTGAGCCAATAACTAGACTGATAACTCAGAACAAAGCTTCAGATATGCTTGATGAGGCAAGTAAGGCTGACAGACTTACTCTGAAGCTGAGGCTGCTGGAAGGAAAGGGGCTGTCCAAACACAAATGGGCTGTGGACTAGGGAAGAGGGAGGTTTTGCAGCTTGATCAAAGATGGAAGGAGCTGGGAGATTGGGCCGTGACTGAATGGAATTCAATATGGCACTCAGTTGGTCACCTGCAGTAGGCAAAACAGTCAAAACTACAACTTGTTACTCATTGACATCCAAAATGGCAAAGTAAATGATGCTTTTTGACATTCAGATCAATTACACATGAAATAAAGCTATGCTAATTCAGGTATGTATGGAAGTTAGTAAACATTATCCTCAAATTAGGGATCAAATTTTGCATTTTGCATGCTGCTTTTCTTTTTTTCATAGAAGCAGTTCATCAAATCCTATATTGCAACCCACCTACAAAAACAATGCATTTAAATCTACATACATTTCCCATTTTTATGGGAGAAATAAGATTCTATAAACAATCTATAAGTTGTTTGAATATTGTGCATACATATACGAAGATCTAAGTACTGTAAATGTCTTCTTCATGGTGTCCAACAATGACTAATACAACAATGCTATGAAATATACTGAGGTATATTTCATGAAGGAAATAAGCATAGTTTAGGTAGTTTTTCTTTAAAATGTAAAAATGAGGACAATGAATATGTTTTTAACTCAGTAATATATTCACTTTAAAGTTTTAAATCAATAATTTCTTTTTTGAAGTTATCACTGCCAAAGAAACAACACTTTTTAAAAAAAGAAAAAAGATCAACTCTTTTGCTTGGATAGAGAATATAAAAATGTCTAAGTTTATAATAAAAATGAACATGTGATACCTAACTTGAATAGTGCCTCAAATATGAATTCTGATCTTTTCTTATAATTTCAATACAAAGATGTTAAAAATATTGAGACATGAATTAATATAATTAAATAGCTCCTTATTTGTGAGAACATATGCATTAAGCAGGACACAGAAGGAAGAGGAAAAGTCACATGTTCAAACTAGATGACACAAACAGTGGAAAACAGTATCTTTCTAGTCATGTTTCCTGAATAAAATAAGGTTTCATAAATAAAATTTTTAATTGAAACAACAAAAAGATATTTATATGGAAATGTCTATCTTCCCAGTCATATTTCCTAAATATAATAAGGTTCATTAACAAAACTCAATGGAACACCAAGAGATGTATTTATACAGAATTGTGTATATAAGCTACACATTTTTAACAAATCAATGCTAAAGATTACATAAGTGATTTTATAGATAATGAAGTATTTTGTTAAGTATTATTTTACGGAAAAACCACTTCGTAAGACAATCCCTTGCTACAAGCATTATAAAGAGTGTAAGGAATTGGGAACTTCTATTAAATATAATAAAGGTTAGATATTTCATCAAATTTAAATTTCTTAATGTTTATTAGTCCACCTAAATATTTTAAAAACCTATTAACCATAGGATGCTACTTTTGAATGGTTACAAAATCACATCTTAAAAAGTATTCCTTTTTATTTTTATTTAACAAATATTCTCTGTGAAGTTTTTATCTTTTAAATCTGATTTTATTTTACGATATTTCATAAATTATGCTTTAATGACTGATTAAATGTGACAGTCATCTGCATAATAACTGAGACATTTCAAAATTGAAACCATATTAATTTGAACCAAACATGGCTTTAAAACAGATCATTATATAAGTATAGCAGCAGTAAGTAAACACAGATTTGAATTTAAGAGGTGACAATAACAGAAAGGAACAGGAAGAACAGACCAAGCATTCACCCTATGTAAGTAGGAAAACCTAGCTAAAGTTAATGGAAATCATCAGAAGCAAGCAAACAGGTAATTCCCAATCCTATAGGGCAGACCAAATAACAAAGAGTCAAAATGAAATCTTGTGGCTGAGTTTCTTCCACAAAAAGTTTATGAAGTAATATAAATACCCAGTCAAAAGCAATTCTATGTTATACTGAATATATTAATGTAATTTTGTAATTTCTTCACTATTTCATGATTTCAATTTTTCTGTAAGTCAGATATGATCACGTTCTGTTTGTTACATGAAATCAAGTCCTGTGAATTACTTTAAACAAAACTGTAAATTAAAATTATTTTGTTACCTTTTCTCCCTCCTAATCATGATTCAACTATGTATGTTACCTGCTGACAGTATCTCAGATTTTGAAGCAGTCAGGATTACATTTATAAAAAAAACACGTTTGAATTTACCCATAAATGTAATTTTAGATAAATTTGAGTAATAAATGATTCCAAAATAATTGTCTAAACTGTCCATGACGCTGTCCTCTTCAATTAATATATACAAAACAGCTGTACTAATCTATATTTAAATAGCTCAGGGTTTTTTTTTCTTTTTACAACTTTCTATTTTCATTATACATATCAAACTCTAATATAACATTTCACAAAATTCAAAATTGTCTATGTTAACCAGATTAGATATTCTAAATCATGTATCTTTAATAAAGCTCAAATATTAAATTACTTAAAAATGTTACTGAAAAGGGCATTTTGATTTTAAATGGATCATTTAAGAAAGTTCATTGTTGCTCATTAGCATGAGTCCCCTAAAAAGACGCATCATAAAAATAATAGATGTAAAACAGAATTTTTAGGACATAAGTTCAAAATGACTGCCCTTAAAAGAGGAAAAAAAAAAAAACCCAAAACTTCTATAAAGTAAAGCTAAACTGTAAAAACAATACTGTAAAAAAGAACATCTTTGTAAACATTTGAGAGCTAGTTTTTAATACCAAGTTTTAATTTAATTAAGGTTTGTGGGCAATTAACAATAAATAGGTAAAACTAACAAAAAATATTCAAGTTGGTAGGTAAAGCACTTTTTTCAAACACCTACCTTTATTATTTCCAAGTCCATAATCAAATCCCTGGGCACTGCAACTTGCCCCTTTATTAAAAGCTTGCACTGAGAAAGGGCTTGGAGGAGGAGTTTGAGAATTTTGATCCAGAAGAATTTGTTCTATAACAAAAGCCACAACTACAAGGTTAGTTTCTTATGTGCTTTCCCTATTTATATAGCAAAACAAAACTAAACAATATTTTATAACTTTTAAATTTAGAAGTAACCTCACATTCAGATTTGATAAGTCTAAAGCCCAATCAAGTCAGCTTAACATTGGTGAAGCATTTCAAAGCTCTGTTTTCATTTCTAAATACATGGTGAAATTCAGAAGTGGTATATATGCTCTTAAGGATTCCATTTACTTTCTTTGTGGTAAGTATATCATTGAGAGTATACTAATATTTCTGGACTATTGAGTCTTGAAGCTATAAGCAATTTATACAAGGGCATTTCCAAAACAAAATTGGATATCTTTTATAACAAAATGAAAGCAATTTTGTATATCTTCAAAATATGTAAGTATCCATTACTGATTAAACTATAAATGTGAAAATTATAGAAAATTTAATTTTTAACTTATTTTTACTTATTAAATATATTTTTCCTAAAGGATGATAAACCAGGTCATTTAATAAGTCTCACAACACATCCTGAAGTCAAGAAATGTTCAGAATTGATTCAAGAAAGAAATGGTAAGTATTTTATCCAGTTTACAAATAGCCAATGTGGCCTATAAAATAGATTAGTTAATCCCCTAGGAATAATCAAGCATATCTTACCTTCTGTCTGGCATGATACTAAAAACACTAAAATAATGCCACAGTTTAAAAGCAATATTAACACCAGCTAAAACAGGGCAAAATAAAATCTGTCAAATAAAAAGTAGTAGGACAAAAAGGATTTATTGCATTAAAATAACATGAAAATAAAATTTTTATGTATCTTTTAAAGTTTCTCTTCAAACAGAAAATGGAGCTGGAAGAATGTGGTAAATGCTTTCTATCTGTAAAGGAATGCTACCACACTAGTGGTTCTGTGTAGTCTACCTCTTTACCAACATTTTTGGACTTTCGCAAATAACCAAACCTAGCATTTCCCTTAGGCAATATTCTTCAGTATGAGGTATTTCAGCAGTGGAACACTTCTCCTGAAAAACACCCCGGAACAGTACTCTTTCACAATGGTCTAGCATCCATGGTGAAGTCTGTTTTTTTCACTATAAAAATTTTGCTTACTAAGTTTTATCTACTGACATCAAATTCAATACGGAATTTACATAAGAAAAAAACTTTTGTTTTACTCTCAGTCCTTCATATAAACTACCACAGTATCAAATTCTCTTATTTCTATAAGACACACTCATTTAAAAAATAAAGAAAATAAGAAGCACATTTATTGTAACACATTTCTGAAAAACTAAGAAACATACTTAAATTAATAAGCAGATTATCTGTGTATCACATCAAGAACTCTTAGTGATTTTAAGGTGCTAACATCACAACACTTTTTTCTAGCATCTCAGGTTTTATGTTAAAATAGTAAGACTTACATTATGACCAAATATGCGTTTCTCTACCTAGGTATGTATCAAAACAGTAAGAATTAATGGAGTACAGAGGAAACTTAAAATCTGAAGTTTCTGTTAAAGTTCAACACATGTCTCACAGGAAACTATACTAAAAATCATTTTATCTTAAAAGAATCTTCTAAGCTTGTGAGAACAAAATTTCTTATACTATGCTCCATACTATGGAAGGTATTTTACATTTTAACAATACCTAAGTTCATCATGTGATAATTTTATGTGTAATTTTCTCACTTAGTCTTCATGACAAATTGATAAAGTTATGACTTATGAGGCCATTCTATAAACTAAAGTAGGGAAAGATCTAAAAAGCTGTACAGCTGGAATTAGGATCTTGGTATTCTAGTTCAAGTCTATGCCTATGTCTACTCTTGCACATTATGTTATACATCGGTTAAAAAATTAAACTAGAGCTGGGTGTGGTGGTGCATACCTACAATCCCAGCACTCAGAAGGCTGATGCAGGAGGATCACTGTAATTGTGATGCCAGCCTGGGTTATATAATGAGTTCTAGCTAGGCTAAACTACACAGTGAGACTCTGTTTCAAATACCACCACCACCACCACCACCACCACCACCACCACCACCAAGGTCCTTTAAGAGTCATCTAAACTATTCTTAAATTATTTAACTACATAGCTTTTATAAAGCTGCCTAACTAGGTATTTTCATTTATATCTGAATTGTCCTATATAAAAAGAGAATGTTTAAAAATTTATGAATTTGTATAGTAATACACAATAAATATATAATATAGTATAGTAATGCACAATATATAATAAATGAAAACATTTTGTAAATGCCTCATTTATATAAAACAGAGGCATTTTTTTCAAAATGTAAAGACTAACAGTTCTATCTCACCATATTAATTTACAATTATATGTTATCTAAAAATATCTCGTAAAAAATAAGAGAACAAATTACATTTTCATAGTGGGTTAAATGAACACCATTGTGCAAAATGAGCATATAACTTAAAATACAAAAGATGATTCCAGCTAAGGGCTTATATTTGCCACATAACCGGCTATACAATTACAAGGAAGTCATCTTAAAGTCAAGCGGTTACTTTCCCTATCTATCGGTGGTAGATTGTATTTCCTACATAAAGGCTTGCTAGATAGAAAAAAAAAAGGGAGCTAATATACCTGTAAGTCCTCTGTCACTCATGAAAAAATTTTAAATCTATATTATCACCATATTATCTCTTGGATAAAATGATTATATAAATTTATTAACTTTAGATAAATAATTTTTACTTACTTATCTGATCTTATCCTATAAATATGGGATTTAGTAAAAAAATTGTTTTCTTTGCTTTCTTTATCTATAGGATCTGTTTTAAATCACATTTTTGAGAGAGAGGTTGAGACAGGGTCTTGCTATATAGCTCAGGCTGGCCTTGAACTCACTGTGTACCCCAGCCTGGCCTTGAACATGCTGCAATCCTCCTACCTTAGACTCCCAAGTGCTGAGATTACAGATGTGCACCACCACACCTCCCTGAAATCATATTACTTTTACAGTTCAACTTGTATATTTATGAAACTTTGTAAGCAACTAGTTAGTTTGTGTCAAACTAGGAATACAAAGATAAAAACTCTGTGCCTGTCCACAAGGGACTCACAATCTGGGTATAGAGAAACAAAAATTAACTTCAATATAATACAATTTTGTTCCAGTGCTCAATACAGTTCTTTAGGAACACAGTGGGAATTCTTAACACCAGCACTTGGATAAAAGCTTCACAAAAGTGAGGAAACTGTCTGGTCTTCGAAAAATAAATTTTTGCCACCAGGAGAAGAGAGAGGGACAAAAAGGAAAATCTTACTAAGTTGGGTCAGTGTTGAAAAAAATAAAAGTGAAACCTCAACGTCAAAAATAGAAAATACCAAAAACACTATGCATTTATTCAATGCTCTATCCCTGAGACAAAATTCAATCAAATGATGTTGCCTGGAAGAAATACAGCAATTGGTGATTTGAAAACTGAACTTCAGTTTGTGGTAGAAATAGTGAAACACTCAGTACTAGACCTGCACAGAAGAATGAGACATATGAATTCATGTCAAAGAAATAAAAAGCATGTCTTCATAAAGAAGGAGTCCTGTTTCTAATTTTCTTTTAACTTTAGTTTTTCATGGGCATTCATCTAGCACATTATTTTACGAACTAATTTTGATAGACGCAAGATTTTTAAACATTTAGATTTACTTTTACTTGAAAAATAAAACACACAAAACCATCTCTAAGACCAAAGTAATACAACAAACATTAAACTTATGTAAAGATTAATCAAATAAGTCACAAATTTAAGCCAACTTGCCATCTTCATGTCGGAGGTACTGGTTTCCGCCTCTGTCTCTAGCTAAGGACCATGCCTCTCCTTCATCACTCTCACAGAACTCTACCATGCTGTTCTTATCCAGCTGCACCCATGTACCTTCAGAATTGGTTACCTGGTACATAACAAAAAGCATGATTGATTGGCTTGATTCTTTTAGGGCACTCAGGCTGAAAACCAGTAAAAAGCTTTAAGTAGTTTTGAACAGTATAATTGCTCCAAAACTTTTCTACTATGAGATTAGTTTCTGAAATTAAGACCACAGCCTGAGGTAAAACAGAAATCAATAAGGCTTATTTAAACCTTTGGTTAAAATAGTATTCTTTAAAATACAAAAGTAAACAATTCTAAATGTTACCAAAACACATGGCTCATTTGTTTGGAACAAAAATGTGCTAACACAGCACATTTGGTAAATTTTGGGTTGACAGAACCTATAGTTCATCTTGAAAATAACCCTGACACTGAGAAATAGCATGACACACTACATCTTCAAGCTTATTAGCTGAGGCAAATGCCACTGTGGCCTAAAGAATAATTTTATTTGCTCAGGACTTCAGTGAAACTTGTGAATGGGAACAATGAAATGAAACTTTTGGATATAAGAACATCTCAAACCAATTCACACAAAACAGTTTTAATGCTCATAACGTGCAACAGTATATACATTTGTAATAGCGAAAACATACATGCAAATACCAAATGTTTATATATACAATACAAATCATTTGTTAAATATTGTTTTCACAGTATAATCATAAAAATAAAATTATTAGAAGAGAAGCACAGAAAAAATTATGTTAGTATTTCAATACAAGTAAAGATCAAGAACATTAACATTTAAAAACCTGGATGGAAATGGCAACCTTTGGAAGGAAGAGATGCGTGGGTTATATCATGTTAAAAACCAGTATCTTAGAAGTCATTAAGCTACAAGAATCCATACCTCTCCTACTGCTTTGACTTTGTTTCCCAGAACTAACATTCCAATTGGGATACCTCTAAGGTTAGGACAGCTTCTGATGTTGTGACCTGAAGGTCCCGTCTTCACTACCTTGTACATGCCTGGTCCTCCTCGGAAGAATGGCATATCTTGTTCATGCATTGTAGCTTCCTGTGAGCAGCAGGAGTTTATGTCTTTGAAAAAGTCATCAGTATTAGTTTTAGGTTCCTGAAAATTTGAATAGGAAGAAATGAACAAAATGCAAACTATTATCACTTGGAAAATCCTATTAATAGCTTTTACAAGTCTACAACAGTGACAGTTAAAAGAATATATATTTAAAGATAACTGAAGTATTAATCAATACCACTGTGAAATAATCTTTCAGTTTTTCAATAATCAATGATACAAAATAAATCTTAAGAGGAGAAAATATAGTAGAACAGGAAAGAAATCTCTGGCTTTTACCCATCACAATCTGGGAAACACAGTACTGTACTCCTTGAGGTTCCTTTTTGTCTTTGTGTGAAAGAAATAAAAGGAATTTACTGTATGAACAATTGAATAGTTCTGAGTCATTATTATATTATTGTAAGCTGGTATGCACAAAATATTTAAAGATTAATTTCCTCTCCCTTTGAAATAATTATAAATAAAAGATGGATATGAAGACTGTGGAGACTTGTCTACAAGTAGAAATAATAATGATAAAAATAAGTATAAAATAAGAATGCTTGCAAGATTTTAATAACTCATACTTTATATATTGAAGATAAAAATGTGTTTTTATATTTGCTTGACCACATAAAGTGATACATTAATGAGACAGTAAATAGTGAAAATACACATTTTTGTAGAGGAGAGGTTAGCACTAAAAATAAACTTTTTTTGGTACCAGGAATGAAACTCAGGACCTTGCACTTGCCAGGCAGACACTGTGCCACTGAGCTATATTCCCAGACCCCAAAAATTCATCTCTAAGTAACTAAAATTCAGTTGAATTTATATTATGAGATGTCACTTCTAAAATTAGAGAACTTTTCTAAATTTTCTGTTGAACCTGAATGTTATGATGAATTAGTTTTTTGTAAAAAATTTAACTATGACATACTTAGTTTTTCCCTACTAAATATATATATATATATATATATATATATATATATATTCTACACTGAGGGTTCTTTCACTGTCATTATTACAGCTTTAAACAAATTTAAAACTATAGTTTTCAATATAGTAATAAGGATGCTGAGAAATATATTCAAGTAGAATAAAAGAAAACCATAATGAAACATTCATAAAAATTAGTTTAAAATCAATATTGAATGTTATAAAGAAAAGATGAAAAAACACAAGGTAAAATTTTACTGAATAGTTCTAACCTCTCATGGAGCTTCACAGTAAGTTATATATGTATATATCATATATATATATATTATACATATATGATATATATATCTTATGTGTGTCTAAAAATACACACACACACATATATATACACATATATATATATATGTACATATATATTACATTAAAAATATAATTCTGAGGCTAAATATAGGTAGATTCCACTGGGCATAGTGGCACACATCTGTAATCTTAGCACTCTGGCAGGCCAATGCAGAAAAATGACAAGTTTGAGCTCAGCCTAGCAACTTAATGAGACCTTGTCTCAAAATAAAAAATAAAAAAGGTCTAGGGATATAAAAAATAAAAAAGGCCTAGGCTTCAATCTCCAGAACAGGAAAAAAAAAGCTGCATTCTATAATTCTTATGTGCTTTGTTAATTCAACATATGGTTGTTAAGGAAAATTTTAAAACCCATTATTAATTTTCACATGGTATTTTATAAATCTCAATTTGGCAATATATAATTAAACTTTCACCTATATGCACTATAGACAATTTACATTTTATTTTAATTATTATAATGTATGAACCCATATTCTTTATATTGACAAATAATTAAAGTGATTTTAATAACCTAAAAAACAAACTAGATTTATAATTTAAAATATGTTCATGTATTTCATAAGTTCATGTATTCTTATTTGTAAAAATGTGTATATATTCATAATTATATGAATACAAAGAAACCAAAATAAGCCAAATGTAAGATCTAAACATTAAATATTATAATATGCTCACAAGGTTTTCAGTAAATATTTTAAGATTTCTATTTGTGAATAATCAATTTCAGTAAATACATCACGTGATTTCAGAGTTGATGAGGCAAAGTTTAGTACTATTAACAATGGGTTTTCAAAATAACATGGTGACATTAAAAAATAACAATAAATACACACAAACTTAGCTAAACAATTTTGCTAGTATTTAATGATATTCCTAATGCATTTAGTTTTAATAAACCTACATTCTGATAATTTAGGGTAACACTGAGAGATAAATCTTGGCAAAATAAATGATTAGAAACTATTAATTGAAAGGCAATATATGAGAATGTTTATTAAAGCAGTAATGTACTAAAAAATTAATGATGTTATATAAATTAAATAAAAAGTTTATCCAATATTTTCTATTAAACAGTATAACAACAGTTGATAGTCATAAAATCATAGAACTATTCCTGTCACTCTCAAGCAATCTTATGATACACTTTTATTCAATAAAGAAACATGAGATCTGGGCACCAGTATACCAAAATGAGAAACTTCGATATTTCTTGTCCTTCCACCTCTATCCCATTCTCAGATGACTATTCAAAAGGGCACTGTGAAAGAGTAAGCAGTAGAAAAAAACAGAAGACCCATAGTGATGCAATACTATCACCTAAATTAACTGGCTCTAAAAAAGCTAAATTTGTATTTAATTATTGGAGAAGCTAATCATTAAACTAAATATAGCAACACTGAAGTCATGTAAAACATTTATTTAAATTAATATACGTTCTTTGGCAAAAATAGAAAGGAAACTCAATTGCAGCACTTCATATAGATTTTTTTGAAAAGAATTTTTTATTAATCCCAAGCAAAGGATACAAAAATAGAATGTAAAATTTGTTATACATGCTGAAATACCTGAATAATGTATGTTTGCTCCTTACGATTAACTCACCTGGGGGAAAAAAGCTTTGCAAGTCCATGAAAATACGTCCAAATCCCTGACTCCTTGGCTAGCATTAAAGATATTCTGAGTGACAAAGTTTAAGAAAGAAAAATATCAACATAGAATGGGAACAGAATATCATCTGCAGAAGATTCATTCATAGTAACAACATTTTTCTGTATTCTAGCACCAACATGAAAGTATTATTTTACTAAACGGAGACTGAAGCCACCTGAGTAAACCATACACCAACAAAATTCTGAAAAATAAGCTTTTGTCAAAAGCTCTCCACGGATATAGTGTGTCATGCCATTTACTAAAATTAAGAGCCAGAAATTGTTTTAATGCTTACAACATCAATCCAAAAAGGAAACCTTAAAACTCCTTAAGTAAGGATGTATTTGTTTCAATACAAGTCAGATTTGTTTTGTGACAGAAAACAGTCTGCTGTTTTAGAAAGAATAAACAATGAATATTGTACAGAAAATGCACCTATCATAAAGAATAATGGCATGTATTACATATGAACTAATTATTAGCTTTAAAGTACAAAAAAATCACAAAAAGGCTAATTTTTCAATTTTCCTCCCTTCTATAAATGGAAAAAAAATTCACTTAGAAATGTTTCTGAATGGTATAAAGCAAAACATAAAGAATGAAACACTATATATCTTTTTATCAAGGCAAGTCTGTTTTCCCTCATCTATAAGACAAGAAAATGCATGGAGCATGGGGACATCTCTGTTGAATTCCAAAAATATTTTGTAAAAGAAAAATCAATTCTAAGCAAATGTGATCCTAGAAAAAAAAAAAATCACAAAATTCTTATTACCAATTTAAATGATAGTTATAATGTGCTATCAATCTTTTTTTTCTGATCTGAAATTAAAATCTTTAGTGAGCAGCAACTGCACAATTTTAATATAATAAATATTATTTTAGACAAAAAAGAATATTCAAAATGTTAAAAGTATCATCATCTAAGACTTAACATGAAAAGAACATCAGAAGTACGAATCAATTATATCTTATTGGGGCTGGGGATTTAGCTCAGCAGCATAAGTGCCTGCCTTGCAAGCGTGTGGTCATGAGTTCAATCCCTAGTACCGACTAAAAAAAAATTTTTTTTATCTTATTTTAGATAAGAATATAGTCACTATTCTCTACTTCTTTATTTTTCTTATGCATATATGTATATGGAGGAATATAGATATGCACCAATATACATAAATATAAAATATACAAAACAAAAAGAGTTTCTAGTTAATATGCCTACAAATAAATATAAAACTGAAACCAGTATCAATCTTTTTCTCTCATTTTATTTTATTTTATTATTTATTTATTGGTACCAGGGATTGAACTCATTACCTTGTGTTTGCCAGAGAACTGCTTATGCCACTGAGCTTAATCTCTGGCCCCCTTCTCTCATTTTAAAACGGAGAGCAGTCAGGGTCCTCTCTCTTTAGGTAAAGTGAAAATACATTGCAAAGCCCACAAAATGCTGCTTTTTGGTAGGTGTTAATCACCTCACAGGTTCATCCAGGTATATAAAAATTTTTAGAGTATGTGTTCAATGGTGTTGTCCCTAACAGAGAATAGTGGTGCAGACCTTTTGACATAAAACAGTATCGTGATTATTTTTAACATTTTCTACTTTGAGTATAAATTATTCTAGAATTAAAAGCAAAGCAAAAAGCACTTGTTTTGTTTTGTTTTGTTTTGTTTTGTTTTTTGTCTTTTTGAGACAGGGTCTCGCTATGCAGTTCAGGCTGGCCTTGCGCTCACTTAGGAGCCCAGGCTGGTCTTGAACTCACAACGATCCCCTGCCTCAGCCTCCCAAGTGCTGGGATTACAGGCCACCACGCCCGGCAAAAAAAAAGCACTTGTTAACGCGTATCAATTTAGAGGTAAAGAAGCAATATAGTGACTTAAGAACAGTAATGTTTATACATCTTTAATTTCAATATGCAAACTTAAGTATTTTCTGAGTCAAAAACATACACAGTGATACTTGAAAGTGATGTGACTACTAGTAATGGTATTAAATTGCCAATGTAATCAATTATATGTTAATTAAATTTAAATTCAAATTTGGTAATTTTTTTTGGCTTTAGTTTCCATAGTTGTGGAAAATTCTTTGTTCATTTGTCAAGTATCAAAAATTCATCAAATAAAAAGAGTACAATGTATTTGAATAATTTTCTTTTGAAAATTTAGGAATACTTTAGGCTAATAACATACACATGTATAAAACAGTAATTTCTCTGAAATCTCAGCTTCTCTTATTAATATATATAAATTAGATTTTATATTATATAATTTCATGGATTTATGGCATGACACCCAGAAATGTATAAACACAATAATTTAAATAATTTTATTTTCTAATTCTATATCAAAGGCAGAAAACTTCTTTCAAGAAAAATCAGAAAATTAAAATATACAAGAAATCTAACTAAACTGATCAGTACCAAATTGCAATTCTAAACTGATTTTTTTTTTTATGGCATAAAAGGCAAAAAACAAGTTAGTCATTATCATAGAAAAAATACATCAAACATTCAAATGCTCATGCAAAATAAAAAAAAATATTTTGCTCTGCTGGATTGGCACACAGG
The DNA here is from genome assembly GCA_004027455.1 of Hydrochoerus hydrochaeris. Classification (NCBI taxonomy): domain Eukaryota; kingdom Metazoa; phylum Chordata; class Mammalia; order Rodentia; family Hydrochaeridae; genus Hydrochoerus; species Hydrochoerus hydrochaeris. Next base: position 140,396 of record PVLA01000413.1, read on the forward strand.
TAAAAGTTAAATGGCATACATATAAATTAGTATAGTATTATTTTAACTGCTTATTTACCTTACTGTTTAAGAAAAGAACTCTAAAGAATGAAATGAGGCTAATACTGGATTAAATAAACACATGAAGAGCAAAAAAACAGGTTATGAAGGCACATGTACACAAACCAAACCAGGAAAGTTGGCAGATGGTAAAGCTGTTAACTGCTGCCAGTTATTATCAGGTATTTTAAAAGACTGAAATTAGTTATATGATGGAAGAAATGCTTGCTAATTTTACCCGTTATCTCAGTGATGCTGTAGACAGACCACAAAACAAGACTGTCCCTTCAGTTTTACTCCAAATCATTAGTACCCCTATTTCAAAATATCAGCATGCTTTCTATATGTGAACACCTATCAGCCTAAATTGGATGTGATTTGTATAAATTCAAGGAGCTATTGAGAGATCCAAGTTGCTTCTGCAAGGATTCAGGTAACACGGACATCATAAAAATATCTTACAACACTGCTGCTTATGCATTATTACCATTCCTTGATACATACTTTCTTTTTCACTAAACTCCACTCATCATTGTTGAAACAATTCAAGGCAATTGGCTCTTTTGCTTTTTTACTTGTATTTCCCAAGATGTATGAAACATTCTATTAGCTCACATACTGTAGTTTCCAAATCATTAGAATTCTAATCTAAAATCAACATTCTCCAAGTGTACTTTCTCAGACTAATTCATTTAACTTCAAAGCATGTTATGGTATTTATCTTCATTCAATCATTGCAGTTACAAGTATTCATGTTTATATGGATATTCATTAATTCCAGCTACAGTAATAAGATTTTTACGGTGATATTTACTTTATCCTTTTAAAACTATATTTGTCTTTATCTGAGGAATACTGAACATAAAGTTGTGGACTTTGAAATCACATCAAATTTGGTTTCAGTACCAGCTCTATTACATGTACTTGTGATCTTAGGTCAGCAGTTCTCTTTCTTCACTGGAAAAATATTGATAATATAGTTAACATTGCAGGGTCACTTGGAGATTTAAATAAGACAATCATGGTAAAGAATACACTGTATATGTGTTGGGAATTATCTTAAGCAGCATAATATCAAATGAAAAGAATTCAAATTAGGTTATCAACAAATGTTGAAACACTGCCATCAGTTCAGTATAATATTTAAGTTTGGAAAAAATAAACTGGAATAAGAAGAAGTCATTAATAGTTCTTAAGAAGCTTAAAAATAGAACTAAAATGTACATAAATACAAGGGTGCCGAACATGAACAGAACTAAGTATCATAATTAGCTATAGAAAGATTTAAATGTTTTCTACTCCTACAGACTAATTGCTATTTGGAAAGGGAAAGGAAACCTGAAATAAGTTACTGTATCTGCTTCCACCACAAATTCTTGCTTCATCCACATCAATTGTTCATCAGTTTTCATGTGGCATACCTTCATAGAAATGGATATTTGATTCTGTGTCTAGATTTTTTTTCTTTTTCCTGACAACTTTTTTTCACAGTCTACCTCAAATGTTTCTTCCTAAGTTAAATCTTCTACAACTTCCTCCCAGTATAGTAGATGACTGAATACAGTATGTTCACCAGATGCGATGAGGACCCTAACAGCAAGAAGAGTATCCCAACTTACTTATTTTAAATCACTCCCTGATGCCTCTCCACCCAACACTCACTTCCCAGCTTAGTATGTGATATTAAAAAAAGAGATTAAATATTTGTTGAATGAGCAATTAATAAATTAAAGACTACAGTATTATTGGAATGTACAAAGAAGAAAATTAACTAGAAAAATAGAAGCAAAAGCATTCTAGATAAATAAAAAACAAAACAAATTAATATATAAAACTACAAAGTGTGTTCTAAAAAGGAGGAAAGTACTAATAGATTATAAATGCCTCATATAAGATCTACAACTTTTATCTATTTTGCCCTAATCTTTCCATTGATGTAAATTTTTTTGAAAAATATATAGCCATGATATGAATGTCTAATGCCATTTAACCTCTAAAGCATTACCAAGTGCTAACCCAGTCAAAGTAACATTTGAACTAAAGTAGGGCACTAATATTTCTTTGAAAAGTAATGGTGTTTAAAAATGACCATTGCTACAGTAGACAGGCAAAAAATCTAGCTTAAACAGCTATCGATAATGAAAACAAGAGTTCCAAAATACAGTAAACAAAACTGTAAAAATCACTTTATACCTCACACTAAACTGGATTATCTATGATAACTTTTTAAACAGTTCACCAATTATTAATCACTGATCAATTTTCCAATGACCTCCTCTATTCCCCTTTAGAGTACAAGTCAGTATCCAAACAAGATATACATAATATTTTTCTACTGAAGCACTGTATATTATCAACCATGATTATTATTAATTTAGTCACCAAAGGACTAAGAAAGGAGACTACAAGGAAGTTGTTTTCCAGCATTGTCATAAGAGATATAAAAAAAAAAGTGGTAGTAAGATAGTATTAGTTAGCTGTGTTATTTTTTTGAGGGAATAAGATGCAATCAATATTCCCTTTATGCCCTACATTTAAGCTTTGCAGAGTAATCACTAAAAATGCACTGACCAGAAAGAGTATGCTCTAGTCCCTACAGACAAAACTCTGGGAAACTAAGCCTGCTCCCACCTACGCCAAGGCCTTCACGTCAGTATGCATCTAACACCTGCACTGAAGCAACTTCATAGTAGATCTATTATGCCAGTTAATTTTGCCACACCATACCCACTCAATCTTTGATCATCATCCAAAGTGTCTGTTTATGTCACTTGTAAATTCCCTCATTTTTATACCTAAACCACTCTATGTCTCTCTGATCTGTCTCTATTGGCAAATACATTCACTTTCATCTTTTTTTGTGTGGTACTAGGGATTGAACTCACATCCTCATCCTTGCCAGGCAGGTGTTTATACCACTGAGCTAAATCCCTGGCCCTACACTTTCATCTTTAATATTGTAGGTCACAAAACTGCCATCATCTGTCTCCAGGTCCATGTGGATAATCTTTTACCTCTAGCCTCTTAGTCCCTAGACTTAGGCAATTCCAGCAACATTCATTTGTGTTGCACTTCAGCTACTATTCAATTACAACATAATGGAGCATCTCAATAAACTGCTTTGTCTATGAAATCAAATTTAAATCTCCTTTGTCATATGAGCTGTCTATAATCTTTTAATTCTTTAACTACAGTACATTTTCTATATTGTTCTAGGATTTTAAGCTTCCAAGTCCTTCGGAATCTCCATTTTGTCCTTTCATATTCTAAATTAGGCTAGATTCCACAGATGATTAGCTTTCATTAGTATCAGGAATCGTTTATCTCTATTTTTCTATCACAGAAGCCCAGAGTATTCCAATCAACACTATGATTTGCTTTTTAGACCCTTTAATTCTGGACACTGAGGGGTATGAGGGAGGGGACAAGGTATCTAGATTGAGTTCATACATTAGGTTCCTCACTCTTTGTCACCCAATAAGCCTTTACTTGATTTTGGTCAGATCCCACTCTGGTTTCTCTCCAACACTATTTAAAATCTTCTCTGTACTTCTAAATCCTTTAAATTAACTCATTTCTTTCACTTTTAATTATTGGCTTTCCTTTTTCTATTTTAAGAAAACTGTGGTCTCCTTTAATTTATTCACTCCTCCTCCTTCCTTTCTCTGACTCTGAGTTCATCTACCTAAGTAATTACCATATATACATTCTCTCCCACTTTACAAAAATAACCTTTCAAAATGTGCCCTTAACTCCCCATTCTTCCAGTTCTTCCAGTACTCTCATCAACATATTTAATTTCTCCCTATTCAACTGGTTTTTTTCTTCTAAACTACAAGAATATCAAGTCACTACCACCCTTAAAAAAATAAAAAACAGAAAAATCTCATCCTTCCTAATGATACCGTACACTAAGCTATTTATATTAAAACATAACTCATGGATTTCTCAACATTAAAAAAATGCCAGAAAATACCAAAAGTACTTTATTTTACTTTCTTCAATATTTTCCATCTAGATTTTTCAAATAAGTCTAGAACATCCATATTCACATTTCAGTATAAACCATTATCAAGTTCTTGCATGGATCACTCCACTCTTCTCCCTGACTTTAAGGGGAATTACAAATTGTATTTTGGATAGGGCTTAAGAGTGTCGAGTAATAGAAAACAATATTTTTAAAGGAACTCATAGGATCTAGAACTTCAACACAAAGCACTTTCTGCTCTACTTTTTCTTTTACTTTCTAGCTTATCTATGTGAGTATTTATCTGTGTGAAATTTCCTCTTTCAAAAATATCTCAAATGTTCAAACAAATGAATTAGGAAGAAAAGCTTGGAGTGGAGAAGGTACAATGAGATAACATAATCTAGCAAATTAAGAAAATTTTCTTGAAAATATATAAATGTTTAAATTGGCCAAAATTTAAAAAAAAATTGTACAAATGATTGTAACAATTATCTCGTTTAAAATACTCTTTTCATAACCTTGAAGAATATCTGATGACAATAGAAGATAGTTTCTAACCATATCAGGTCAACTTTTTAGCTCTGATGATAAAGAATTATTATTTCTTTTCCACAGTTGTCCCTCTTTTCCAGAGAGTGAAAATCATTTTAACTACAGACAATCCACAAAAAATATGATATTCATTTATTTATTTAAAATTTAGTATTTTAATTATAGATTTGTCATTGTTCAGCTTTACCTCAGTAAAGCAGTAGGCCAATACTCCAAACTTTCTTTACCACACACCTATTAGTAATATGTGTTTCTCCATATGGGAGTATAAGATATGACCATAAGAACATGAAGCTCTAATAATTTTTTATCCAAAAAATCTTCACATATAACTAATGCTTTGGAAAGCATTATTTGGTACTATAGAGGAGAAAAAAAGTATGATATATGGAAAAGCTTGATATAATAACCTAACTTTAAATATTGAATTTTGAGAAACTATTCACATACTGAGGCTTTTTACTAAATTAGAAAGTTCTCATTGCTCTATATTAGGAGTGCCATAAGGAACACATGTACATTTGATGTTAAGGGAGAGGAAGAAAAATCATATTTTCTGGGTAAACTGTAAATAAAGATGCAGATTTACACTGTATTTCAAGATATGTTGATCTATAAACACTGATTTTCACCATCCTGCTGAATTTATCAAAAAGTTTCAGTGAGTTCTTTCAAAGACTATGATTTACCTTTAACTAGAATACTATGAAGTACTACATATCTAAAAATCTATCTTATGTTACATAGTAATCTAAGCCAGTGAAGAAAAGATTGAAATTTAGATGTGAACCTAAGTAATTACAAAATGCCAAACTAATATACAAATCTTTGTATGTATGTTTGTGATGTATGGTAATTCTAAATTCATAGTTTAGTTTGAAATTCATTCTAAATAGTAATGTGAATAAAAAAGGACAAGAAAAAATGAAACCCAATATCATTCCCTAGCTCTCTGAAAGTTATTCAGTAGGCCTAGTTTTGATTTCTTTGTTTCTGTTGGTAATGGATCAAAATAAGCATTAAGGACTTTCACCTTGCCAAATTTTATTTTCATTACAAGAAGCCTTTAAGACTTCAAGCACTTATCAAGTAAAAGTTCCATAGTTGTGTGTTACCTCAGAACTGAAAAGCCTTAATTAAAGAAAGTCCTGTAATGAGAAAAGAGTGTACTTAAGGTGCTTTTGAAACCACCTTTTACTTACGTCAACAGGCACCAGAAGGCTCTTGCCAAGATGCTGATTAAAAGAGAGGCACCAGGCTTCAGTGTAACCATTCATGTTAGGCACATACTTCTTTATTGTCTCATCATTCAGTCTCAGCCACACACCATCATCATTGTGGATCTAGGGAAAGAAGCAACAAAAACAAGCCATGCCCTTCTGTAGTTCCTGAGGCTAGCAGCAGCTGAAAGGTTACAAAGCAGCCAAATAATGATAAAAATGGAAAGAAAAAAGCAGCAACGAATGCCTAAGCAATGTGATAATTCTCAGAGACTGTAAAAACAATTTGAATAGGAGCAAAAGCACGTAAGATAAACAGCTTAAAGAGTAAATCAGAAGTTTCCCAAAAATATAAATCTTCCTTCCTTGAAATTTAGATTGAGCAATCAGAGGTTACTTGTTTGCCAAAAAATGTACCAAGTACTAGTCCAAGTTAAGGCAACACAAAAAATATATTTAAAAACAGTATGTTTAAAAATCATAAAAAACAATTATGCCATTTTCAGTGATTACTTATACAAATTTCTGGTTACTGATCTTTAATGGTTTTTATGTTCAAAGTAAAATTTTAGTGATGTTTTTATTGATAAAGGAAAATAACTGAAATGTTTGAAACAGTGCACACTGCAAACATTTTTTGTTGAAAGCTCCTCAAACTGCCTAAAACAAATTCTAAGAGAAACCTTAGTAATTTATTATTGCGCAAAAAATGTGGAAAATTTCTGTCCAACATTTATCTACCAAGAGCTTCCTTATGAATTACCTCATCGATGAAAGTGATTGTTCCATTAACCTTTACTATGCCAATCTGCTCACTCTGAAGGGATGGATGGCTCCGGATACGGAGTCCTGCGCTGTCCTTGGCCACAAATTTTCGAACCTGAGTGAGGCAAAGGATATATAGTGAGAGAATAAAAATATGCACTGGAGATTTTGTAAGTAGGAAGAAATAAAATTAAACAATTTGCAATACTGTAATTCTGAAAGTTTCCAAAGTTATTTATAGCTTGTTTTTCTCAGCACAGAACAGTAAATTTGTAACAAAAATATAAAAAGAACTTTTCTATATTAAAACGTATCTTATTAGAAAAATGTAGAAAATTATTTTTTATCAATTCCTTTATAATTTTGAATAGATATGACAAAAAGGATAGAAGGTACCTTTTAAAGATGTATGACATAAATTCCAATACTTGTACTTCCTTTTTAGCAAGTAGTTTACCAGAATTCCTACACAGACTAGTTAGATGTTAAGAAATCAAACAGCACAGACAATTAACCTTGCAAATCTGACACTTATTTTAGCAGATATCATGTTAACTGTAAACTTTCAATAGCAAATTATTCAATAATTCAAATAATTACAGCATTAGATAAAAAAGTGAAAAGTACTGCTTCTATAATTTGAAATGTTAAAATTACTATGAAACACTCTCCAAGCTTAGCAATATTCAGAACTCAAATACTGAAATCAATTAAGTTTAAAATAGTAGATATTTGACAACTCTTTTGAAACATCAATGAGAGTTGAAAAATCCTTGACTGATTAAGCTTCTGTTTTCATTCTACTCTAACCTTATTTGGTTGAGGTTCAGCCTTTGGCTTGACCAGCTGAGTTCCTGGCGGAATCATCCCTTTTGGTGGGTCTTTTACCTTTACTTCAAGGCCAGCATCTGTAAGAAAAGAAAACTGTAATATTCGATGAAAAAAAGTGAAGATCTTTAAATTTCACTTTATTAATATAGGCTATTTTAAACACTTAAAACAAATATTTGAATTCTATTCTTTTAAGCTCACTGGTACTTAAACGGTAAAAAGGAAATACATTTGAAAAATCTTCCTGAGATTCAAAAGGACAAGTTACTAGGTTTTTCTCAGGGTTTCTACCAAAAGAGGGGCTTCCTACTATTTAGCTGGAACACATGAAATGATACTAAAAAAATTCAAAAATATAATAAAAAAGAAATCCTTGTTATTAAACATTATTTTCTAGTGTCAAGATCACAGTACCACTCATTACCTATACCAAAATCATCTGTATGACTGATAAGCAGTCCAGCACACATGACAGAATGACAGATTGGCAGACAGTGTAACACAGCACAGTAGTTAAAGGCTGGGCTCCCATGCTAGACTGCTTCAATGCTCTCAGATCTGTTAGTATTGTATGGCTCTAGGTCTAAAATTCTCGTCTAAGAACTAGGAACAGTAATTGCTAGTATCTACCTCAATACACTACTGAGACTTAAATAAATGACTGAAACTGTGTGAAGTGTATGTAGAAAAACATGCACATATTAACTGTTCAATAAATCTTAGCTTTTACTATTATTGTTAGTGTAATGAGCTGTCTCTCTAATCAAACAAGGTCCCAGTTTATGATGGTTTAGAAGAAATCTGAGTGAGAAAGAAGATCAAGGAGATTGAATGGGGAATAAAGTCAATGAGTCTATGAAAATATGAATCTTTCTTCAGATTTACTCTAAAAAAAATCAGTTTTTCTCTAAGACAATTAAAAAACTATACTTACCCAATGAAATTTTGCTAGTATTTACTGTAAATCACTTCTAGATTACTGTAATATCTAATTCATTGTAAAGGCAACAAAAAGTTTTTGTATTCTTTAGAGAATAATGACAAAAAAACTGTACATATTCATTATAGAAGCAATTTTTTTCTGAGTACTTCTGGTGCACAACTTGTTGAATCCACAGAGTGGAAACTATGAATAGAAGACTGACTACACTACTGCCTCTACCCTATTGCCCTCTTTTCCATGGGCAAGAGTTCCCATAAGTTTTCAACAAAAAGATTCTTCAGAGCTTTTCAGACTCTCTAATATATTAACTGAGATTCTATGAATGCCTAAGGCAAGAACAGAATATACTAGGTTTTCCAAATCTATAAGGAATGCATATTAAAAATTATTTTAATTTTCATTTTACTATTATACAGAGAGAGTTTAAAAATAAAGATTAATGTCCCAAAGAAAATCAATATGCTCTTTCAAGTTAATGGCAAAGAAAGTTCAATGCATTCAATATATTTACTAAGCAACCATTATATACCAGGCACAGATCTAGAGTGGCAGAACCACAGATCAATGATATGGCCTCTGCTCATATCAAGACAAGGAGATTGATATATCATGAGGGGGATATGGAGTAAATAATGTAATACAACAGTATGGAGGATATCATATCTGAACTGTCACATCAGGAAAATAAGGGAAGAAGTCACAAAGGCTTTGATGTCTGAGCAGACACCATATGTTATTACAAATATTAAGACGGTAGGAATGCACTGAGTACATCCTCATTATGAAAGTGAAAAGGACATAAAATAAGTTTTTTTGTGTGTACCAGGGATCAAACTCACCACCCCACACTTGCCAGGCAAGCGCTTATGCCATTCAGCTAAATCCCTGACAGTATAAAGGAGAAAAGGAACCAACATAAAACCTCTCCATGTGTATGACAAAAGTTTAGGCAAAATTAGAACAGATGGATGGTTTTGATTCTAATTCTTTGCACCATGTAACATATAACTGAAATATACCTATTTCAATGCCATCAATGGTAACATGAATAGTGTACAGTCCAATTGCCCCTGGAGTCCAATTTGCACAATAAGTGCCATCATTATTGACACGTATCAGCATATTCTCACTAGGTCTGAAAGAAATAAAATGGATATTAGAAAATTTCCTTTTTATTAAATACTGAGATCACTGTGCTATTTTAGTAAACATTTAACTTTTCTGTACTATCATAATGTATGCCAGTCCTACTGCTCTGCCATAGGATATTTTCCTATACCTAAATAATTAAGTCCTTTCACACTTCAGAATGCTACCAATCTGTCTTCCTTACTCTCAGCTAATCATGCCCTCATCTTTTTCTTCTGTGAGAAAACAGAAGAAACGAGATACAACCTCTAAGTTGCAATCACATCATGAAACTCACTTTCCCTTACCTTCTCTTCCATTACAATTAGCAGCATCCTGGATCTCATCTAAAACCAGCCCCTCCACTTCAGGTGTGACACTTCCAACCACAGTTATCTTGTTCTTTTTCATACATTTTTAGCTTTCCCCACTTTACTGGATCATTTCCACTAGTATATAAACAAACTTCACAATTTCCCATCTTCACAAACACCTACCTTTGATATTATACTCTTCTCTAATAAGGTCTCATACCTCTTCTCCCTTTGTATCAAAACTTATCTAAAGAAGTATCCCTAGTAACCTCTGCTTTTTCATTTCTACTTCTCTTCCAGAACTTACTGTTACTAGGCTTCTGTGACCAACACTTTGTTATAGCTGCTGATGTTCATGTCATCAATGACTATGATGTCTTCAAATTTAATGGCCATTTCTTTCTCCTCAGCAATCTCTTAGCAGCATCTGCTGACACCTCTTCTTTGAAGTACTTCTGTCTTCTTGCTTTAGTGACTTTCTCTTGCCTTTTTTTTACCTTACCGGCCATTCCTCATAGTTTACCTCTCCCTGTGTCCTCTCCCTGACCACATTTAATTTATTGTCTTCATTTGATTTTCTACATCATCCTGTGACTTGACTATTCATCTATTCATCAGTGTTAAATACCATCTATGTATAGGTAATTCCAATTGTTCTCATGAATTTCAAATTATTTCCAGTTACATAGCAGCCATTTCCACTTAGCATAGGTGTCTTGGCATCCTATTTTTAACTGATTCAAAGAAAAACTCTTATTTCCTACTCAAATTGTAAAAAACAAACTGGGGCAGAAGAACATATGCTCAGTTCTCAGACATCTCGTTCCCCATAAAAATCATAATCTAGACCAGGGGTCGGTAAACAAACAATAAAATATTCTATAACAATATTTTATTAGTCTATTGGGTCAAAAAGTCTTTGCCACAATTATTTAACTCTACCACTGTAATGCAAGAGTAGCCATACAACACATAAACATAATAAATGAGGCTGTGTTCTAATATGGTTTTATTATGAAAACAGGCAGCAGGCTAGATTTGGACTGTAGGTCAAAGTTGGTCAACTCCTAAACTATACTGTAGCTGAAACCAAAGAAAATCTATGAGTATGCTTGATTCTTCTCGCCAACAAGGCCTGTTGGTTCCTTCTAGGTATACCCCAAGCATATCCAGATATTTTACATTCTAACCCTAGTTTAAGACACATATTAGTCTCTAACTCGTCTCTGTTCTTGCTCCCCTATAATTCATCTTCAGAGAATAGACAGAATAATCTTTTAAAAACTATATTCTATGTAACTCTCCTTAGAATTCTCTAAATAAATTTGTTTAGAAGAAAAGTCAAATTCTTTAACATCATCCATCAATCCATATACAAAAAGGACCTCATCTAGCTTTCTGACCTATCCTTCACCCATTATCCCTCTCCTACCTATTCTCCAGCCCAACTATATTTCTGTCTGTTCTTCAATCAAGCTCCACTAACCCCAGATTTTGTCTGCCTAGTATGAACTTCCACATGCCTTTAAATGGCCAAACCCAGCTCTCCTATTAAATAAATAGCTCCTCAAATAGTACTCTCCTGTCACACATTACTTCGGCAATCTTTCCCATCCTCAATACTATCAAATAAGTTTATTATTACAGTTTTGTTGCCTTAGGGTTTGTTTCTCCATAAGAATGAGAACTGATACTACATCTGTGCTGCTCTTAAATGTCCCCAGGACCTGTAATGGTACTGTATGTTCTACATATGTTTGACAGTGTTAGGTAAATATATGAGTCTACTTAGACAAGAGACTATTTCAATTAAGCTTAAAATGTCCAAAGTATATTCAAATTTACTTACTAGCAGATGGTTAATTTATGTTTAACAATCTATAAATTCATACTATTTACATTAGTTATACAAATCATATGCTTTTACTATAGTGAACATTTTATAAATACAATTAAGTCTAAGATAAAATGTTATTATCCTATTACCAAAGATATATTTTCAATACTTAGCATTTTTGACCGAAATTCTTCTAGACTATTACAAGTGAACTTTGCATGCAAACCAGAATAAAGTTAAAACAACCTGCTATTTCTAATAGTCATTTGTGATGTGCAGTACATTGAGACCTATGAGTAAATAATGCTTTCTCAGACTCAATTCAAAGCTATTCCTAAATTTTACAAATGCAATATCTCTAAAGTACCATGCATGTAAAAAAGCATCCCTTTTTAAAAGTAGTTTTAACAAACAAATAAAATACTAACACAAATATCTGCTTAAATCTGGAGTTAACAGAATTAATCGGTGGCTGGAAAATTAGGACTGTAACAAAATATAAATATGACACACACTGAAATTTCTACAGAACTCATTAGGGAAGGAGAAAGGAATAATTATTAAATAGTAAAGATCAAATAGAAACATGAACCAATTCTAGACAAGCCATTTTATATATATTTGCATCCTAGCTATTCTTTCTCTCAGTATTATGAGTATTACAACAGTTCAAAAAAATACATTCTACTAGCAAATCTACACATCACTATGTGTGGAAAAATCACTGCTGAAATTTTTAAAAGAACTATGCATTTATGGAAAATAAATTTGGAGGATAGGATGAGTTTAGTTGCAAGTAGTACACAACATAAAATTTAGCTTTGCTATCTCAAAATAATCCTTACCTCTTAGGAGTTGGTGAAGCAAAACGTAATTCTTCAAAGGAGTAATTTTCATAAACCTTTAAGAAAGAGAGCAGTAATAACCATAAAAGTAGAAATATTCTAAAGTAGTTAGAACAATAAAACATTCAGTTATTGGTGCTGAGAAAACAGGTTATCCATACAAGAGAAAAAGAAAAATTCCATTGCCCATATCACATCATTTACAAAAAAATTCCAGAAGTATTGAAAACTAAAATGTAAAAAACTAATTTTGTAAACATTTAGAAGAAAAACATAGTTCCTTTGAGTACATTAAAATTATAAATTTCTGCAAAACAAAGATACTATTAGAAAAAAGTCTTCGCCAGGCAGAAGTAGATATTTAATTCGCATAACCCAAATAAAACATGTATCCATAATACACAAAGAGTAAATTAATACAAACAAAACACCCCAAAAGTGAGTAAAGCTAACTCACTGAATAAATCTGAAATGTCAAGAAGATCTAAAAATTTAATTAAACTGGGAATTAAGAAAATATGCATTAATACAACAAAATAATCATATTACAGTCATCAAAATGCGTTGGTATGAATCAAGTGCCCACTGGGAATAGAGGTATGTACCTAATTCCAACTACTGAGTAAGCTACAGGAGAAATAGTGCTTGAGCCCAGGAGGACAGCCTCAGCAGTATAGTAAGATCTGAGCTAAATGAAACAAAACAAAACAAAGAATAAACAACCCAATCAAGTGTACGTGTTACTTTCAGACACTGCTGGGGGGAGTGTTAAGTTTTACAGTATTTAATAGTTGAAGATATGCTTGCCTTTCTAAGTATAAATGTTAGGGAAATATTGCTCACATAAAAAGAGACAAATACAAGGATGTTTATTTTATGACAGTTTATCATGTGTCCATTGGTAGCAAAATGGACATATATAACAATATCCAATGAGATTCTTTGAAGCAGTTAAAATGAATGACTTACAATTGAAGTTAAAAAATAACACTAAACAAAACAATATGTAAAATGTGATAGCATTTTACAAATTATTGAAAAGCATACAGAACAACAAAATACACTGGTTGGGAATAAATATGTGTTTAGTAAAGTATGTGTATATGAAAGAAAATCATCTTAAGACAGCAGTTACTCTTACACAAGAGTGATAATGGATTTGGGAAAGGATTTATACAGAGATTCATTTGTACCTGTAAAAATGTTTCTTGATAAAAATAGCAAAAAGAGCTGAAACAATTATGGTATAACTTAAAGGCAAAAATGAGCTGTAGATATATGAAACTTGGTACATTTTTCCTGACATTTTTCTATTTCTGCAATACTACCAAGTTAAGGGGTTGTAGCTCACTGGTAGTACATTTGCCTAGAATATACAAGGTCCTAAATTCAATCCCCAGCACCACACACACACAAAAAAGCATGGTTAATCCAAGTTAGTAATTACTTCAGATCAAGATCTACAGCATTGGAGCTGGGGGTTTAGCTCAGCAGCATAAGTGCCTGCTTGGCAAATGTGAGGTCATAAATCCAATCCCTGGTACCCCGCAAAAAAAGTCTACATCTCATTTGCTTCTAACTTCTGTTTATAAATTAAAGCACACTTGCCAACAAAGCCCTTCCTTCTTTCCACCCTTTATATCTTTGTGAATGTGATTTAGAAATTTCTAACTTCCTTCACCTACATAAAAGTTGTACATAAAAGCGCAATTTAAGGTTGAGTCTTTAGAAAAGGAATTCATAGCTGGATAAACCCAGTACAAAGTGTTTTCATCTATACCACTTTCCCTCAAATATATATTACATTTATCAGTGAAAGCAGAAATTGTAATCCTTTTTCCATCCTCCACAATATTTAATCACACAGTATCTGTGAATAGTTGCTATAGGAAAATCTGATTTCCTGCAGCATGCATGAACATGTAAGAGACAGCTGGAAATGATATTCTGTTACTGCTCTTACCTTGTGCCACTTAGAATATTCTTAAAATCCTATACCCAGTTCTGGTAATTAGATATTCAAAACAAATTATACAAATTTAAGCATATTCATAGGAAACTAAAAACAAAGATTTGGGAGACCAGAAACTAAGCCTTATAAAGTAAGTTGAAATGAATGCCACTGGCCTCTGAATGCCACTGGCCTCTGACATTATTCAGAATTATTCTATCTCTGAAATCAGGCTGCTAGTTTTCTGCCTCATGTCTCTTACTACATCTATTCTTAAGGCTTCCATTTCCTCTCACCCCTGAATCTTCTTACATCTTCTTTCCAAAGGTTCCACTGTTTTATCTCCATCCACCACATGCTAAACTCTCTTATCTCACTGTTCTTTCATTGAACTATATGGCATAATTCAATGCTAGATCAATATGATTATTTTTTACATGGTCATATGACTCATACTCTACTATTAATATATGCTATCCAATTTTAACTCATTCAAAAATGTCTGATAAATCTTTTCTGATTAGTCTTTTTCATTCTCCATAATGACTTTTATCTTTCTTGCTTTCAAATTTTTGATCCTAAGATTCATCATCTCATCTCTAACTTAAAACATGAAATTTTTTAAAATTGTTCCATTTATCAGTGAAATTACCATTTTATTATCTAAACATTTATTATACAAATCTGCATCTTGATCAATCATTTCTTTTTTACTTCTCAAAGATTAGGAGGGATACTCCTATTTAAGGGCAATCCTTCAACCTGAGATTTAGATACAATTTATCTCTCAGTATCTATGTTGTTCCATTCTCTCAGTTGTCTTTCTCATCAGTATTAAAATTTACAAATCTCTATACATTAGAACCAAACTCCAAAGACTTCATTCACATGTATTTCCTGCTATTCATTTTAGAGCCAAACATCTTGAAAGAATAATGTATAATAATTCACCTCCAGCTATTCTTACTTCCCTTTCATTTGGTCATTCATAAACTCACAGTCCCTAAAACTTCACTTACCAAGATCAGTGATAAATTCTTCTCAGACCCTTTTCAAAACTTTACTTCTGGGAGGAACCAACAAGAAGCCAACTAGCCAGACTTTCTGGTAAGCCGTGGGTTCCAGGAAGGGAAAAGTCAGCATCTCCTGAGAATCGGTCATGCTGGGACCGGGAGGACCCAACAAGAAGCCAACTAGCCAGCCCTTCTAGTAAGGGGTGCAAAGCACAAACCGCAAATCGCATGGGTTCCAGAAAGGTAAAGGTCAGATAGGGCCTCCCATGAGCCTACTGACACGTGGTCTGAGAATCAAACAGCAACCCCTGCCCCCACCGTGTACTGGCAGGTTTGGAGGACAGGCTGAGTTGATAGCAACTAAATGCTTATACTGTCTGGTTGATTATGCAGGTCTGATGTCAGCAATCTAAGCATCTCTTGGGAGGATGATAGTATGCAATATAACAAATATGGGGGATTTCCTTCTATCTTGTCTTTGAAATCCAGTATGGTTCTTACCATTTTGCTTTGTTCTGATTAACTATTTTGCTTTATTCAATATCCTGTTTTGATTGGTTTTATTCTGTTTTGTTTTTGGTTTGATTTTGCTATACCTGATAGAATGGACAACTATTGTGAAGATAACAAGATATACTATGTTAGCTATTGCTGTTTTCTTAGGATCCTGCTTTGAAGTTCTGTACCAATTCTGCTACTTGTTTTGATTGGCTTTGTTCTGTTTTGTTTTATTGGAACTTACTATCTTTAAGATTAAAAAAAAAAAAGAAAACTTTACTTCTGTACTAGAACAATTCTTAACCCTTTTGAAACTGCTGTTTTCTTAACTTTCTAGATATGTTATAAGGGAACTAGGGAAAGTAGCTTCCTTATATTAGCTATCAAGTTTTACTGATTCTGCAATTCAGCTATTTTGAGTAAATCAGCTATCCTGATTGGCCACTTACTCACTGAAGTGATTGGCATATTTCAGTTATGTCAACAATCTCCTAAAGACATTTAAATCAAACCATACTTCTTCACTTATCTGCCCAACTATACTGTCCATATTCCACCATTATCCTTACAAAACACCAACCTAATCATGCCTAAACTAAAAAGCCTCAATAGTTTACCACTTGTTTATAAATGACAAAATTTCTAACATGAGCTTCAGATGATGACCATTTTATTAAGTTGGACTAACATTACCTCTGAAGATAACTAAAAAGCTCCAGAAAATATTTTTTAAAAATCTACCTAAAGACAATCAGAGAACTAAACTGCCTGACAAAGAAAGAGGTGCAAAAAAGGTAAACCTGGTATTTGGGTGGACCTAAAAATTGAAGCGGTCTAGGTAAATCCTGAAGAGCTATAATCTAGCAGTAGTACTAGATTCAAAGTAAACATGTACTTCTGCAGGGACTGAGATTCAGTTTTATCAGCAATAACCATGCCCTGGATAAACCTCTTTAGCTAGGATACTTCCACTCATTGGCTAAGATACTGCAAAGCTTTAACCCAGTTTCAAATCACCTCAAACCCTGATTGTATTAATTTATTCTAAAACTGGTGATCTGCACTTGAATCAATGAAATGTTTGTTAAATAAGTTTTCTGGTAAGTTAAAAACAATTACCTTCATCATTGTTATGGCAATGTATCGAGCCTCCTTCACTATCATTGGCTCATAGGAAACATCCAGCTTTGGTGATGCTAGCCCTCCAAAAGTCAAGTCAGTATTAGAAGATGCTGATGCTACTGCAGGACTACCAGGAATCCTTTGAGGTTTTTTTCCTTGTTCTTGTTGTAAAGATGATTTTTTCTGGGAAACTGGGACAGCTTTCACTTCCACCTTAAAATGAAATTAAAAAAAAAAAAAAATCAAACACTATTATTATATAACAATAGTGCCATGTAATTGTCCTAGAACTATCAAAGGAAGCAATTTACAGTTACACAGCTCACAAGTAGAGAAATGCTATGTTAGCATTGGTCCATCTCAGCCATTCCCTTCAGAGCCATATTTAACAGAAGTACGATGACTTCAAGTTCTATTTACAAATTAAGACCCTGAACTCTGTAAAACAGAAACTTCCTCATTTTGGAATAAATAATTACAGATTTTAAAACATTAAATATAAAATATTCCACATTAATAAAGTACACAAAAGAATATTAGAAATAGATTTACATTGCTTTTTCAGGGATGAACATTATTTTACCAGGCAATTTAAATATACATATTTTCTTATACTTTCAGGATATTTTAAAGCATAAATCTCAATTTTAGCTGTAGTATTCTAAGAACAAAATGTACTCCAGTGATAAAAATCTTAAAATCTGATATGGAACAAAATAAATCTTATACAGCAAGTCCAAACATGTTTATTTTTCTTATTTTCTTCTCTCTTTCTCCCTCCTCCCTTTAACACCTCCCTAACTCCCAATCTCCCTTCCTTCTCTTCCCCTTCTTTCTTCTTCTCCCTTTCCTTTCCAATCTCCCAGTACTAGGATTGAACTCAAGACCTCACATATGTAAGTGTGCAACCAACTGAGTTACACTGGCAACAGTAATTGTCTTCAGCAGTAAAGTAAGGATATTTTTCATCTACTTACTCTACTACATAAATTCAAACAGACCTTTTTAGTCATGTTTAAATAGTAAAAATACAAACTGCCTTATAAAAATACATTCCAGGGATTATAAAAAATATACTGTAGTGTTTATATACTGGTTAAAAATAACCCCAACAAGCCTCTTGACCTCCTAGGTAATCAATCTGAATATCATGCTAGCTATTCATAATGTAATGTTTTGTGTTTCACTCAGTTCTGGCTTTGATACTACTTTTTTTGCGAGAGGGTCTCACTATTTTGTTCAGGTTGGCCTTGAGCTCAATATGCAGCCAGACTTGCCTCAAATTTGCAGTAATTCTCCTGCCTGAGCCTCCTAAGTACTGAGAGTAGAGGTGTGGACCACTATGCCCAACTGATACTACTTTTTTGAGGTTGGTAAGAATTGACTTTTCAACAATAAGATCTTTGTGCAAACAGAAAAGGTAGCATGAAAATGAAGATGACATTATTACTTAATCCAGGGACATCTTAGACCTGCAGAATGATATTATTACTTAATCCAGGGACATCTTGGAACTACAGAATGTCACGTTATTACTATGTTATTACTGACATTATTACTTAATCCAGGGACATCTTGGACCTGCAGAATGTCTTTAACGATTATTGTTTTTAATAATACTATTCTGTGGAATCAGTAGTTTGAGACTCTCATTGGTTGTGTAAGTTAAGCGCTGCTGACAAACATGTTCCATTGAAGAACCAGTCTCTTCAGCTGGAATTATGAGAGATCAGTATTTACACTGATACAAAACCCTAATATTAAAAACCACATTCCTGTATTTTAAAAAATAGTGGTTTAAAGATATATAATAAGATTCCTGAGCTTATAAGCATTTGTTACAATTAAAAGCTTTGCACTTTAAATGTAATAGAAAGAACAAAGCAAATGCTCTCAGATTTTAAGACATTTAATAATAAATAATAGTTTTTTTATGTATTATTTTGAACTAAGTCTTTCTCTAGGCAATCATTTTCTGGGTAAATTAATGTTAGTGGCACAACAAATCTTTTTATATTCTAGCTGCAGTGCCCCAGGGCAAGAACCATCAGCATCTCCTGAGACCCACAATAATGAAGGATAAACTTGAGACTTTTATAGGTAAATGGATGCAACTTGAGACCATACTCATAAGTGAAATAAATCAGACTCATGTATAAACATCATATTGTCCCCTTGGTGTGAAAAACTGAACAA
Source organism: Hydrochoerus hydrochaeris (assembly GCA_004027455.1). NCBI lineage: Eukaryota > Metazoa > Chordata > Mammalia > Rodentia > Hydrochaeridae > Hydrochoerus > Hydrochoerus hydrochaeris. The sequence goes on from PVLA01000413.1 coordinate 159,620, forward strand.
GTAAATAAGTTTTAAAATGTACAATAGATATTGTGAAATGGGAAGAAATTGTTTAAAAGGAAAAAAGAATTAGTATGGTTGAAAGGGGAAAGGACAGTAGGCAAAAGAGAAAAAAATGTAAGTCAGGCATACTATTAGTGTCTTTTAATTCATTAAAATTAAAAGTCATTAAAAAGGAACATTATGCCAATAATGATTGAAGAAATTTGTATGCCTTTATCTTGTATCCTGAACAACTACTGTAACGATAACAACATGTAATATATTAACTACTGTTATTCTATTATGTTGTTATGAAATTTTGATTTACATTCACACACACACACAATTGGATACAATCCCCCATAAAGACTGCCCTATTTTCTATTTTAAAATCCCTCCTTTTACTCTTTTCCTTCCAACCCCACACATATCCTCTCAAATCCCTTTTCCCCCACTTTTTTATAGGGATAAAAATAATACAATCAAAGCTTCTTTTTTTATTTTGTCTGCTTTTGTTTCTTTTTTTGTATTTCCCCCTCCAGCACTCTTGTTTCCCTTCCCATTTGAACATTTTCTTCCCATTTCCTAATATCTGTTATACATTTTGTTCCTTATTTACACTTATAGTTTCTTACACCAAAGAAACAACATGTTGTTGAAATGTGTGTTCAATTTATTTCACTTAGGAATATGTTCTGAAGGTCCCATCCATTTACCTAGAAATGTCTCAAGCTTATTCTTTATGACACAATAGTTCTTCTACTTTTATTTCTTTTTATTCTCCCATTTTTCTCAATTATTCTTCTTTTTCATTCTTTTAAATTTCTCTGTCTTTTATCTTTTCCTATCTTCCAGGACTTTTCCTTTTCCTATCATTACTGATCCTTTGTATTCCTGGGTTATTGAAGAGGAGAAAACAAGCTGTAAATTATACATTGACATTCGATTGACTCTTGGATGCTGGTATTACCAATAGCTGTTCTTTCCTTGCAGTTCAGCACTAGGAATGGTAGAACTTATAACATTTAACACAAAAACCTGGGAATCATGGGAAAAGGAGGCAATAAAATGTCTCAAAAAATTCATAACTCCCAAAAGCTGATGTCACAGGGAATGCCATACAGAAAGTTTCAGGCAAAGAACTTAAAAACCAACTGGTTAGAATGTCTTAATAGATAAAATAAACTAGCTATTACATAAATGTTCAATGGCTCAAAGAGGATGTTAAGCAGAAAAACATTTGATTAATAAGATGTTCAAGGAACTTAAAAAAGATATAAAAAGCTAAATGAATTAAAGACAAGAATGCAGGCTATAAATGAACACTTTAGTAAAGAAATATATGCTAGAGAGAGAGAAAAAAAAAACAAGCAGAATTCTTGATATGAAAACACAGCTGAAAGCCATGACAGAAGATAAAACCAGTCAGAAGAGAGAATTTCAGGATTAGAGAATAAGAATGTTATAGTACATTACTTAATGATAGTCAAAACACAAGAAATCAGGAAAGGTTGATTCAAGATTCCTAGGTAACTTTAAAGAACTAGCCTAAGAATTATCAGTCAAGGAAAACACTAAAGATATAAAAATTTTATTCTCAAAAATCACTGCATAAAGCTTTTAAAACCTAGACTCTGGAATGGTTACCCAGAAAAATGAGCCATTTAGAACCTAAAAAAGACAGCCACTAAAAACCACTCCAGAATATATCATACTCAAACTTCTAAAAATCTAGAACAATAACAGAATACTAAAAGTCATTAGAGAAAACTACCAAGCAACTTATAAAAGCAAGATTATCAGAATAACAGCAGATTTCTCAACACAAACCTTAAATACCAGGAGAGCTTGAAGCAAAGTTTTGAAGTTCTAGAAGAAAACAACTGCCAGAGCAGATTATTATATCCAGTAAAATTATCCTTCAAATCTGACGGAGAAGTAAAAAACCTTTCACAACAAAGAAAATCTAAAATTTATGACCACCAAATCAGCATGACAAAACATATTCAAAAAAATTCTAAGCAGAAAGAGTGAAGCCAACATCACCAATGAGGTCAAAGGGAAAAACATTTCTCACTGGGAAAACAGTTCAACAAAGAAAAATTGAAAGGAATAAACACTGGAAAAAATAGCTTAATTATGACAATCAGTTGTGTAATTACAATCAATGTAAATCTAACTGCAGTGAGGGATTCTTGATCAGAAAAGGGGCATCATAGGAAAACTAGTGAAATTTAAGTAAGGCCTATTATAGATTTGTAAATATTAACAAATTAATTTACTGTTTTTAGTGAGTGCGAAAGGCATGTACGATACTAAGGTTAGGGTAAGTTGCTAAAGGGGATACAGTACCACTGTACTGTTTTGTATCTTTTCTAAAATTCTAAAATTATTTCTATAATTCTAAAATTATTTTTGTATAAAAGGAAAGAAAGACACAAATTGGCAGACTGGCTCTAAAAGCAAGATTCAAGTATCTGCTACCTATACAAGATACATCCACAGAAACACCCTTTGAAAGAGAAAGGATGGAAAGTGATATTCTATGCAACCGGTGCCTGCAAACAAGTAGGAATAACTGTCCTAATTTCAGATAAAGTACTCTTCTAGCCAAATTTGATCAGAAGAGACAAAGAAAGTCACTATATATTGGTGAAGGGAAGAGCTCAATAGTAACAGATAACAAACGTAAATGTACACAAACCAAATGCTAGCGTACTGTGCAATTTCATAAAACAAAAATTTCCTGACATAGAAGGGCAAATAAGACACCAATACAGTCATAGTGGGAGACTTCAAACTATCCCTTCTCCAACAAAAGGTGAACCAAGCAAAAACTCAACAAAAAAATCAGAGTTAGATACCACTGAACAAATGAATCTAACATATCTACATAGTACTTACCCCAACAGCAGCAGAATGTATATTCTTCTCAATAATCAACAGAACTGTCTCAAAAATAGCCAAAACACTTGAAGATATAAGCAAGTAATTCCTGAACACAACCCTAATTACATAGGAAACAATTCTAAAAATGAACACATGGATTGTATTAAATTGAAATGCTTCTGCACAGTGAAGGAAACAAAAGTGAAGAGACAATCTAAAGAATCAGAGATGCCTATTTGGAATAATTCATGAGTTCAAAAAATTCAAAACTCAAAAAACAAGAGACCCAATTAAAAAATGTGCAATGGAAATGAAAGTTACTTCTCAAAAGAAGTACAAATGGCCAATAAATACATGAAAATATGCTTGGTACTTTTGTTCTTGTCTTTAAAATTATATAATCATTTTTAAAAAGTTATTTTTTCATGCATCATTCAATCATACATTAAAAGCTTTTGCCTAGCCCTCATTATACTGTACTTTATCCTCTGCATTACCATAGTTTCCAGATTTCTAGTACATAACTTAGAAACCTGGGAACTAATTAATATAAAAAAATCATTTAAACAATTTTTCATTGTCCTCTACTATATATAGACAAAGAAGTTAGAGCAAATGGATTCTAAGCACCTGTCATTTCTAAAATTTTATCAGTTACAGTGGTCAGTGAATACATATCTCATTTTAACTAGAATTACCTTCATATTAGGAACATGTACTACATCTCCATACTGATCTTTTGTTTGAACACTTATGGTGGTAGGCCAGCCACAACGAATATCATCCTTATTCAGGATCAATGATGTTTTCTGAGGATCAGCATAGGAGTCTGGCTGAAGCCATCTGAAAGTAATGAAAACAAACAAAAAGCCAACATTAATCAATAACTTCAATTATTAATATGAAAGTAGGTCTAATAAAACATGTATCGATTAAAATATTAAAAGAGTATGTTAATTTCTGATTCACTGATAGTAGTTTCCCTTAGTTAATACTAATGACAAATATAAATAAACATGCCAAAGCATGAGATTTCTGCATTTGTATGTAATACGAAGATAATTTTAAAGGCAGAAAATATGAAATTTTAACTATGACTAATTTAAGATGCATGAGAAAACAAACTAGGGGTGAGGACACTCATTCTTATTGAACAGGGCCTGCCTTTACCACCCTGAAAGGCACAGAAAATATTACTTTCTCTAGATAGCAATGATATTCTGCTTGCTTGACAGCAGCCAAGGTTTAAAGCAGACTGGCCATACTTTCTTCCCAGTTTCTTATGTGTTTTCCATTATTTCCCTTTTATGTAACATTTCCCAATTTTCTACATTTTGTGATATCCCTTCCTGAATTTCCTTCATGATTTACATTCAAGTTGTTCTATGAGATGAGCAGTAATTACATCAAGCATTACATAAAAACATCTACAGAGACATCAGTGAACTTAAGAGATTTTCTATTCTTGTCCACTCATTTTTTTTGGTTTTTTAAAAACTAAAGAGTAATTTCTGTAACTTTAAAATTAAAACCACAAAGAATCAAGTTTTCTCCAACCTCCCTTCTTGCCTGTTGGCCTGCCTCTCTTCCTTCCTTCCTAATGTTAGGATTAAACCTAGGACTTCATGCATGCTAAACAAGCACTATTTTACAGAGCTACATTCCTAGTTAGATTTTTATTTTTTCTGGTAAAATGACACAGGGCAGCATGTATTTTAATTCTAAAAATAAAAAGCATATAGAGACAAAAGAATCAATACTTTAAAATATTATCATTTTGTACTTCAGCATGTTCAAAACCAGATTATTTTGGGAAAGAATTTTAACATTTGAGAACTCCTCCTTCCATTCCTCCTCAACAACGTAGCCCTAAGAGAAAGTAACTGTAGTACTTAAGATACATTACCTTGCAAGCCTTCCGCCACTTGATCCAGGGACACAAGCAATAAAATCATCTAGAAAGGACTGCTCATTACTTTGGATTTGAAGTGGTAAGTTTCCTTCAAGTGCTTCTAATATAGTAGGTGAATGAGAAAGAGCTAAACCCTTTCCAAGTATACCAGAATGAGTTTTGCACACCTGTTGGGTAAAAAAGATTATTGATATATTTCAAAGTACTGCACAAAAGTTTATATGAAAGTTTTGAAAGTACACATATTTTAATTAGACTTTCTTGGGAAGATCATTTTTCCTTCATGTCCCATTGTACCTTTTTTTAGCCCACAAAGTAGAAATGTCTAGGTGGGAAAAATACAAGATAATACTTCCAGTCTCTTCTTTCCCTCACAAATTAGTGTCTTATCAGAGTTCTTCATTCTAGGTGAAATGGTGCACCTTTTCCCATGCCAGCCTTCTATATATTATACCCTCACAAAGCTCCTTCTCTAGGTAGCTATGAAGTCTCCTTCTTTTCAAGTCTCCTTTCTTAGCAGCTCTGAACAGAGTGTCTGCTCTCTTGAGTAGACGAGTATCAAGTTCTTGATTTGTGGATAGAAGCTTGACTATGGCTGCACATAAACCTCAGTAGTCTAAGTCTTGTTGAAATTAAGAAAAAGAAATAAAAGTGAAGTGTTAGTTTTTATCCTGTAAGTAAACCTAATGCTTCTGGAAAGACCTTCTCCAAATGTTCAAATGTAAGAAAACTTTTTCTCCCAGTGCTAAGGCTTGATGTTAGGGACTTACACATGCTAGATAAGCATGCTACCACTGAGGTACAAAGTCAGCCCTTGTACTTTATTTTAAGAAATTATTAAATAATAAATTTCAAAACTATTTATCATACAAAATAGCTACACTTCTAGAAATATCAAATTAATACAGCAGCTAACTTCTGCACTTTACGCTTTATGCAATTTCAGGAATTGTTATCTTTAGAGTCAAGTCCTGGCTTGGGAAGACTTCCATGTGCTATGTACTCTACAGCTAAAAGTTACCACCTGTGAATATACAAAATGTATAAACTGATGATCAAATAATACCTCTCCTACAAAGTTATTATAACATTTAAATTAAAAATATAAAACACTATACTGTTTGACACATGCAAAGTGCTTGATACAGGTTATATCGCCACAACTGCAAGCCAAAAATAGAGGAAATTTGTGACATCTTTTTTCTTTGAATAGCAGCACAATAAACATTTCTTTGTATGTAGGCTCAATGACATTTTATGTATCATAATAATGTCTGAAATGATAACGTAGCAGAACCTTAATGGTTCTATTAAACTTTATGTTTTTTTGTTTTTTTGCTGCATCTGGGATGGAACGCACAACCTCCCGTTTACCAGGGTGGGACCTTAGCCAACTAAGCTAAACCCTGGAGCACGGTTCTACTAAACTTGAATGCTGCTTGACACGTTATTTACTGTTTGTTGAATTAATTTTTATTTTTGTATCCGAGTATAAAATTTAAACTTCTAAACAAACCCCAACTAGTGACTAACCATTACTATGAATACTCTGCTTCCCTATTATCAGAAATCATTGGTGAAATCCGTGAAATTTGTAGCCAAATTGCTAGAAATCAAAAACTAACCCAGGTACTTACAAGCTGTATGATTCTGGACATTTCATTTTCTGTGCTTTAGTGTCATTTTTTAACAAATAAGAGAATCTTTAATTTACAGGACTTTGTGAATAAATGAATTAAAAATATGCAAAATATTTAGAATAGTACTTGATAGAGTGAAAATGAAATATGTGTTTATTTGTATCATTATTGCTTTAATTCACCTCAGAAAATCAATATCTAGCACTGGGTGCTAGCCTTTATTTCTCAAGTGGTCAACAGTTTAGATAAACCACAACTTCTCTGAATTTCAGTTACTATAAAATACAAAGGATGATTATAAAAAGAGAAATAATTTTAAAGAGGCTATAAGCTAGAAAGTGCTATACAGATATTATGTAAATCTAACTATACACAGCAAGCACAAAATATGAGAATGATCTGAATCAGTGCTCCCTAAATACACACCTGATGTTCTCTGATGCATGACACATGAGGAAATTGGAAAAAATAAGGACATAATATGGTGAATGCTTTATTCTAACAATATAATCACTCTATTTTGGTTACCAAAATGCCCTTTATTTTAAAGGTGTTGCTGATAATAAATATTAAACATTTTAAAGAGTTTTTAAACATCCAATAAAAATCAACTTTAACTATGGATAAAAACATTTCTAGATAACCCTGAAAACTATAAAATCCTATACTCTGGATACCACTAACCCCATGGATATCTGACTCTCAATTTATCTACCTTCAAACCATTTCAATATGCAAAATTCATCTACCACTGGTAGTCTCTATATGCAGGTATTACAATTTGAAAAATGCGGCCTACAGATTCTGATGTTCTCATCCTAGTAGTGACTATCAGCTAAACAGATAAATGTATACTACTGAAGTTAAGAGAGCATTGTAACAGTCCCTTGGCAATTTTGAGTAATAAAATATTGAAGATTGATATAATATATGCCAAAGAGCACTTCGACTGAAAGATAGTACTCATGTATTTCCATTACAGTATCAAATGAGGTACTTAACTAATGTCTATACAAACACAAAGATTAGAAAACAGCCACAAACTAATCACTCCCAACTGCTTACAGTCCACTGGTTCTACTGCTTAGTGTTACTTACAGGTCTATCACAGTCCAAACTCATTAACCGTACCTTCCTCATGTTTGTTATTTCTTATCAAAATCTGTAACACAATAATACTCCTTTAGCTTCCTTTGTGAAATGCCTTTTCTCTTTTTGCTAGGTAGAAAACTGAAACTGTCAGGATGCAATTTAAATGTTCACATCCTTAAAAACCTCTGCTGTACCCCTGGGACTGATTTGTTCTTCCTTCTCTCACAGTATTTTGGGCTAAGTCCCAGTACAATACCCACCAGATAGTACAGCAAAGACTCTCACAGGCACTTCTCATGAAGAGAGCAGTTATGAGTTGTTTGTCTGTGTAACTGCCAATGTGTAGAAGAAGATATAAGGCTGATTTTTTGAAAATTTTGTTTCACACTAAGAAACAAAATTTATCCTTACAGAGTTTGGTATAGTACCTGTAATGCAGCCTCTTCAAGAATTTCAAGATCTTCTTCTAATTCATTACCTATTAAGCAAATGAAAAGTTTTACCAAAATATACACACACACATACATATATATATATATATATATATATATATATATATATATATATATAAAACTTTTTAGACATTTTCACTGTATTATATATTTTTGATAATTTTGCTACTCCAGATGGAAAGAGTTATCATTTTTGATAAATCTTGGTGGTTTATATTTTAAAATATAAAATAGTTTTAGTGTAAATATACCTATAATTCTCAAGCCAATAATCAAGAAGCAGTCATTGAATAGCCTGCAATTTATGCATATAAGTGTATACCTTTTCAACTCAGTGTATTTACATTGTCAAAAAAATGAGAGAATTTCTGAATATGAACCTTTATATTTTGGATGAGTTATAGAAAAGCTCTACATTTAGGATATAATGATAACATAGAAAAACATAAGACAGTATCTGTTAGTCATTTTCTCCTTTACTGCTAAATATAAAACATACTTTACTGATTTTTGATAAACTATGAAATTATGAAGTTCAAGTACAAATATTCAAATTGCATGAGTGTGAAATGAACAGTACTACCTCTTTAATTAGTACATTTCCCTCTAAGATATCCAGTATCAATAGTTTATGTATTATGGTTCTAGAAACTGTGTATTATGGTAGATATATGTATCAACATACACATATATGTACACAAATAGTAACACAATGCACACAAAAATAGAACCTGCTTCTGTAACTTGCTTTGCTCAGTTAATTTGACCATCTTTCTTTGTCAGGTCATAGCATTCGCACAGATCTCTACCATATCAATGAGTAACAACTTAATTCAACCAGGTCTCAACTGACAGACATTGTGGTTGTTTCTTGGTTTTGCAACTCTTCATTTAAAATAAATGTTCTGATGATCGTGCAGGTGTGGGTAAAAACTGCCATATCCAAAAGTATATACAAGTAAAATTTTAACAGTTACTGTCAAATTTCTTAAGAGGTTAATAATTTTCCTAATATGAATAGAAAATATGAGATCTTATTTTTCACAAACATACCAATATCAAAAAGGGTCAAGAGAATTGAGAAAACTGAAAGAAAAGGGCTGGGGATTTAGCTCAGTGGCATAAGTGCCTGTCTGGCAAACACAAGGTTGAGAGTTCGATCCCCAGTTCCAAAAAATAAAAATAAAAAATAAAAAAAGGTTATAAAAAAAAGAAACCAACTATGAAGAGAAAGAGGAATATATGGGATATATGAAAAGAGTAGACAGAATGAAAGAAAATAAAAAATATAGTGGAAAGGTGAGTATCAGAAGGAAGAGGACTTTTTACTCCCAGATACTGTGAAAACACAAAGTTAAACCATGTATAAATATTATAGAATTAAATTAGTATTTTAAAAGATTTACTTATCCTCAATTACAAATTATGTGTTATACAAACTTGTTTCATACAAAGGTACCATTTCTCCTACCCGCTTATCTCTGTTCTGCTCCACACAAAAATACTTCAGTAAAGCTATCTGTATTCAGCATAGCTCCCCTTTCTCACTTTCCATTTCCTGTCAATCCACTATGAAAGACCTTAAATTTCTCCCATCTTGCTAATTTACTTCATGTTTAGTGTACAAATAAATTTTCATATATACTGATACAATTGTTATTAATCTCTTGATAACATGCAAAGTTCCCATGAAGATCCATTCTCTTGATTTTTCTCCTCCTTTATTGGTTTCATTGCCTTTACAATGTTATATGAAACTTCCTTCTTTACTGTTCATCTTTGAATTTTTGATAGGCCCAGCTTTTATCCTAGGCTCTTTAAATAACAACTATGTTCAAATGTCATTTCCATTTATTTAATCTCTGAATTTCAAATTGTCTATTTGATATTTCCACTAGGATATTTAGAAAGACCTCAGAATTTTGGTTTAATATTATATATCCGGTGATTAACCCAATTCCTGGCACACACCATGTATATCTGTAAGGAGGATGTACATGGGCATGCATTTGTGGAAATAAAAACAGACTATAGGATACTTTCTAATCATTTAAACCAACCTGAGCCATAAGTATAGAAAGTAATTATTGCTTACAAGTATGTGTGATTATAGTATTTATTTTGCAAATCATTTGAGAAGCTCTATAGTATTTTACTCTTAAAATTTTTTTAAAATTATCAACAAATACCTGATATTTAACCAGACTTACCAATAGGAAGTGCTAGGTCCTTTTTCATCAAAGCTGCAGCACAAACCCCACCAAGATTGGCTAATTCTTTCTCCAACTGAATGATGCCCTGTAGAATTGCATAAATTTTGTCACTTAATGTTTGGTAATATGAATTATTAAGAAAATGTAATGAGGTCAAGCATTACCTTTGAAATTAAAGGCATGTCTTAACTAGTGATTGAGAGTAGAAGACATTCAGTAATATATGGCATGTTACAAGGTTCATTTTAGTGTAAAAATAATTTTTCATTCATTATTTTGAAAGAACATGATCAACTTTTGATTCTGGCTTTGTTTTAATGTATTACTTAAAACATGTAGAAAAGTTGACAGAAAGTTACTCTGTGAAATCAGATTCTGTTACATACTCAGAAAGCTTTACTCATTTCAGCAGGTTCAGGGAAGACATAATTACATTTCAAAATGACACTTATAATGGCTCATGTTGCACAGGCCCCATTCTCTTCATGTGTTAAAGGCAGCAAAATTTACCGCATACAACTAAGCTAGGACATAGTTTAAAGTAAGTTTCTGACTTCTTGAATGCAGGCAGCAATGCAATTTAAATCAAGGAGGTTTAAAACACATTACTTAACAGAATGAAAAGATGATTTATTTTTACCTCATCAGGTCCAGGACTAAATTCATATCCAATTGCAAAGCATTTAAAACCATAAAAGGAAGCTTTATCATCTTTTACATAATCTGAAGCAGTCTCCAATGAAAAAAGGGCTTCATTTCCTTACAAAAAATAAACAAGCCAGAATAGAGGTCAAAATCTGAAACAACTTTATTAAAATTTCCCTGTCATTTATGAATCCCAAGATAAGTGGCTTTAGAAATCAAATATTATAACCTAAACAAACTTTTTTGGGGGGTAGGTTCCTATATATACTCAAACAACCTGTGCTAAAGGCAACACTAAAAACAACAGGACCATCTTATGTGAATAGATGTTATTTTTCATTACAATCATTCTCTCCTTAATCAATTATCCTGACTTTAATTATAAAGAAAGTCATTTTTTTCATTTATCTTAATCTATTAATTACTGCCATTACATAGGCCAATATTTTCTACTTCAAAGTAGGTCATCCTTTACCCTAACATTTAGCTTTTTCTGATATTTTCACAAGGAAATTAAGACAGTTCAGAATTGAAAGGAAATGCTTTTGAATTTAAACACTTTGAAAGGGTACAAGAGTAGTTAGGGTTAATTGGTTATAAACACAACAAACTACACATAGTTTTAAAACTTAATTTTTAAAAAGGAAAACACAAGTGTCAGCGATAACAAGTATGCATTCTTATATGCATGTTCTTTTACATATAAGCCCTCAAACCAACTGAAATAATTTTAACATAAATCAGAAGGTGTCCACAAATTCTCTTCAAAGGAAGAAATGGAGTTCTTCATTAAGTTCTGAAAATTTAGTACTCACTGGGGAAATACAAGATCTAATCTGGTTTTTCTATACATTGGTCCCAGCTACACAAAGAGACGCCTTAATATTAATACTCTGCTTTTTTTCAATACTTTCTTTCTTCAAAACCTATATTACGCTATGCCCTTTGCACAAGGCATCTTATTTATTCCTGAACTCCAATCCAGACATATACTGTCTTTAATAATTTCCTCTGAAAATTAAATAAATATTTTCAATAATGTATCCTCACAAAATACAGGTATTTTTCACTATAAAACAAAAACACTTACCTGGCAACACTAAGACCATAGTAGGCCACCCAGCAGGTCCTGAAAATTTCTTTAATTCTATCCATGAATTAAGATTTTCATGAACAGATGTTAATTTTGGTCCATATCCTGATATCTGAACAGTTCTGACAGGAATCAACAAACGAAGGACATCTTCTGACTGTGCAGTACCACACTGAGGGTCAAATTCGATTGTCATCCATCTAACACATTCTGGAAATGTCACCTTGACAACAGGCAAAAAAATATGAATATAATGCATACCCTATACATGTGCACTTGTGTAAGTATACATCTGTATGTTTATTAAATGAAATACAAAGGTAAACTACAAAATTAAAACAAAATATTACCAACACTAGGGAAAGGGGAAACACAGTGAAGAAGATATTATACTTAACTTTAAAATACAGTAATTTGACCATACATCTTAGTTCGGATATACTCAAAGGACAAAACTACCCTTTTATCCACCTAAAGCTATGCACACATGCAAAACAAATGAATAATAAAGTAATTTTCTAATTTTGATATTCCTATTATTATTAAGAACAAAGATTCAAGATATATCAGAAAGGAGATTCATGTTTCCCTTTGGTCCTTAATTTTGAATTAATGTCATTAGTAAAAATGCATAAGGTATTTTATCTTAAAAAATTACATGTACACATATGTAACTATGTAAATACACATATACAAATATTAATCATTTATTAAATTTCAAAAAAATGTATGAATATATGTGTGCATCAATATGTATATGTCTTTCGAAAAAATAATTGGCTTCAGATCCAAGGAAGGCAGGGACATTTTAGCAGCCCAGAGAGCAAGAAAGCAAGTGTCTAAAGGACTCAGCAGGTCATATGAAAAGACTTTCACCTAATAAATACATATGGTCCAATTTCTTCAACAAATAAAATTCAAAGAAACAAAAATATAAAGAGGTAGAGGGGGAATCTATAGATTTAAAGAGTTCTAAAATTAAAAGAGATCAATGAGACATAACCACATGGTATCTATCTTACCTGCATCGGAATTCAAACTAACTGATAAAATCTGCATGATATTTGATATTCAGGAATTACTCATTCTTTCAATATAACATGTTTATTTTTAAGTGTCAAATTTTAGAGATATGCATAAGAAAATATAAATGTGCTTTAAAATAATGAGAGGGGATCAGAAATTGAGAGGGAAATAAATATCTAAGACTTGAAGACTATTTAACCTGAGATCAATACATGGGGTACTCTATACAATGTTGCTTACTTTTAGATATTTAATATTTTCTACAAAAAATTAAGATTTTACAAGAACCCAAATATTTGCTTATAATTCAATTGATGAAGTAGATGACTCACTGATTTACAGGATAAATTAAAGAATTAGTGAATATTTTATAATGCAAATGTTTTTATAGATACCTTTTAGTTAAGCATTACTTTAAATCCTACATAGGGTATGTTAATTTTTATGAACAGCTCAGGCTATGATACAAATAATAACAGTTAACAAATATGATTTATAAATTTTAATGCTTATATTGTAGCTTATTTAATATTCTTTTTAACTATAGTATAGTATACAATATAATGCTAAATCTTCCATGCTTTATATTATAGAAGTTTAGCATTATATACTGTACTACACTTATAAAAAGATTTGAGAACAACTTGTATGAAACTAAAAACTTTATGCTTTATTTTAAAGAGAAAAAACATAAAAATAACAATACAATAAAAGTTTCAAACCAGGTTACTAGGAGAGTTACAATAATTAATAAATTGTTATCTTTGTAGTAGTTATTCAGAGCACAAGATATAGGCAAGATGTATTGTCCAAATAATACTGGCACAAACCTTTCTTTTCAGTGAACTAAGAGAAACTAGCTGTATAACTATTATACCTGTCTTGTGAATAAATACATTTTTGTCTTTTTCCCTTTCTTCCTTTTCCCCAATACAGTTTGTCTTTTCTTCTGAATAGTTTCTTCCCAGTTCACAGTATCTATTGTACATCTGGGATCTTATTTATTTGTTTGGTTTCTATTGTCTCACACTAGTGAGACAATACAATGTTTACATATGTGGGACTGATTTATTTCACTTATGAGTACAGTTTCAAGTTGCATGCTTTTAACTATGAAAGTCTCCAGTTTATCCTTTTTATGGCTGAATACTACTCCAATATTAAACAAAAAACCACATCTTTTTTATACAGTCCTCAGTTGATGAACATTTTGGGCTGTTTCCAAGATTTAGTTATTACAAATTGCACTACTATTAAACATGGGTACACATATATTGCTGTGGTATGTTTTTAATTCTTTGGGGAAGATATCCAGAAGGGGAATAGCTGAGTCAATTGGGACCTCTAATTCCAATTTTCTGAGGAATCTCCACACTGATTTCCACAAAGGCTGTACTACTCTTCACTCCCACCAACAGTGAAGAAGGGTTCCTTTGTCCCCACAACCTTGCCAGCATTTGTTATTGGTTGATTTCTTGATGATAGATGTTCTTTCTGGAATGAGATGGAATCTCAGTGTTGTTTTAATTTGCATCTCTTGAATGACTAATAATGTTAAAGATTTTTTCATGTATTTATTTGTCATTTGTATTCAACCGTCTGAGAAGTGTGTATTCATGTCACATGCCCATTTTTGACCTGGGTTTCTTAATTTGGGGGTTCTGATTTTTTTCAGTTCTTTTTATGTTCTAGATACAAGTCCTCTGTTTGAAGGACAATTGTTGATAATTTTTTCCCAGTCTGTGAGCTGTCTTTTCACTCTGCAGGTGATTTCTTTTGTTGTGCAAAACTTTTTCATAAGATGAGATCTCATTTGTTGATTCTTTGTAATATTTCCCTTGCTAGCTGGGTTTTGTTCATGAAGTCTCTGCCTATACCTGTATCTTCACAATTCGTATCTATTTTCTCTTCCAGTTAATTTAGTGTTTCTATTTTAATATTTATATCTGATCTATTTTGATTTCAGTTAATGCATGGTGAAAACCATGTCTAGTTTTAGTCTTTGGCATGTGGAAAGCCAGCTTTTCCAGCACCATTTATTAAATAGAAATAGAAAACATTTTCCTTCCAATGAACATATTTGCTCCTGTGCCAAAGATAAGGTGACTGAGTGTTTGGGGTTATTTGTATGCATTTTCTATTCTTTTCCACTGATCCTCAGGCCTGTTTTTTTGCCAGTACCATGCTGATTTTATCACGATAGATTTGTAGTGTAATTTCAGGTCTGGGATTGTGATGCCTCCTGACTTGCCTTGTTGTCAGAGCTGCTTTTGCTATGTTTCTTATGGTTCCAAATGAATTTTAGGAGTAAAGTTTTTTACTCTTTAAGGTAAAAATTCCTATCTTAAAGTGTTTATGTGTCTGATGATGTCTAACTAGCTACACAGTTTCTATACTGATTAACTAGTTTTACAAGTTACTGGTCACAGACAAAGCATTCTTAAAATACCATTAGAGAACATCAAATCAAGTTTTACATTTAAATTCTGACTAGGAATCAGTTCCTACCTTATAGTGCATCACACAGGCAGGCTTATAGGGGTGCTCACTCTCTATAACGGCATAGTGATTAGATGTTGTGCAAGCTGAGAGACCTTGTTCAGGCTGGTTTCCTGTGGTGCTATCTGTTGACTGGTTGGGATTGAATGCAGGGGGTGCATACTTCTGATTCAAAATAGCAACTGAGGGAAGCAACTGTTGAACAAGGCCAAAGACTTCCACGGCCACCTAGTAGATTGAAAAAAAAAAAATGATTAAATTATAGATGTGAAATATTTTGAAGTTATGAGTTACTATAATTGCTAGCTACCCTCTTATTAGTAACAATTTTCTATATAGACATTTTAGTAGCTAAGTTGTTTTCAAAGAAAAATGTGCTCTATGGACAAAAAAATTTAGGATTCTACATTAAAGTAACCTAGTCTATATTTTTAAATACTTCTGCTTCTTTGAAATCTACATTAAATTAGTTTTTACTCAATATTTAATTATACTAAAGAACCAACAGTCTATGACTTCTTCCATGTGTTAAAAAGATCACTACTGGGCTGCGGGTGTGGCAAGCTTTGGCTGCCCCAGGACGAGAACCATATCAGCATTTCCTGAGACCCACGATGCATCATGTTGGACCTTGGGGCACTGGAAAAACGGGTAGTCAGTTCACCCTGTGAGCCTACAGGGGAGCAGGCTAAGAATCAAACATCCATCACCTCACCCCAGCAAGTGAGAGCCAGAGATCTGAGCATGTCTTACGAGTTTGACTATATGCAATATAGCAAATAAGGGGGATTTTCTTCTGCCATCTCTTTAAGGGCAAATATTTTTATCTCTGTTTTGCTCTGTTTTGATCAATGGTATTGCTCTATTTAATATTCTGTTCTCTTAATTTTGGTATTTCCTTCGATATTGCTCTGCCTGATTGAAGGATCAACTATTGTGAAGAAAACCAGATGTACAATTGTGCCTATTGCTGTTGTCCCGGTGGCCTGCTGTGAGGTTCTGTGCCAGTTTCACTGCACTGCCTCAGTTGGCTATGTCCTGTCTTGTTCTGCTGTATTTTACTACCTTCAAAATAAAATAAATAAAATTAAAAAATAGTAATAAGAAAAAAATTTTTAAAAAGTAAACAACAACAACAAAACAGATCAGTAAGGTACTGAGCAACCTGAAACTTGATATAACTAAACAGATAATGGACTTAAAAAGCAAAAGGTGGAAGAGCAGGTGCTCTAAAGGATATAACTGCATGTATATTTAAGGGTGTAGGAATGATAATTATGTTACTGTTTTTGTTGGATCAGAGAACGGAGCTGTTTGCAGCCTCACTGTCTGAATGTTCACTCTATATGCTTTGATTTTGTAACTTGAACAACTACATCTAGGAAGACAATATGTAATGTATCAACTAGTGATTTTTTACTGTTCATTTTTTTTTGAAATCTGTATTGTTTTTACCCTTTTTTTCTGTTTTGATTTATTTTTCCCCTCTCTTTAAATAAAATTAAAAAAAATCACTACTATGAAACACTCTTATCCTTTTCCATTGTTTACTATTAAAGATAGTGAGAATTTGGCATTAATTTGATAAATCCCCCGAAAAAATTCAGCTCAGTAAATGTTTCTTTAATAATCGTATTTCTAAAACATAATCCCTTTTCTCCAATTTTTCAAATGTAAAGCCAATATCTAAACCCAGTAATCCAACGAACAATACTAAGAACAGTGAGATTTAACTAACTTTTATCATTAACACATCTATCTTTGCTTAACACCTGTAACCCAGGTGCCTCAAGGACTCAAGTGTTTTTAAATGAAAGAGACAAAATCGAAAACATGATATATTATTTAAAAGATTCAAAGTTATAGAACTAAATTACATACCTTAGGAATAGCAGCAGCCACTGGTCCTATGTAGGCTATAATAAGGGGAAGCAGCATGGAAAATAGACTGGACGAGCTAAGCAGCTCTGGAATGTCATCAGCTAAAAAAGACATTAAAACTATAGTTAGAAGGCAGTTTCACTGTACTGTATACATACTATCCTAATATATATTCTGTTCTCTTCAACAAAATCATGGCTAACATTGTTTATAAAGGACCTGGAGCTATTCAAAGGGATTTACTTGTGTATATTATTTCAATTAATCCTCAAAATAAGGTAAGGGTATTATTCCCACTATTTAGAAAGGGAAACCAAAGCACATGGTGTTTAAGTATTTAATGTGTATTCCTTTTGGATACCTGTAAAATGACAGACCCATAATTAGAACCTAGAGAAACAGCCATGATTTTAAATTATAAGTACCAAAGATGGCTATATAAGTGACACTAAGAAAATTACTTAATTTGCAAAATAAGATAACAGCAATATATTTCACTGGAAGCTTTGAAGATTAAGTGAGTTAACATATGTAAAACGCATCCAATAATGCCTTCACATACAAAGCACTACAAAAGTGTTTCTTATTATTAAGTTATGTTACCTTTTACTTTTCCAAGCAAAGCAGTTTGCTGATGGACATTTTAATCATTTACCCATGAATATGGTGGTAGAAAGGTTAGCTGATTCTGGATTCTAAATACATTTATATTATAGGCCAATTTTTCTCTGAAATAATGATTTCCAGATCTGTTGTTGCATCAGAACAGGCTGCATATTTATTTTAAAAAGCTTCTTAGCCCAGCCTAAATCCCAGTAGATGGTCCAAATACTCTTTTATTTTCAGCAAGTTTCTCCAGAGACTCTGATGTATAACCAGGCTTAGGAAAAAATGTTGTGACTTGTAATAATAGTAAGGGATTGGAAATAACAATAAATGCTATTCTTTTGATAAGTGCTGCCAGAATATCAGAAGATTAGATAACTGGATGAGAAATAAGGATAAGGTAGCAGTGAGATTATTACAATATTATCCATTATGAAAAAGAGGACATGTGCTTTTACTGTGGCAGCCTGCACTAGGCAGTGAGAAAACAGAATGAAGAGAATACAAACTGGAGAGAGACAACTGAATCTGAGAAGATGGGTGGTTCCCCAGATACTGGGCGAATGGTGACACATTACCAAAAATAGGACAGAAAGGGGGAGAAAATTTTTTGACTACTAAAAACAGAATAAAGCAAATACCCAGTTTAATCAGGACAGATTTGTTTCTGTTACTGAATTAAGAAAAGAAGAAGTTCAGAAAATTGTTTCTATTTCCCCTACTACCACCATCACCACCATTCTATCCCTATGCTAGGGATTTAAATCCAGGGTCATGAGCTTCTAGGCAAGTTATGCATCACTAAACTATATCCCCAGCTCCACTGTTTCTGAACAATCTATAGAAATCTGCATTAGAGTACGGAGAGCATGCCTGGCTGAAATTAACCCTTCAATGTCTAGTGATCCATTTTTGGAACCCTCACAACAATGGAACAAGATGAAATGTGTTCTCTTCAAATTCTTATTTGTTGAATTTTTCTAAAGTAACATATGTAAATTTCACATAAAAACTCAAGAAATTTCAATCTTTGGCGTAAATGGGTTAATGCAGATGCATCCACAAAATGACTCCTCTTTAATAACTCTGCAGATAATTTAAGGAATAAAGAATCTAAACTACAACCATCAGGAAAAAAAAAAGAAAGTCTTACCATCCACAGCAAGAGCTCTGTGCAAGAGGTCCTTGGCAGCTCGAACAACCGTGCTTACCACAGAGAGAGCTCTGCTACAGTTTTTGTCCTCTTCATTTGCTTTACTCAGAAGCTGGGATTGCAAATCTCCATCAAATTCACTCCTGTGACATCAGGAGTAAACAGGAAAGTATTTTACAATGTTAAGTGAAACATGATCTAATTTTAGAACTAATGTACAGATCAGAGCTTGTCATTTAATTTACAGTACAAAAAGTTAAAACAGTTAATAAGTAATATTATGATTTCAGGAAGAATAAGGACTTTGAAGAAAGATAAGCAAAAACTTAAAAATCCATGCAGTTCTTGCAGAAAAGTGTTATAACAAAGGGCACACAGTGTTGAGTTCAAAAGAATAGAATGAAGACAAAATTTCTGGAATGAAAAAAAAAGATAAAAGGTATTTAGTAGAAAAGGAACTAGGAGTCAGGTCATGTGACATTGGTAGGTCACAGTAACAATTTCACATTTCACAATGCTATAGGAATAGAAGGTTACTAGACCGGACTTTGAACAAGGGCAAAGCATGTTATGACTGCTTCACTGGTTAAAAATGACTGCACGAGTGCAACAGAGAAAAGTGGGAGACTTACACACAGGTTATAATTTTACAGATGGAGAATAGGATGGCTGGGGACTTTGAACTAGACTGTTAATTATGCAAGTGGTACTAAGAGTCAAATTAATGACATTTTAAAAGTGTATCTGCCAGGATTTGTTAATAAACAAGATGTGAAGTGTGATAGGAAACATTAGCGTTTGTGTCTGAATGTCCCCCCAAAGCCTCATGCAGTCAGTGGGGGTGGACTTTTCTGAGGCAGATGAGATTCATGGTTCAATGCTTGGATTACAAGTGAGTGTTACACCTGCCCTAGGGGAGGTGACCTACACACAATATAAGAGACAGAAATGGGCTTCTTTTCCTTTCCTCTCTTGTTGCTTTCAGTATCTTCTACAGCCATGAAAGGTTGCCCTTCTGCCACGGCTCCCTGCCTTACAGCCAGCCAACTATAGACCGAAATTTCTATAAACTGTAAGCTAAATAAACCTTTCCTCCTTTAACTTTGGGTGTCTGGTATTTTATCTCAGAAATGAAACATCAAGACTGACAAGGTGTTTGGGTGAAACAGTGGATGGGAGAGATTTACTATGGATGAGCCAACCCTAAGATGTCTATCAGTCAACGACATAGAGAATTTTTAAAGAGGATGTGTGTAGTGGTTTAAGAGTGTGTCTTCTAGAGTATCATTTCTTGCCTACAAATCCCTGTACCACACCTGCATACAACTGTGATTCAGTTAAGATGTTCAATGACTTGGTACTTCAGTTTTATCTTCTTTTTTATAACAGGGTAAGAAAAGGGTCTAGATCATGACTGCACACACAAAATGGATAAATGCTAGAGAAGAGCAGGGCACACAGCTTACGTGCTCAGTATGCATTAACCAGCATCATCAATACTGGTGTCCTGCAAATGAAAATGTCAAAGAGGAACCTGGATATTCACTCTAGAACTCAGAAGTCAAGAAAGCTAGAAATATGGACTTGGGAGCCATCACAGTAAAATGGTGTTTAAAGCTAAGAGAATTAAATCTTTCTTAAGTCTTTAATAAAGCTTGGCGGTAAATACAAAAATGCCTAAAAGATAGCAGACATCATTAATGGCTGTCTAGTTTTTTTATATTAAACAGTTCTTTTGTGCATGTTCTAGCTTTTAATCTATGGCTCATTACCAGCTATCTAGATATTAAACCCTTCTTTTGTGCATGTTATAGCTTTTAATCTATGGTTCAGAAAAAGAATAATGTATTATTTCTTGTGCTTATAAAAGAATTCAGCTAAATTACTAAAAGAAAAATTCAGACAGTGAAAAATTTGAATTTAAAAAAATGTTTAATGAAAAGGTTTTTGTCATTCTTTTATTTTCCGCTGTTTGCATCTAAAATAGCTTTTGTTAAAATATTATGAGAAAAACACCCTAATGTGTATTTCAGAGCTCCAGGGCCAGTACCAGTAGATAAAAGATTCACAAACACTGAAATACTCTGTAGACTAGATTATAGGACCAAAACAATACCACTAATTGAGTTGAATAAATCTGATCACTGATATTAGACATTCATAAAAGGAAATGAATAAATTACATATAAACTTGAAATACAGACAAGAAACTATAAAGTGACAGCATATAGCACATACAACCAATTCACAAAATTTCAGTAACAAAAAATTTTGATGCACTCACTTCAATAGTAAACACTGAATTTGTATCTTAAAAGAGACTTCTTTATGAATTAGCACAAGTATGTGCTAGGAAATACACTGTATAATTTAATTACAATTATTCAGCTACCATATTTTCCCTTGGTAGTAAAATGGATGTTAAACTAGAGTATTTCCTTTCTAACTATAGATGCACCTACCGATAGTAGAGTATCTGTGGAATCTGTCCTCTGGTTTGGTTTGTACCATTACTACTCAGGCTACATGTGCTGAATGTGAAGGTCACACCATCAGGGCACTGAACTGTAGTCATTCCTCCATCTCCATTGGCTGTGCGACTTCCATAGTTCCTCAAGCGCACAGCATATTTAACATTTTCCTTCATGACAAGTATGTAAAATATTTATATTTATTCATAATGTACACAGAATATACAAAAACAACTCTAGAAATAAACATGTTTATAGATTATATTACTACATTCTACTGAGTTTTTAATGATTCAAATATGATGGTAACTAACCCTTACTGAATGACTTTTTTGCATAAAAGATACTAACCTAAATATTGCATATGATTCAAATAAATCAATCTTTAAAATTTCTTCATTAGATATATTATTTTGCAAGTGAGCAATCTGAGGTGCAGAAGTTAAATATCTTGTCCAAAAGTCATGCATCTGGTAAATGACAGAACTAGGATCTGAGTACTAGTAGTGCTACTAGTTCCTGCCCTAATCACAATGGTAGATACTACCCATCATGAAAGATTTTTATAGCACTTTTTCTTCATGAGTTTAAATCAGGAAATAATTTTAAAATAAAAAAAAAGGTAATTCTACTAATCTGTTTTTTTTGGGGGTACTGGAGACTCAGTTCAGAGCCTCTGCATGGAGCTACATCTCCTCCAACACTTTCCTCACCCTTTTTTGAGACAGGGTCTCATTAAGTCAATAAATTGCCTGAGCTGGGCTTAAATTTGAGATACTCTGGCTTCCGCCTCTCTGAGTACAGAGATTATAGGTGTGTGCCACTGTGCCCAGCTGAATTCACTGTATTTTTATTTTGGGAGATACTCATTCAGAAATAAGGACAGACAAGGCAGACAAACATGGGGAAAATACTCATAAGAAAATAATTTTCTGGGACATAATGCACTGTATATTTAAAATGTGAGTTACATACTCATATTTTATGACCCATGAGATAAACTTTATAATAACAGCTTTTCGGTTTTTCAGTATCTCAACTTTTTGATGAAGTCTCTCATGAGCCTACTTCATCCAAAATTCTGATCTATAATGAAATTTATTTCAAATGAATTCAGATATACTTAATGTTACTTTAACAATAATTTAAAATTTATTTTGCTGAATACTTTTAGAAAATCAAATTATATAAAGTAGTAACCATATATTAATTGTTAAAATGACTTTTTTTTTTTAAAGGAGTTTTGGCATAAGAGAAGGATGGGGACTAATACATACTCAGTTTCCATAGTATACAAGAAACAGAAGCCTGCTTTACTTCCATTATTTAATCTAATCTCCATAACACTACAATGTAGATACTACTCCTCTCAATCTACAAATGACTTGCCAATGTCTTAAAACTAAGATGTGGAAAATTAGGTTATCTTTAACTCTAAAATCTAACAATTCTTTCTACTATATCTGACTGTAAGAGATACTGTCAAAAATAGAAAACAATGCAGTACAGGATTTGTAAATATTTGAAGCACCACATAAAAGATGATTAGGAAAATGTTATATCTAACAATGAAAATTCATAGAATAATTTTCAATATTTTTAACATGTTATTTTTTATTTACAAAAAAAATGGTAGAAATTACCTTTAAAGGAACAACTTTGTCAAGTCTGATTTCAGCTATGTCACTGGGTGAATCATCTGTTGTGTAAGTTCCTTTGACCAATTCTAGAGATGTCCATCTGTGGGAATGAGTTGAATCTCCAACGTGCTCACTCTAGTGAAGATAATAAAATAAAATTCATGAGACTCAGAATTTTATTGTATATAATTTCAATTTATAGTTACTGTTTTTAAGCTGCTTATTTCCTACACATAAAATTAATTATTAGTATTTCCTTTAGATGCTAAAGAGAAATTTCTGGCACTCTAAATCATTCTACTCTGATTTCCTGAGATTACAATATAAGTGAACTATTCTCATTTGTTGCCTTAAACTATTCCTTCTTCAGAAGAATAGTGCTTATGAGACAGAGCTTAATTAAGTAGAGAATTCAAACTGGTTGCATAAAATCAGGTGATAGATTTATTAGAAAATGATTTACATACTTTCTATATTAATAACTGAAAACAGGCATTTTAAATAATTTAGAGATATAAAAATACAGCTAAATCAATCAAATGCTATCTATCTTTACTAGGATTGCTCAGTATCATTATGATAAAATTGTTTACTGAAAAAAGAAATAATATTCATTGAACTACTGTTTCGTTTCTTGCAAAATAACAACTGGAGAAAGGTACTCAAAAATTGCAATTAAGAGGCTTAGCTATATAAATCTTTCTCTCTCAGAAAGTGCAAAAAATAGGGAGAAGTGATCCAAGATGACACAAACACTCAGGTAAAATCACTCTTTTCAAGTTAAGATTGTCCACAGGCAAGTGATCTGCTCAATTATTAGATCTGAACCCATTATATATTGACAATGTCACTGTCCTAATATACAGCCCACATAGCAAGATGAAAGATATAGAAAAGACACTTACATCATCAACCAACACCTCTAATTCATATTCATGAATCCCACCTCCTCCATAGACAGAGAAACCAACCACGACTATTCCAGGTTTGTCTACTGAAAAACAGATTGCATCAGGGGACCCATTCCCAGTGTTCCAGCTTCTGCCTTGACTTGTCTTTGTAAATCTATTAGCACTAGCTTTTACAGATTGAAGAGAATTAAGTCCATCAACCTGTAAACAATACAAGCAATTACATCAGTGATTTGTGTCCAAGTGCTGTGTATTAATACACCTGTAACAAAACTTATAAGACAAGAGGTCTTATAAAATAAAATAATTTACACTTAATAAGCAGTTTAAATCTTCCTATTGTCACTAAAAGATTAAACCAAAATAAAATTTTCTCATTCTAAAGCTGCAAATTCATGTTACTTGACAGGATGTTAGCTTTACATTTCTTAATTTAGAATGTTAGACTATAAATCTGTACCACAGTTGTAACTATTACTTTCCAGAGTTAACAAAAATTTAATCAACATTTTATAGACTAGCAGTTTTTAGAGTACACTACACAGAGCTGTAGGAATACTAAAGATAGGTATCCAAGGGAGAGGTGGATTCAAATTTTTCATTTTCAACTAGATCCTCTTGATAAGTTTCCAAGCATTGATTTGAAGAAAATGGCCTATTTCCTAAGTTTGAATATCACTAATGTATACAGTGATATTTTTATCACTATATAGCAATCAGTATATAGATACATAAATGCAAACAAATGAACAATCTAACTACAGACTTTAATTGAAGAGGATCACAGAATTACACTGCATTAAAATGAGCTCTTTTTACTCTAGAAACTATTTCTAATCTAATCTAGCCATAGAAACTTGGGAGATTTGAGAGGAAACACTAAAAATACATGATTTGCATATTTTACTAAAATAAAGAAATGTAGAAATCTAAGTCAGGAACTTTGGGAACTTCTAAGAGTGTTAATTTGGCATCCTACAATTTGTAGCACTTGTTTTCATTATAAAGACAAGTTCATGGGAATTAATTCATTAGTAATATTGGACAGGGACTTAAGCATTACAGGTTCTTGCATCCTCTATGGTCTACTATAAAAGAGATGCATATTATAGACTGAATGAATAGTAAAAGAATAATTAAGCATTTGTTGACAGGGGCTTTAGTGGCCTGTTAGGTCAAAGCTAGACAAAAACTTTACAAATGGAAACAGTAAAATCTGCTTACATCCATGTAACCATTCTGAAATTCTGAAAACTAAACTATCATTATGAGTAAGGAATCTGTATAGATTGATGGATTAAATAGGTTCTAAAATCAAAAATAAGCAAAACTAAGGCAAAGATAAGTAATGAGAAAGTAAAGTAGAAAAAAAGTCCCTTGGCAAGAAATCTGATAGCTGGGACCACTGAATATATACTGGATTTTAAACATTCACTTGGATGGTATACTTCACATTAAGACGCATTTTTGTTGTTGTTGTTTTGTTTTCTTTGTTTCAGACAGGGTCTCACTATGCAGTTTGAACTGGCCTTGAACTAACTTTGTAGTCCTGGCTGATCTCAAACTTGCAAGGATTCTCCTGCCTCAGCCTCCTGAGTGCTGGGATTATAGGCATGTGCCACCATGCCCATCTTTAAAATGTGTAACCATTCTATGGTCTACTTTTTGGGCAAAATAGAAATCAAATTCAGGTCAGTTACCAAAATAAGGCAGTGAACTAGAGAATAATAATGTTGCTTTATAAAATGCACTTTAAAATGTCTCAAAGTGATTTTTCTTAATCTTTGATACATTTAAAATTTTGTGAGAGTAGCTATATAAGGTGAACTTATTGAACTGTGCACATAAAATGAATAAAAGGGTACATTTTATATTATAAATAGTTTACTATAATTTTAAAAACCATGACATGAGACAAAAATTATTCCTACTTTCCATATATATGTATCTTGGATCAATTTAGCAAGCAGAGAAAAAGTTTGAATCTCCTTGCATTTTAGACATCATGTATTCACTATTAATAGCCTGATTTCAGAACATTATTGATCATTCATAAATGGTACTATTTGCAATTTGATTGAGGTACAGAAGTGGATTTGTACAATGGGACCAATGAAAATTTAAGTCTAACAGGAAAACAGACATTTTATATTACTGTATATTCTGGGTACACTGAAAAGGGTGAAGAAGCAGAAAAGAGCAACCAAAAGATGTCAGGAAAGGTAAAAAATAAAGTTGAATATGAAGGGTTACTTTAAAGAAAAAAAATGCAGTGGTATTGCTGACCTGTTTTTAAATTAATTTCCATAATGTCAAAACACAAGTAAAAAGAAAATGTGTGCTAATTTTAAATATGAGTTCATTATCCAGCTTCAAAATATGGCTTGTTACCTCAGATCCCAGGGCTGACGCAGTCAGTTCACTGACAATACTCGCCAGCAATCCACAGGTGTTAGAGACCAAGTGGGAGGAGAAGAGTTCGTTTTCTCTTCTCAGGCTGTTCCTGACTGGTAGCACAACAATAACCAGCATTTTCTCCAGCACTTCACGGAAGCTGGTCATTCCTGAGATATTCTCTTCACTCTGTCCATGGGAAGAGAACGTGGCAATGTGTTGTTTTCCTTTTCTTACATGGCTCCCTTAAGTCCAGACCTGAATTTAAGGCCTATTTCTACAAACCTATCCAGTTGCATGTGGAGCTACTATATATGCTTTTCATTCAGGAGTCTGTTTTTTTAATTGTTTTTGTATCATAAAAGTAGCACACATTTAGGTAGTGTTTGTGTTTTTATCAGCTTTGAGTTACTTTTGCATACTATTTAACTTCTTAGTCACAATGCTGTATGACAGAAAACCATTCTTACCATTTAAAAATCCTTCTGTAGATAAGATGTCAATGTGAGAATTATTTTTGGAATATGCAGAGGCAAAGCTACTCCACATAGTCTGTGCAAAGCAACTTTCTAAGAAAATAGTTTTGTACATGCATGAAATCCTAAGGTGTTATAACTGCTACTATATTAAATTTCCAAAGGGAGATAACATTTTAGCCTTTGACAGTAAAAAAATGACCAAAAAATCAGAATCCCATTAAAGACTCAAAAAAAAAATATTTTCTACAAATGGAAAGGATTATTAATTTAGCTGATAACCAGCATGAAAATTATTTTTCTGCTTTATTATCTTTTATATCTTTTACCCCACTATGGACAGAGAGTATCATCAGGAGTCATATTAACCAATGAACTTTTCAGTTCCACTATGGGATCAATTCAGAGTTGTTTTTTTTCATGGTCCCTCAAAGTTTTCACCTTTGAAATCAAGTAAATAAATTGCTTTGATTTAACTTTTAACACCATCATCATGTGCTCTGAACTAGTTAAGTTCTTCTGCACTACATATATTCCTTTTTGCTTTGTAATGCACATGACAAAGTTCATAAAATGATAAAATCTCAAGGTAGAGGGGCTTGAAAGTTAAATCACTCTCTTCACAAAACAAATCAAATATATACATAATGCACTTTCAATTCATTTGGAAATTATGTAACTTTTTAGTTGAACTCACTATGAACATTACTATGAATCACTCTTCTCTCCTATTGTGCAACATTATACTGAGACAAAAAAGCCACTTAGAATTTTCACATTTATTTCTATTAACATTTAATGAAGATCACTATAACATTTTGGTTAATTTTTAATCAAATGAGGTTTTCTAGATTTAAAATGATCAATTCTTGATTTTGCTAAAACTCTACTTCATTTATATTTTACATCTTCTCATGCTCCAGAGACTTCATTGTCTGGAACATTTTGGAAAGTCAGCTTTTGATAAAACTCAATCCTTAATTGCACTCCATAATTAAAAATCTTTTAGAGTTTCATGGGGTGCATGTAGAGTATATTTATTTATGTTTATTTAGTTTCTAATTAGTACTTGCCAGGAGTAATACAAGAAGCTTCCCAGATATTATAGCATAATAGTTTGTCATTATGATTTATTAAAACACCAAAAATAAATGACTGAATGAATGCTACTTATTGGTCACTAAAATTTAAAAAAAAAAAGTATTTTTATTCATTAATGGCTACAAAGGAAAGCTGATACTAGCTTTCTAAAAAGGTCTGGCAATTTATAATGGACTTTTAGCCTACTTTTGACTTAAGAATTTTTCTATACCTAAAGATTTATACTGGGAAAATAATCATGAGTATGTATGAAAGTTAAAGCAGTGATATTTTCAGTACCATTTAAAATACTAAAACACTAGGTGTATAAGCATGACTGATTAATTACATATACTGAATGGGTAGAATGCCATAATGTCCATTAAAAAGACAGTGAGGGAATATATTCACCACACATATCTTCATAGACTAACATTCAAATGTATAATTACTATTAATAATTATTACAAATTAGTTCTATAAATTAAAAAACATTTACTATATATCTTTAAAAATTACCAAAGTAAAGAGAATTCCAAAAGAAAATTTCTGATTATTCAGAACTCTAATACCCATAAATTATTTCTGTCTTTCAGTACTCTTAATAAAGAGCCTTTTGGGCTTGAGATTTAGCTCAGCAGCATAAGTGCCTGCCTGGCAAGCATGAGGTTACAAGTTTCATCCCGGGTACCCAAAAAATAAATAAACAAATAAATAAATAGCCTTTTGCATACATACATACATACATACATACATACAAATATGCACTTTGATTTCCAATTTTCTTTTAAGAATTTAAAACATTTCTTTTGATATTAAATATTACTATACTTCTTTTTAGTGGGTGAACCATATTCTATCAAATTATACCTAATTCAGCTATTTTACTCTGTGATAAACATCTAAGGGTCTAATAAAGTTTCCAATTTTCCTTTTATTAAAAATATATGTAGCTTTAGTCTTTCACATATTCTCTTAGTTTCCTGTGAAAATGCTCATAATGCAAAAAAAATAATAATGCACTTTCTAAAATAAATCTGGATTTAGACCCTCAATTCAAAGGCTAACTCCTCAACTGCTACTTAAAATTTACATAAATAGTTGGTATACAATAAATACTTGTTAAATTGAAAGAAGAGGATTAGACTAATTATAAAATGACATGAATAATCTATAAAGTTAGTGCTTCTTCACAGTCTTATTGTATAGGAATTTGACAGAAAAATTAATTTTTTCTAATTTTCTACAAATAGACTGATACTTCAATATTACTTTCATTCTATTATCCTTTTTATTTCTGTTATTGAAATTTTTTCATAATTTTCAGTTACATTAGTCAACAAAATTGTTACTGTATAGTAATTAGGATAACTTTTACTTCACTTTTCTCATTTTTATAGATTCATTCTCACCAAGTAGGTAGGAAGTATATATGGTTTCATGTGTATCTTTTTTTTTCTATAATGCTTTTTTAATAAAGTGGAAGCAGACAATTAAGCAAGGTTTCCTCTGCCTATTGTTTTATAGTGCTTATTTTAACATACCAAAATTTTATGTGAGATGTTTTAAAGTTTTTTATTTCTTTATCTACCTTTAAAATTTAAAATACTAGAATACAAGAGATTGCTTATGGTATTTGCAGTTTAATTTCAAAAGATACAGCAAAAAGAAAATAACAAATCTTGCCTACCATGCATTAGGCCCTAGGTTCAATGGCCAACACAGCAAAAAATAAAACACAAAACAAAAAATTAAATGTAGAAATATTAACTAACTTGGATTTTAAATGGAAAACAGGATTCTCAAAATAAGATAATCAAAAAGTAATCACCCCTTCATCTGAAACAGATAATCATTTATTTACCAATACATAAGAAAAAGCATCAAGATAAAAATATCTTCCTTTACAGTATAACTGCTTCCCTGTGAAGGAGATTTCAGAAAAGACCTACCTGGCTCAGTTTTTCCATGTGTGTGACCAAAAGGGGAAATCGATGAACCAGTGTTGAGTCGTTTTCTGTGCTAACCTGCTTAACAATTGATCTTAGTAGTACTTCTCCATCATAAGCAATAGGAAAAATAGAAGTCAGTTTAACAGAAGTGTAACACAGAGCTGACATAACAGCTGCAAGGAGTCGGCTACTTGATGTCTTGAAGTTTGCTTCTTGTATATCCTTTAAAAAAAAAAAGCACCCCCACAGTGCCAAAAAAATACTGCATCAGTATAATTAAAGTTTCTGATTACATAAAAAATAAGTCATTGTTTAAGTCATACACAAATTTTCTATCATTCAGTCACTAAAATTGTTTTGTTACAGGATAATATCATATCAATGCCTTAAAACCCAGTTAACTATCTATTGAAAACAGAAAACAATAAATTATATATACACAGATATGAAAACTATATATATCCATTTATATAATCTCTATATCTTATCAGTATATGTACATATGTATCTCCACTCACAATCATAGTTCTCTTTGGCAATATTTTCAAATTTTCACCATTAGACTATATTTAAGACATTTCCAATAAGCACTGAAACTTTTTCTCAAATAATAAAATGACTCAAAATTGTACTTGTGTGAAATATTATAACATTTCGGTAAGGTTCTAAAATTATGTTACCACATCTCACAGTTAACCCCCCAAAAAAGATGAAATATTAAAAATATCAATACAGGACATCCTGATTTATAAAATCATGTATGCATTATTTAATCAAATACTTGTGGTACAAAGTCAAGCATAAGAGTAGAGCCGCATTCCATTCCATATGTTGACCCAATGCTTGCTAAAAGCATCCTGTTCAACAGTAAAGGAATAAAATAAGTTTCAATGATAGAGTTGAGAGTGAGAGAGTACTTAACATATGCTTTTGTACAGACAATAGTTTGCTCCAGAAAACAGAATGGTAAAATATAGTATCCTGCTATATGTAGCCACATTGCTTGAGAAGCCATGGTGATGGCAGTGAATTGGGAAGGGAGAGATAGGCTGTTGAGGTAGGGCTAGGAGTTCTGTACTGTGTTGAATAAAAGTGATGAAAGCCCTTGGATCTTGTTTCCAAACTTAGGGCAGCATTCATTATTTTACTATTGAGGGTGTCAGCTAAAGATTTTTGGTAGATATTGTTAATCAGATTGAGGAAGTTTCTTTATATTCTAGTTTCCAAAGATACTCTTGTCAGTGAATAATTACTAACTTTGTCAAATATTTTTTTCTATAGCTATTAAGAGGATCATACAATCTGTTCTCTTTACTCAGTTAATATGATGAATTACATTGATTTCTGGATGTTAAATTAATTTGTATTTCTAAGATAACTTCCACAGTCATGATAGATTATCTATATTACAGAATTTGATTTGATAATATTTTAAGAACTTCTATATGCCTGAGTGATAATCATCTGCAAATTTTCTTTTATAAATTTGCTAGGTTTTGGTATCAACCAGGACAAGGCTAATCTCACAGAATGAAATGGAAAGTATTAGCTCCTATATTTTCTGAAAGAATTTGAAAAATGATTGTTATTATTTCTTTCTAAATGTTTAAGAGAATCCACTAATACCAATATCAAAGTAAGGAATTTTCTTTGTGATAAAGTTTTTAATAATAAATATTAGGTAATCCTGGCTTTTCTAATTTTATTGCATCAGTTTGCGTTGTTATATTTTTGAAAGACTGGTAACTTCCTCTAAAGTTTTAAAATTCATTGTATATCAATATAACTGTTCATAATATTTTCTCTGTAATATTAATTGAACCTATTCTCTTCATTTCTGTTAATGGTATTGCTTCTTTCCTTATTATCTTTCTTCTGTGTGCTGCAGATCAACCCCATAGTTCTACTCACAGTAAGTGCAAGCCCTTTGCCACTGAGCTACACTCACTGTCCCTCATATAGTTTTTATTTCTCTTTTTTCTTAAACTTTTAGGAGTGTGTGTGTGTATGTCCTAAGAACCAACTTTCAATTTTCTTAATTTTGTCTCGATTTTCTACTTTACTAATTTCTGGTCTTTATTATTATTTTCCTTCTTAAGAGTTTGTTTTTCTATCTGGCTTCTTATAACAGAGTTTAGATACTGATTTTAAATGTTTCTTCTTTACTAATACTTATAAGCATTCAAGGATATACATTTCTCTAAGTGATGCTTTAGCTACATTTTATATATTTTAGTGTTAGACTTTTACCTTACAATATGAAATATTTTAAAATTTGTTATGATTTCTCTTTTAATCTACTAATTACTTAAAGGTATGGTCTACTTTCCAAACATTTGGTGATCTTTCTCAAAATCTTTCACTATTAATTCCTAAGTAAATTTTACTACAATCTCAAAACACATTAAGATTTTAATCTTTTAAAATTACTAACATTTATTTCATGCCCTAGTGCAGGGGTGGCAAACCAAAGGCAAGCATGGCACTGCAAAAGGCTATCTTTTTTGTTTTTTCCTAGTACCAGGAATCGAACTTATGACCTTGTGCTTAACCACGCAAGCCACTGAGCTAAACCCCTAGCCTGAAAGGTTTGTTATCATTGAAAACTTTCAAAGGTTCACCATCACTCCCCTAGTGTATGATCTATCTTGATGAACATTCTATGTGCACTTGAAAATAATATGGATACTGCAGTTTCATATTCTAGCTTACAAATGTCAATTAGATCAAGATAGTTGACAGCATTGTTCAAATGACCTGTATCCCTGATATTTTGTCTAGTTGTTTTGTTACTCACTAAACAAGGAGCACTTTTCAATGTAAATTTATTTGATTCTCTGTGTAGTTCTGTCATGTTTTCTTCACTAGTGTTTTTGAAAGTATGTTTTGGTGTATACACATTTATAAAAGTTATGTTTTTTCATGAATCAATGAATTAATGCCATTAACATGGTTGTTTACTCAGTCTTCTCTCTTTATTCTTGCATATGTGGAGGTGTCAAGAACCACTTTTTTTGGTGTTATCCTTTTCTCAAACTCATTACTATTCTTTTCCTCTCTCTTACACACTGACCTATAAAGTCAAAGGGCAAATGAGCAAATAAACAATCATATTTGACAGTTTTATACAACTAAAAACAATAAAGCAAATAAAGAACCATACAAATTATTAAATTTCGTATTTCACATAAATCAAATTTATCTTTCCCTAATTTGTCTTTTAAAGGTTAAACAGATAGGAACAGCCACAATTTATTGTCTCTAGTAGTATATAAATAATGCAGATTTTCAACTACATTTCATAAGTTTAAATTACCTGATCCAAACAATTCAGCAGATCACAAAGGCATGCCCACTGCAATGCAGGAGTTGGGTAGAAAGAATGGAAACATGCAGTAAAAGTATTGTGACACTCCTGCAGGACAGCTTCCAAGAGACTCAGAGGTTGACTGAGATATCCTTGAGGGTCATTATCCAGCTTCACCATGCAGTGATCAACTCCTTCTGATAAAATTTTTCTTAACAAAGTTCTGGTTTTTCCAATACACTCTGCTAATTTGCTAGTTTCTTCTACAACTACTTTTCCTGTAGCTTTTATATTTTTAATGGAAAAAAGTAAAATGCTAGTTAAATATTAAATATGAATGGAAAAATATAATTCAGTAATTTACTATACATCTAAATATCATGAATACTTATAACCTACAAATGTAACAATTAAGAGAGAAAAAGTGGATCAAAATTTCAATAGAATTATAAAAAAGAAAAAAATTGGTTCTGGTATTTAAATTTCAACCTGTTGTTGAAAATACTTCTATTTGACATAACTCATTTAAAATAATTTTATTAGAGTATTAAATTTTAGCCCACCATGATTTTTTCTTATCAGAATGACATGAAATCTATTTTATTCTTTAAAAGCAAATACAAGAGCATCACAACAAGCTGACTTTCTTCTGTCATTTCAAGAGCAGTTGAAAGGCAGATAGAAATCTTTAACTCCTGATAATATTCACATAAATCTCAAGGTCTTAATTTTTTTTATCTAAAGTCACTTAAAAAATATATCATACCTGATACTGGGTAAATTTCACAGGTATAGACACGCAATAACCTCAAACAACAGGTACCCACGAAGCGTAGTCTCTCTAAATCTAGAAGTGTAGCTGTGAACTGGAATCCTTTTAATCCTCTAAGTTCTTCAACTCCTAAGACTAAGGTGGTCCAGCTCCAGTGAAGAATACTCAGCAATGATTCAAAACATTCCTAATTCAGAATATGAACAGAGAATAGTTCAAATGAAACCATGGGATGAATCAAATGAGAAGATAATACATTTAATTTCAAAACTTTACCTTGAACTCTTTAGTGAGTTCTGGTAGCCCAAATAAGACATTCTTATAGTTCACTGTATCATACAAACAAGGAAAAAAAATAAAAAAAGCTTACAAATAAATATGGTTTATCTGAAATACATATCACTGTCTATGTATCATTGTAGTACAACTATAAATAAAAACAGTGCATTAGTATTTGGGCAATATCAAACAGCTTATTTTATGTCTACATATTAAAATTTTATATAAACTATGCATAGACATATTGATAATATATATATATATATATATATATATATATATATATATATACACACACATATATATTTGTCCCAGGGATTGAACTCACAACCTTACACTTGCCAGGCAGGCTCTATTCCAATAAGCTATATCCCCAGTCCGATGGTAGTATTAATGAAGATAAAAATTGACTAAAAATACATTAAAATCCTTACTTAGGATGTTTTACTCTTCTAGATTATGGGTTTGGGGTGGACTTGTTTTGCAGTTATGAAGGGTCTACAGATTTTGTCATAGTTATATCATGACAGATGCTCCATAAATCTCAAAGCAAAGCACTTTGTTCCCTTCTCCCTACTAATCACTAATAGTAATACCAAAACTGAGAGTATATAGCTTAAACTTTTAGAAAAACAGTGTTTCTTATTCAAAGATTACAATTATTTAGACATAAATACAAAACAACTATCTAGTACAGAAAAAAATAATAAAAACAGACACAAATGGAAGTCCTTACTGGAATTAAAAGATACCAAACTAATACTAAAAGGATGCAAAGGTAAAAAGGGGCCATATTTTTAAAGCCTCATTCTTATAGTTACTTTTGCAAAGAACACTGTATAAACTGACATAGTTTTAGAAGGTCACATTGACAAAGATGTATCAAAATTTAAACACACGTTTTCAGTGCATGATATGTACATAAGTACACGATTAATTAAGGATGCATGCATAGAAGCTCATGAAGAAAATGTACTGAAAAAAATGAGCAAAGAACTAATACCATTATAGTAGTGTTGCATAAAAAAGAATGTAACTATTCCATAGGAAAATATGCAAACAGAAAAATTGACAAAGAGCCAAATATATTAACAGGAAAACTGTTCATGGCATGGTCTATAAAATGGTCAAAAGGAGTTTTCCATATCAGAAAAGACAAAAATACTATATAGCATCCTGTATAGATACAACTAATGTAAGTTTAGGTGCGTGCACGAATGTGTGTGTCTAAAAATGGGGCTGTATCTGGCTCAGTGGTAGAATACTTGCCTAACATAAACCTGATCCCCCAGCAATGCAACGACAGCTACAACAACAATGACAAAGCAAACAGAAACAACAATGAAAACATACAAGGTCTGGAAGGCTATCATAGTCCAAACATAAACAGAAAGAAAGAAGAAAAGGAGGAAAGACCCCTAATAATTTTAGTAATTCTCTGTAACATAAGAATGTATGAGGCACATGTATTAATCTTACGATTTTAATAAAAAAGGAATTCTTCCTAAGCATTTTACCAAAATGAGATCATCAGTTACTTTAGTAAATCATTTGCATAATGCATTATAGTTAAAAAACTATTTTATATGTCTTCTCTTATTAGAAATTTATAATAACAAATTAATGTAGCTTGTTTAGGTAATTTGCATAAGAATCCTAAATTAATACAGGAAAGAGCAAGAAATTCGCTCAGACATGCTATGACCTTTTAATTACATCATGTTGACTTTCCATTCTGCCCTAGTAATTCCAATAGCATAGTGCATCTTTACATATAAAATAAGATGGTCAAGTGCAGTGGTACCTCGATTTAGGAATTTAATTTTTTCTATGAGTTTGGAAAAGATTGCCCTGTCTGTGTTTGTGTGGGTCATCTTGGTTATGTTTGTTACCAAATGCAGAGTTTGCAAACAAAAACAAAATTCTGTCAAATACTTCTGTTTGCAAACCAAATTATTTGCAAACAAGAGAATTTGTGAACTGAGGCACCACTGTAGTTCAATAAAGATCCTACTTGGGTAAGCAACTCTTCTATGTAATTCCTCAAGTATTAACATTTCTGGGCCAGCACCATCCTTAGCTTTTCCTACTTTTTTTAATTCTTCTGTGTATGAATCATTAGAACAACAATTATTTCATAAATAGCAAGGCCATCTTGGCATCATATGTAACACTTTTATTTTTCCATTATTTAAAGCATGTACTATTTTTGGCTAAGAATATAAATGCTAGTACAAAAGCAAATCTAAGTTCATAAACCTATGCTATGATAAATTCTTAGAAGAGAGTGGCTAAATTCTAAACATCACAACTAAACAGAATGCTGAGTTAAAAAGTTAGAAGTTTTAAAAAATGGCTCACCACGGAGACAGTTCTTGCAAAAGATCTCTTTAAAATGTGCACAGGCTCACTGGTTTGCTGTTTGCCTTTTGAAGCACCGCTATCACTGGTTGGAAGTCTGAAGACAGTAGATACATATAAAATAATGTTGAAAAGTCTAATGACATTTTAAGAAATACACATTTTTGCCAAAATGAATTATTGAAATTATGCATCAGACTTTTTTTTGGCTAGGTAAAATGCTTTTTGAGAAACATTTTCCAACACTAAGTTTTTCTTAGCATTATCTTACCAAGTTAGTAAGGCAGTGTAGTAGAGGCTTTTTCCTCTTGCTAGAGAATATTTGTAGTTTATGTTCTATTATAGTGCTTCCATTTACTATTAAAATTATTCTATCAGTAGCACCTAGGGATACTCCAATGCAATTTGTTATGTTCATAAAGATACATTTTACAAGTACTGACTACAAGAGATTGCATAAAAAACAAAAAAAAAATTCTCTCTTGCGAAATGAGATTTCTAACATGCACATTCTTTAAGTGATTACTAGGAAGGAAGATACATGAAAAAGAGAATCTTGATACATGCATATTCATGTTTATAGCAGCACAATTTTTAATAGTGAGGTCTTGGAAATAGCTCATATGCCCATTAGCAGATGAATAGATAGAGAAAATATAGTATATATACAATGGAACACTACTCTGCTGTAAAGGATAAATTTGAGACATTTTTAGGTAAATGGATACATCTTGTGACCATCATCTTCAGTGAAATAAATCAGACACCCAAGTTAAAACATTGTATTGTTTCTCTTAGGTGAGAAACCCAAAGTGTAAATAAGGAGTAAAATGGAGAATAGATAATTGGGAAGTAAGACCTTGTTCCAAAGGTAAGGCAGACAAGGGAAAGACCAAGGATAAGGAAAGAAAGGAATGGGGATTAAAAAAAGAAAGAATGGAAAGGAAAAAATGGAAACAAAGCTTCTGTAAATGGGAAGGGGAAGGACTGAAGGAAAGGGAGGAGAGGGGAGTGGGAGAAAAAAAGAATTTAGATATATTATGTACAGGCACATATTTCCCAAGATAAATGTAATCATAATATAGGGCAAACAAGTACTGATAAAAAAAAATAAAGATTAAAAAGAAAAAGAATCTTATATTCTAGAGGTTTTTCTTTTGTTTTTTTTACTTTAAGGATGAAAACATTGTTAAAGTTTATATCCATTTGAATTTATCTAATACTGCAGTAATGTAGAGACAGAAACAATAGGCATAAACTTTCATATGTCTAAACTACTGAGTTAATTAAAACTTTTAATGTTAAAATATCATAAAGTAATCACTATTTAACATTTCAATTAAAAGTGTAAAAGATTTTCCAACTCATTTAATCAGAAGATAAAAAACATGACTATTGTAATCTGAAGTCTCCATCTAAAGTACTCTCCACTCCAATTTGATGTCTTTAAGACATTATTTTATTAGGTTATGGAATCCTTAAATTGATAAGAAAATCAAAGGCAGATTTTAAAAATGTTATAAAAATATTATTAGCATACACAGATAATCTGAGTCATTAGGCAAAGTTGAAATGTAAAGTAGAAAATGTTAAAAAATATACAAAATATTCACTGAATTGAATGTCTTTGTTATACTGTCTACATTTCTACCAGTATAATTTATTAAATATTTCAAGAAGTTCTTATTGTCATATATTTTATGATTATTATGGCAAAAAAACCCCACATTAATTATGAGTATGCTAAATACCTGTATAGTAACTGAGGTATTTGACCAGCATTAACATCTGTACCATTATTTGATTTCTTTGAACTCTTAAACTGGAAAACGACCCTAAGGAGAAAAAAAAAAAGCAAAATTGCCATGGTCTAAGATTCATTAAAGAAACAAAGGAATTAACAGTTATGTTTTCAAATGTTATATTAATGAAAATTACTTATTTTCTAGCCAAAAACAAATACATAAAGTGAATAATGTGATCTTAATTCAGTAAATAAAGTAACTAATCAGTAATAAAGTAACTGAACCAGATTAGCAGCAAATCCTAGGAGCAGCTATCCTGCCCCCACCAGACCACCACCTCAGTTTTCACTAAATTAGTAAACTTTTAACAAGATTTCCACTTACTAATAGTATAAAATCAGCCTGACTCAATGTGTTATAGGCTTTAGCCTCAAACTAGCATGATACTGCAAGTTTGACTGAACTACATATAGAAACTGTGCAGTACAGTGTCACAGCAGTCTCCTCAATTCTAGCACATGATCTTAGAACAAGTTGAAAGGGATATACAGAATAACAGAATTCATTTTCTTTCAGCAATCTCTTTGAATATTCAACACTAAGGAACTCACATCAAAAGTCAGTTGGTTTTTATGGATTTTTTTGTTCTGTTTATCATATCTGCTTTGATTTAAATCAAAATGAAATATACTATTTCATAACTCTGCCCACAGTAATAGTACAAAGAATGCTGATTTAGAATCAACAGAATCCAGGACCAGATTTAGCTCAGTCATATAAAAATCTCATGAATCTAAACAAATCATTTTTGTTTCTCTAGGCCTTTGAGTTTAAAATAGGGTTAATAATTGTTCACCAAGTTGTTGAGGGCATCAAATTACTCTATATATTACATGAAGGTAGTAAAATGTTTCTGCACTTCATTAAAATATGTGTCATACCACAAAAGGTTTCCAATCTATAAATTATGTATATACACTGTTAAATTTAATTGCAAATATGTTTCCTTTTTATGGCTCCAACATCCTCACTAATTCTGGTCAGCTTTCTCTATAATTTCAAATTTGGTAATAAAACTTTTAAATAATTTAATATCTAGAAATATATATGAATACTATCACATAAGTGCAAAGAATAGTAGTCTTATTAATTACCTCCTTGTACTGCCTAGACCTTAATTTGACATATTTGACTATATGGCATATGAAGTTATCTAAATAAGTTTTAGTGACTGTATTATGCTTTCAGTATACTTAGTCATACTAAGCACTTACCCTACTGAATGAGTCCTTTTAAGTCTTCCAACATTATTACAGAAATAAAAAAGAGGGACGCTGAAGTAAAGCTTCAATGTTCTGCTTACCCATCATCTGTGGTAATGGAAGCTTGTCCATGAGATCCACAGTCACTGCTGGGTCCTGACACTCGAGCCCATGCTACATACCACCAGCCAGCTTGCAGGAGAACTGGTTCATCAAACATCATTGCATACTTTTCTCTGAGAAAAATTTGTGAGTCAAAGACAGTCCCTTTGTACTTTCTGTCATATGCATTTATTTTTTAAGAAACTCTTCATACTAAAAATCATGAAATTTATGTTTTAAGATTCTCATGAGATAATATAACTCTGTTTTTGTAAAGTCTTCACACAAAGACAGATAAATAGCAGCTACTTGTGCTATTGCAGTAGAACTGTCTTGTTTTTCCCTCTTGTTGAATTCTGTAACATGCTTAAATCTTGTAGAATTTCATATTAAGGCACTAAAGTAATGTTTTAAAAAGCATGTAAATTTTGCAAAGAAAAATAAAATCTGAACTTCAGTTTAAAATTATTTTATTCAGTGTAAGTGCTTTTTGAGGTAGCATGTTTAAAAAATAATGTTGAAGTCAAGTGTACTGGTTTGAGGACTGATTTTGTGACTTGTTAACTAGGGAACTTAGGGCAAGCTTCTACCTTATCTCTATGTCTCCATTTCTTTATCTGAAAACTGGTGAAAATAATGTCTAATTTATTCAGTTGTTCTGATGACTCAATTCAGGTAGTGTTTGAAACTGAGGATTTCACCTAATTAGACAAAAATGCTTATGAATCTAGGAATGGAAACAAATATAGCTCAATGGAAAAGCACTTGCCTATAATATGTGAAGCCCTTGGTTCCATCTCCAGCACCACTCCCCACAAAAAATAAAGAGAAAAAAATCATATATAGATTGAGAAATCTGTTGAAGCACATAAGCAAATCATAAAGTTCTAAAGAGTAGAAGGAATTGGTTGCAAATAGAATTGAGAGAAGAGCATTTAAATAAAGAGGAGAATGTTATATGTTACAAATGAATCTGCAGAAATAAAAATGTTTAAAAGAGGTTCAGGGAATAGTAAGCTGTCCTGTTTTGTTAGTGATAGGTGAAGACGAGTAATAAGCTGAAAGTCAAAAAAAGATGCTAATGTTTTCCTTAAGAGTCTGGGCTTGGTGAGTAGGCTAATGAAGGAAATCTAGATGATTCCCTATGCATGAAACTACACAATATATCTAACCCATAGTCACATTCTCGAAAATAAATCGTAGCCAGGTGTGATGGATGCCTGTAATCCCAGCACTCTAGGAATTTGATGTAGAAGGATCACAGGTTTGGGCCCAGACTGAGCATTTTAGCACGATAAAAAAGTAAATTTTGGGCTGGGGATTTAACTCAGCGGCATAAGCACCTGCCTTGCAAGTGCACAGTCATGTGTTCAATCCCCGGTACCAATAAAAAATTAAAATTGAAAATTAAAAAAATAAAGAAAAATTACTTCTCCAAAAAAGTAAATTAAAAAAATGAATAAAAAAAATTAAAAGTAGGGGAGGATGTTGAGGATGCAGGTCAGTGCAAAAGCTTGGGATTCAATTTCCAGTACAAAATACATAACATACAACCATACAACCAAACATACATAAATGCCAATGGTTATTAAGGCTTGGTAAAGTTAACTAATATTAACTAACTTTTCTAAAATTTTCCCTCATGTTCATTTGTATAAAACACTAAAGATTACTAAAACCCTTGTAATACTGAATAATGCCTAACATGAAAGGCAAAACTTTCTTTAGATTCATTCTTAGATTCTCAAAATATGTATCTAGTAAAAGCAAAATCAATGCCTTATTATCAATCTTATTTCAGAAATTTACTTATTTTCTCTAGGAAAAAGCCTATTCATACTCTACAATGTTTTCTTAAAATAGTTATTAGGAAGTATAGTGTATTATTATCACTTCAAGACTCAGTTTGTATTTTTTCCCATCATCATATTCCCTGACTCTGAACATGAACCTATCATTGCAGCGCTGAGGTAATTCCTAGGATTACACAGAAGACTGATAAAATCTTAGTCTCCGCTTAATGAACTTTATAAATAAACATATGGATTTTAGTAAGATCTCTAAAACTTTTAGTAAGGCCGATACTCTGGTGCATTATTATGCTACTGAGATAATATCTGAATTATGCCCTACTATAAATATTTCACATATCATAGCATATATATATCACAGTGGCTATATCATATGTTCAAGGTGTGTAGTAGGCTATACCATCTAGGTTTGTATAAGTACTCTGTATGATTTTTGCACAAGTATGAAATCACCAAACAACCCATTTCTCAGAAGAACAGAATCCTTAGCTAAGGCATGGCTATGTATTTTATGTATGTTATATATATAATGTTAAAGATAGATGATGGTAGCAGTCAATAGAAGAGTAACATATTAAGTGTTGAGAGATGCATCAAAATAAGTTGCAAAACATGTATATTTCCATTTTATCTTCAGTACTGAATCAACTTATCTTGTGAAATAATACCATGAAAAATACTAGTTTTAATGCAGTAGCATCTTTAACAATGATACTTGCATCTTCTAATACAGTTACACACTGTATAATAATATCTTAGTCAGAGAGACCACACACAGAATGATGGCTATACCCTATGGTCAAACTGTGCAGTAGGCTATCCTCATGCAAGTTTGTATAATTACTCTCCATGATTCTTGCAAAGGATGAAATTATCTAACAGCAAGTTTTTCTGAAGTATCCCTCTCCTAGGTTAGGCGTGACAGTATACCATTTAATGTCTCAAGCACATATATAGCATATTATTAGAAAGCCCTTTTAAAATTATATTTACACTTTATAATAAATTTTAAACTTTGACTATGTAAGAATTATACTTAAGAACAAATTTTTTACCTAGCAGCACAATCATAAGCCAACACATCAGTCTCTGCAAGAAGGTCCCCATCAGTTTCATGATCCCCTCCATCAGGACCCAATTCAAACAGCTGGAGAAAAAGGAAAAACAATTTTTTCCCAATCATTCATTTTATAAATCTGCTGAAATATGTGTTTATAATTTTGTGAGCATTCAATATACACTGAAGTACAAAGAAGTTAAAAGTAATGTGGCATGGAAAAAGAAAAGATGTAGAGAATAAAAAAATAGCTACAGAATGGAAAGAACCACAGTCTAGATAAAGAAAAAAGAGAGAAGATATCAAATGGGAAATGAGTATGAGATTAACTGAGAACAAAGGAAGAATTTTTGATGAATTAATATGTATTTTTAAAAAACCTTTTTTTCTCTAGAGAATTATATAGGTGAACTACAAAAGACAGATAAAATATTAAAAATGCATTAAAATGTACTGAACAGGTATTGTGCTAGGTGTCTAAAACTGAAGAGTTACATGCTTTGACTGAGAAATCCATCTGAGCCTAGATCTTCTCATAGGTCACTGAACAATGCCCTCCTCCATATAACTTGATCTTACTATTTCTACAATTATTCATCTTCTCTTCCTTGCTCTGATTAGTGGTACTTTCATTCACCTCAGGCAAAAATCCTAGAATAATTCCTTTCTGTAT
The DNA here is from genome assembly GCA_004027455.1 of Hydrochoerus hydrochaeris. NCBI lineage: Eukaryota > Metazoa > Chordata > Mammalia > Rodentia > Hydrochaeridae > Hydrochoerus > Hydrochoerus hydrochaeris. The sequence continues at coordinate 202,996 of PVLA01000413.1, forward strand.
TTGTCATCATTCTATCTATTCTATTTTCCAATGCAATCATAACCCTACTGCTGGCTGAACATTACTATGATGGCCAGTCTTTTTAAGTTTTTGCCTCCTTGTCTTAGCTCATGGACAATGAAAGTGAAGGGTTTTACTTTGCTTTAATGACTCTTAGTACTCAGGAAAGTAAGTATCCTTTCTTAATCTGAATGTTTTCTTCATAGCATGATATAAAGGTCCATAAAGATGTGACCATGATTTGGCTTTTCTTATACTCAAAACTATTTGAACACATACTGTATGCCAGGGACAGTTTAAGAACTGAGTACACAGGATAAACAATGCAATTTAAAAAATGAAGGTTATGGGGTATAAGTTTGTGATAAGGCTCACTAAGAGTGGAAGTCTAAAAGTGTTAAGAAGTGAGCCATGGAGGTACTGAAGAATAGCAAATAGTTAGAATAGCAAATACAAAGTTCTGAAGCTTGACATATTTGAGAAACAATAAGTGAGCTAATGTGACAAGATTATACTGAAGCAACTAGAATAACATAAGATCAGAGAGGTATTGGCATGGAGTTCTGATGGGATCTTGTAGGGATCCTATAAGGCTTTGGCTTTTAGTCTTTTTTTAATCTTTCACTTCTTTCTTTTCCCTTATCTATTGCACAGTTTGAATTTTATTTACTCTTTCAGGGTTTTGTTTGTTTGTGTTTTTTTTTGTACTGGGGATCGAATTCATGACCTCACACTTTGCCAGGCAGGTGCTTATGAAGATGAGCTATATCCCTGGCCCCAATTCTTTCTGTTTTTTACACTAGGGAGACAATACAATGTTTACACATGAAAGTCTGACTTACTTTGCTTATACTATGGTCTCAAGTTGCAACCATTTACCTGTAAAAATCTCAAGTTTATCTTTCTTTATGGCTGAGTAGTACTCCATCATATATAAAAAAAATCTTTTTTATCCATTCCTTGGTTGATGGACATTTGGGTTGTTGCCAAAATTTAGCTATTAAAAATTGTGTTACAACACAAAGAGGAACAGGGGGAGTTCATGACCACTAATCCAACCCTACAAAAAATACCGAAGGACATTCTAGAGAGAGAGAAAAAAGACCATGGTTTCAGGAACAGCGACAGAGGGGGCTCACTGCATGGGGCCGACACTGGAATGAAAGGGAAAAGTAGACAACCAATGACAGGAAAATAGCATGGCACAGATGAGGCAGAGAAGGTTGGCCACAATCGCTAACATGAATGGCTTCAATACACTAACAAAAAGAAATACAGGCAGAGTGGATCAGGATATACGGTCCATCAAGATGCTCTATATAAGAAATATAATTAACCTGAAGGAAGGTTTACAGACTGAAAGTCAAAGTTGAGAAAATAATGCTCTCTGTGGCAGGGAACCAGAAAAAAGTGGGGGTAGCTCTCCCTTCAGCTGCAGATTGGTTGGAAAGACAAAACACATTTATACAAAGGAGAACTGCTCAGATATAAGAAAGGAAAATCTTGAGTCTCTTGTAGATAAATGTATACAACTTGAGATCATTCTCAGGGGTAAAAAGGTTCAGAACCACTTAGGTAAATAGCAGGTTGCCTCCCTAATCTAAAAACTAAAGGAATTAGTGGAATACAAAATGTACAACGCACCCTGTGAAAGTGAAAGGGGAGGAATTGTCTAAAAAAGAGAAGACAGAGGACGTTGTTAATCTTGTATTGTGCTTTGAAACACATATTGTTTTCATTGCTCTGTTTAGTTTGGTTATATTCTGCTACAGTTTGTCTACTTGTACTAGATTTGAGTGCATAGACAGCTATTCCAAAGATAGCAAGATATACTATTGTAACCATTTTTTATTTCATATTAATTTGATTTGAAGCCCTGTATTGCTTTCACTGTCTTGTTTTGACTGATTTTATTCCAATCTGTTTTGTTTGATAGTATCAAGTCTGAGGATATAGGCAACTACTTTGAAGACAAGATTCACTATGATACCCATTCTGGTTTGACCACTACCCTCTTTTGAAGTCCTATAATATCTCCAATGTTTTGTTTTTATTGATTTTGTTCTATACTGCTATGTTCAATTTTATTATGCTTCATGATATGGGCAATTCCACTGAAGATAACAAGAGACATTATGGTAACCATTGTTGATCACCTTGTATTTTGGTTTTACTATTTTTATCCTTTTGTTTTGACTGACCCCATTTTGTTATCTCTCATTTGGTTTTATTTTCTTCAAAATAAAAAAAAGTGTGCTACAATAAATATGGGCACCCATATATTGCTGTGGTATGATATTTTTACTTCTTCTGGAAGAATACTTAGAAGGGAAATAGTTGGGTCGATTGAGATTTTCAAACCTAGTTTTTTGAGGAATCTCCATACTGATTTCCACAATGGTTGCACCAGTTTACACTGCCATTAACAATGGAAAAGGGTTCCTTTTCCCCATAGCGTCGTCAGCATTTGTTAATAATTTCTTGATGACAGCCAATCTTACTAGGGTGAGATGGAATCTCACTGTTGTTTTAATTTGCATCTCTTGAATGACCAGTGATGTTGAACATTTTTTCATGTTGTTATTTGTATTTCATCTGAGAAATGTGTATTTATCTCAAATGTTTATGTCTGGACTGGGTCTTTGAATTTGGAGGTTTCTGTTCTTTTAAAAATTCTTTGTATGTTCTAGGTGTTAGTCCTTTTTTAGAGGGACAACTGGTTAAAATTTTTTCCCAGTCTGCAAGTTGTAGTTTCACTATGTTGGTGATTTCTTTTGCTGTGCAAAAATGTTTTAATAAGATGAGATCTCACTTATCAATTCTTTGAAGCATTTTCAGTGCAATTTGGGCTTTGTTCATGAACTCTCTGCCTTCAAAATTTCTACATACCTTGTCCTCTAGTAGATTTCGTGTTTCTGTTTTAATATTTAGAATTCTGATATATTTTGATGTTAGTGCACAGTGATACACATAGGTCTAGTTTTAGTCTCCAGCATGCTGAAAGCCGATTTTTCCAGCACCATTTATTTTTTTTTATTTAAAGAGAAACAAAAGCATGTAAAGGGTAGAGATAATACAGAATTTCAAAAAAAAAGATAAACAAGCAGAAATCACTAGTTGATAAACTACATATTGTCCTCTTAGAAATAGTTATTCAAGTTACAAAATTAAAGCATACAAAGTAGATATTCAAACAGTGAGTGTGTAAACAGCTACACATGCATGAATCTCTACATGCATTTCTATTCTTGCTCTGTTAGAAGGAAAAACAAAACTTAGCAAAACAAAACAAATTCCTATAAAAACATGAAACCAAAAAATCATATAAAACCACAGTGCAAGGTGATCTACAATGATTACTGTGTTGTTTCTTTTTATCTTCAATAGAATTGTCTATATCATCAGGCACAATTGAATATAGCAGTATAATTGAATACAGCAGTATATAACAATAATAGTAAAAATAAAACATTATAGATAGTATAAAACTTCAAAGGCAGGTAATAATCAAACCAGAGTGGATACTCTAGTGAATCTTGTCATCTTAAGTGAAGTTGCTTATACTCTCAGACTTGATACTATCAATCATAACAGCTTTGAATAAAATCTATCAATACAAAACAGCGATCTAACAAACCAGATTCAATTACAATCAGTCATGGTAAAACTGTATAGGTTTTACAGAGCTTTAGATTAAGTTAATAGGAAATTAAGGATGATTACTGTACTATATCCTGTTATTTTCAGGATTACTGTTTGTACCCTCAAATCTAGTACAGGTGGAATGACTGGAACAGAATATAATACATCTAAGCAGAGTAGTGTGAGTAATGTGGGTTTTAAATCCTGGTGCACTATTAACAATATAGTGTATCAAGGCCATCTATGTTAGAGATTCTAGCCATCCTTCTCTGCCTCATTTCTGCTATGCTATTTTTCTGTCTGTTTGTCTACTTTTCCTCTTCATTCTACTGCCTGCCCCACTCATTGAGGCCTTTCTGCCACTGTTCCTAAAATCCTGGTTTTTTTTTCTCTCTCTGTAGAATGTCCTTCAGTATTCTGTGTAGGGTTGGATTGGTGGTGAGAAATTCCCCCAGTTCCTCTTTGTCATGGAAGCATCTTGTTTCTCCATTAATTTCTAGTGACAGCTTTGCAGGGTACATCAATCTGGGCTGGAGATTATTTTCTTTCAGGGCTTGGGATACTTTGCTCCAAGCTGTTCTTGATCTGATGGTCTGTGTTGAGAAGTCAGCCGTGATCGTGATGGGCTTACCTTTATAGGTAATCTGTTTCTTTTCTATGATGGCTTTTAATATTCTGTTTTTATATTGAATTTCTGGTATCTTGATTATTATATGTCTATGTGTAGATCTGTTTTGGTTGTAGGTGGCCTGAGCTCTATATGACTCACATAACTGAATGTCATTTTCTTTTCCCATGCTTGGGAAGTTTTCCTTAATTATTTCCATGAATAGCCTTTGTAATTCGCCTGTATGTATTCCTGCTTCTTCTTTCACATTTCTTATTCTTAAATTGTAGATTCTCTTGCCATCTTCTAGCCTGTGTATTGTTACTGCCTGTTTCCTTGTTATTTTTAAGAGATCTTTCCTTTCATGATCACAGACTGCAAACTTGTCTTCAAGTTCTGATAGTCTATCCTTAGTTTCTTTCAAGGCATTCTGCCACCTTTCAATGGAGTTTTTAATTTCCTGGTAGTCTCTTTGAATCTGCTTCATGTATTCTATATTTTCTTTATATTCTTTATTGAATGTTTCTCTCCTTTTTTTGTGTTCCTCCCTTCTTCCATCTGTATCTTCCTGAGAGATGCTTTCTGAGAGCATTTCTTTTATTACTCTACTCATATCTTGCTTTAACTGATTTAATATTTCAGTTTTGAGCTTGTCTACAAGGTTCCAAAGATATCTCTTAATGTCCATTGAAGCCATGTCTGATGTTGCATGTTTGTCGCCCTCAGTCTCCTTTATTTTTCCCTTTCCTATATCAGTGCTCTCAGAGTTCTGGGCTGGGGGGCCTACTCCTGCCTCTCCTGTCATGGTCCTAGCTTCCTCCACACAGGTTACAGTACAGGTCCCAGCCCCCTTCCCTGTTGGCCAGGTTTCCTCTGAAGCATGCTGGCAAGGGACCTCCACCTTCTCCTGACTGCTCTTGTCACTGAGGTGTAAGCAGTGGCTGTGTATGCCTGCCCCTCCCCACCAGCCCACCAAACTTCAGAGGCCTTCACCAGTTTAGTGCATCTTAGGCGCAGGGAATCGATTTGGGACGGCTCATTGGGTCCTGGCCAGGGGTGCGGCCCAGTCCAAGCAAATCCCACAAATCTGCTCCTGGGAGGAAGCAACCAATTGAAGTCACTGTCGCTCCCAGTTCAGGCTCCTTCTTCTCAATTCCAAAATGTCGCCCTTTTGGTCACGCCCTTCCTGTGGCAGGGGTCTCATTCCCAGCACTGACCATGGATTAATGAAGGTCCCTTCACCGGCTCAGCTCTCCATTGGGCTCACCAACCCCTGACTTCAGTGCTGCTGTGGTTCCTGTGAGTGGTGGCGGGAACAAGTTTGGGCAGCTCTGCTGGGGGGCACAGATTCAAGCTGGCGCAAATTCAGGCCAGTGCAAACTTGGCGGTTCACAGCGAAAATGCTGTGTCCCGTAATTTTTCGCCACTTCAGTTGTAGTCCCGACGTATTTGATGAGCTTTTTTACATTTTAATTTCTTCCTGTGTCAAGAGGATCCATCTCCCTCTGTCTGGGTCTCTCTAGGGTGTTTTATTCTGGCATATGAGTTGTTTTTCCCGGGAAGCTTTGTATTTTGTTGCTCACTGATCGGCCATCTTGACTTCTCTCCGAGGTTATGTTTTTTCCAGCAAACATGTTAGGATGCTTTGTCAAAGATAGGATGGCTGAATGTCTTTGTAGTTGTCCCTGCATCTTCTAGTCTGTTTCACTGTCCTCAAATCTGTCTTTTTTTTTTTTTTTTTTTGCCAGTACCATGCTGATTTATCAGAGTAGTTTTGTAGTATAATTTCAAGCCTGGAGTTTTGATGCCTCCTGTCTTGTCATTGTTGCCCAGGATTGCCTTTGCTATTCCAGGTCTTTTGTTTCCAAAAGAATTGTAGGAATGTTTTCTCTAGACCAGTGAGGTATCCTAATGGTATTTTGATCACAAGTGCATTATGTCTGTGTAACAGTTTTGAGAGTATGGACATTTTTGCAATGTTGCTTCTTCCTATCCATGTGCAAGGGATATCTCTATATTTTGATATTCTCCTCAATCTCTCTTTTCAGAATACTGTAATTTTCAATGTATAGATCTTTTACAACATTTTTAAAAATTTTTTTATTTAAAGAAAAAATTTTGAAACAGAAAGAGGGTAGAAACAATACAAAATCTCAAAAACAAAACAAAACAAAACAAAACAGAAAAAAAAAGTAACCAGTAAAAAATCACTAGTTGATAATTACATACTTTCCTCTTAGATGCAGTTGTTCAGGTTACAAAAGTAAAGTCCACGAAGTGGACATCCAAATAGTGAGACTGCAGTCAGTTTTGCTCATCCATCCAACTAAAACTTTAGCAACATGGTTATTAATTCCACACACTCAAACATACATGCAGTTATATCCTTTAGAATACTCTCTTTTCCTTTTTTTTCTTTACAATAACTATAATCCATTCTCATAAACTACTTAGAAGTTCTACACATGTGTAAGTCTCTACACATATACCTAGCCTTTCTGTGGCAGAGGGAGAAACAAATCAAAACAAGTCAGCAATACAAATTCCTAGAGAAACACGAAACAAAAAGAACATACAAAAACACAACACTAGGTGATCTACAGTAGTCACTATGATGTCTCTTGTTATTTTCAATAAAATTGCCTGTATCGTCAAATATAATATAAACTTAGCATTGCTTTACACTATTAATAAAATCTAAACATTGGAGAAATTATAGGACTTCAAAGGCAGTTAACAATCAAACCAGAATGGGTATCCTATTGAATCCTGTCATCTTTAGAGTAGTTGCCCCTACTCTCAGACTTGACACTCTCAAGCATACCAGATTCAAATAAAATCAGTCAAGATAAAACAGTGATATAACCAATCTTGTCTGTCTTACCTCTGCCATGCTATTTTTCTGTTGTTATTTACTTTTCTCCTTCATTCCACTGTCTGCCCCTTTCTCTGAGGCCTTTCTGCCATTGTTCCTGGAACCCTGGTGATTTTCTTCTCTCTCTCTAGAATGTCCTTCAGTATTCTTTGCAGGGTTGGGTTGGTGGTCACAAACTCCCCCAGTTCCTCTTTGTCGTGAAAATATCTTGTCTTTCCATTAATTTTGAGAGACAGCTTTGCAGGGTACATCATTCTGGGTTGGAGGTTATTTTCTTTCAGGGCTTGGAATATTTCGCTCCAAGCTCTTCTTGATTTGATGGTTTGCATTGAGAAGTCTGCTGTGATTTTGATGATTTTTCCTTTATAGGTAATCTGTTTCTTTTCTCTGACCACTTTTAATATTCTGTTCTTCTGATGGATTTCTGGGATCCTGATTATTATATGTCTGGGTGTAGATCTGTTTTGGTTGTAGCTGGCTGTAGTTCTGTATGCCTCATTTATCTGAACTTCACTTCCGTTACCTATGTTTGGGAAGTTTTCCTTAATTATTTATGTGAATAGACTTTTTATTTCATTTGTATTTGTTGCTGCATCTTCATTCACATATTTTATTCTTAGGTTATAAATCCTCTTGTCATCTAACCTTTGTATCGTTGCTTCCTGGTTCCTTGTTATTTTTAAGAGATCCTTCCTTTCGTGATCATACTTTGCAAATCTATCTTAGAGTTTTGAAAAGTTTGTCTTTAGTTTCTGTTAAAAGGTTTTGCCAGGTTTCAATGGAGTTTTTAATTTCCTGATATTCTCTTTGGATCTGTTTCATATATTCTAGATTTTGTTTATATTCTTCATCAAAGGCTTCTCTCCTTTCTCTGGGTTCCTCTATTCTTTCATTTGTGCCTACTTAAGGATTACCCAGGACTTCTTTTATTAATCTTATATCTTGCTTCACCTGAGTTAGAATTTCAGATTTAAAATCCACGATGAGGTCACGGATGTATTTCTTTGTTTCCGATGAGGCTGTCTCTGACATTACAGGTTTGCTGCCCTCAACCTCCTCTGCATTTACCTCTGTTGGACTCACTTTCCCTGGTTCCGCAGTTGGGGACCTTTTGTTCTTTCTCTGTCTTGTCATGTTTTCAGCCCCCTTCAGACAGGTGGGTGGGTGGTGGAGGTCTCTGGACATTTTCTATTGCTTACAGTTTTTCTGCAGCGCACTTGCTAGAGCTCTTTTACAACATTTGTTAGATTGATTCCTAAGTTTTTCATTTTTGGATGTTATTGCAAAAAGTATTTTTTCCCTAATTTCTCTGCCAGTGAGTTTGTTGTTTGCGTACAGGAATCCTACTGATTTTTGAGTGCTGACTTGTATCCAGCTGCCCTAGTAGTCTTTTGGTGGAGTTTTTGGGGACTTCTATGTAGAATATGTCATCTACAAATAATGATAATTTAACTTCTTCCTTTTCTAACCCATTTCTTTATTTCTCTTTTGTCCAATTGCTCTGGCTAATATTTCCAGAACTATATTGACTAGGAATGGTAATAGTGGACACACTTGTCTTGTTTTTGATTTTAGGGTGAAAGCTTTCAGTTTTTATCCATTTAATATGATGTTAGCTTTGGCCTGTCATAGATGGCTTTTATCAGATTAAGGTAGAGACCATCTATTCCCATTTTCTGAAGGGTTTTTATCATGAATGAATGTTGGACTTTATCAAAAACCTTTTCTGTATCTAATGAGATGATCATGTGATTTTTGTCTTTCTGTGTTGACAAAGTATACTACATTTATTGATTTGTGTATGTTGAACCACCCCTGTATTCCTGGGATGAATCTCACTTGGTTGTGCTGTATAATTTAATAATTCTTGATGATTTATTTCTTTTTGTTTGCTAGTATTTTATTGAGAATTTTTGCATCTATGCCAGTCTCTCCTCAGTCTAATTACTAAAATATCATTTTCTTTAATTTTTCCCTTATTGGCTTTTTATTTTTTCAATTCTTATTTTTTATTAATACATGTTTGCAGACAGTATAACTACATTTCTCATGGGGAGCTGGTAAATGTACATAATACATCTCAACTCTTTTTTTCATTTCCTTTCTTTCCTCCTCTTCCTTACCCTTCCTTAGATTTTTTAATGTCACTGATTTAGTGTTATTGCATAAGACTTTAACATTATTTCTACTAGCTCTTTTGAAAAGGAGGCATTAACAATAAGTAAATCAAGTTAAAAAGAAAACTAAAAGGAAGCTTTAAATAATAAATTATGTAAAAACTGGCACCTTCAACGAAACAGGATAAAAGTGTAAATGAACTTTACCTTAATTTTAGCAGTATATTCTCCTCTACCTCCAAATAGACCAAGACCACCCAGTAAAATATCAGTGTCAGCACAAAAACGTATAGCTTCTACTGAATGGGCAGAGTAGCCCCAGCCCCCTCCATGACCTAAAAGATATAAATAATAATCTGTGTTTTACAATATCCAAATGTATTTCAGTTATAGCATAATATTTCATAAATTTATATATACATACTTTCAAACCTATTTACTATACTATAATCTTCTTTGGAATAAACCTTCATTACTGCTTGAGTTTCCTCCTCTGTACTTGCAATGCCCATTTTTAAGTCTTGCATAGCAGCCAAGGTATCCAGACAACCTAAAACAACAAATAAAATTCAACTGCCAGAAATAAAACTTTCCTATAACATTAATAATACTAAATGTTGTAAAACAGTGGTGGCAAACCTATGGCACACATGCTACAGCAGTCTATTTGCATAAGTTCAAAAAGGTTAGCCATCACTGCTATCAGTGATTAACTAATATAAGTAAACTCTGAATGTAACACTGTGTCATGGAGAATATTTAACAACCAATAAATAATTTCTTTGAAGTGGGTAATTAGTACATTTAAATATATATTACGCAAGTTTTATGCTAATCTGAATCTCTGAAAGTTGGAGTCACTTAATCTTTGAGTCTTCTGGAAGTTATTTCTTCTATTCAATTGTATGAATTACTTTAGTTTGATTTGTAAAATTGTACTTATTATCTATTATGTTTAGATATGGCATGTGATTTCATAATTGCAAATGCTAGATAAACAAAAGTAAATTTTAGAGCTTTTTTTGTCTGTCTTTCCTTTTTTTCAGTATAGCTGAGGATCAAAACCAGGGCCAACTTACATCCCCAGTCCAAGGATCATTTTTAAACACAACAAAATAGGCTGATGTGGTGGCATACACTTGTGATCTCAGTACTCTAAGAGACTTAGACAGGAGGATTACAAGTTTGAACCCAGCCTAGGCAATTTAGAGAGACTCTTGTCTCAAAAATAGAATGGGCAAGAGTTCAGCTCGCAGTTTAGTTTGAAGATCCAGCTAAGCCCCTTCCCAACACACTCAAAAAAGCAAGACAATAGATAGCTATGTAGGTTGACATAAAATTTCCAATAATAAATCAAGTTGATGTGCTATGGGATCTGTGTGATGTAAGAAACAGAAAATATAAAATAGCATTTTATATTTTTGTATGTAAGTTAATTATATATTTGAATAGTTGATCTATCTTTCTAAAAGTTTATATATTCAAGTTAAACAAACATTTTACTTTTAAGGCTGTACTATTTGGAAAATCATATTCAGGACTGATTTGTATCTAAGCATCTTTCATGGTGATGTTATAGGTCACATGTCATATTTTGTACCTAGCATATTACTGTTTAACAAACATGACAGAATGACATACAAATGCAAATAATCTAAACAAAACCCTAACCCTCAGCACAGCACTCACCAATGCAGATTAACCAGACAGCAAATAATGACCCTACCTAGAATATGCAAAGCTGCATGAGATCGAGTGGTAAGAGCCCTTGATCCTGTTGGTAGGGCAAGTTCAGGACTTAGAATACTACATCTGGACTGCATGTCTGTTGCAGAGGGAAGTCTGGCATCAGCAACTACTGCATTGTAACACCACAGTTCTCTGGTATTTGGTCGAAACCTTTCAAGAAATAGAATAATTACAGCACTTCAACATGTAGTTTCATTCAAAAAATTTCTAAAATATAATTGACAATGCAAACAAAATAAATAATATGATATATAGGAAAAGTGTAGCTTATTACATACATAAACTAAATATATAACTAAACAATAAAATAATTTGAATAAAATTTTAATGCTTCATAAATACAGCAACTGTACACTAAAATATTCAATGCATACATATAAATATGAAGCTCTTGTACAACAAAAACCTCATTGAAATGTTTAAAGACAAAAAACAAGTTGAAAGAAAATATTATGGAAAGGCTGGTGTGGTGGCACATCACTGTAATTCCAGCACTTGGAAGGCTGAGGAAGGAGGATCAAAATGAGTTCAAAGCTAACCTGGACTACACAGTGAGAGCCTGTCTCAAAAAAATTAACCAAAAAAAATTTTTTAAAAGTTAAAAAAAGAAAGAAAAGATGAAGTATACATATGAGACAAAATTACAATATCCATAATCAGATCTCCTATAAAGCAGTTAGAGACAATGATCCTACAGCAAAAATAGGTGAGACACGTGCCCCATTCTCGAAAAGGAAGCAAAAATAAAATGAATGCAGACCATTCAACCTTTCTAATAGTATAACAAAGACTATAAGGAATTCACAATGATCTACCAACACTGTCCCATTTGTCTTACTGCTTACCTAACAATATCCTCAAAAAACAGCTTTCATTTCCTGATCTCTTTTCAGGGTTGGGCAGAAGTAAATGAGAAATTGTTCAATGAGTACAGCACTTCCATTTTATAAGACAAAAATTTCTAGAGTTCTGTACAACATGAACATATTTAAACTACTGACTATACACTTAGAAATGATTGAGATGATAAACTCCATTTTTAACCACAATTTAAAATGACATTTAAAGGTATTTAAAATAGCATTTGGTATGAAATAAATTCTATAATGGTAGCTTCTGTAACTCATAGCACTGCTATCATTCTATCACTGCTTTTGAAAAGTCCTCTAAAAATCTAATTATTGCTCCTTTCTACGTCATGATTTGTTTCTTTTTGTGTGCTTTTAAGATTTTCTCTGATTTCTGGTGTTCTACAATTTCATCACACTGTCTCTTAGTTATAGATAATGGAAACAAATAATTTATACTATGTGATGATTCAAACTTTTATTTGTTCCTAGAAAATTCTTAGGCATTACCTTTGCAAATACTGCTTGTCTACCATTTCTAATAGGGACTCTAATCTCTAATATTTCTTTCTTGTTTTTTTCTTAAATTTTTCTTATTAAATCTTCAAATATCTATACTTCCATATTTTTCAGTATTGTCTCTCCATATTTTTATTACTTAGCATACAGGAGGCTCTCAATTCAATACCTAACACCCCCTCATTCCCAAAAGGAAGAAACCGTTTGTAAAGATAACTGGTTCACTGGTTTTCAAACATGACTCATCACCTAAAGTCTCATTTTGAGACTCTTTTATTTGCTCACTTTGGTAATTTATTTTTTTAAACCATGTGTACAAAATTTATACAGCTAATAATTTTAAGATATTAATTTGATCTTGCTACTTGTTCTGTTGAACTTCCCCAGAAAACCTTAAAATAAGCAATCTTAGAGCTTGAGCTTTGGTCTGACTAAATCTTACTTCTTTAAAACTTGACATAAAGGGAGAGGGCCTTTTGGTAAAGATTTCACCTGCTTTCTTCTGGAGACAAAGGAGCATTACTGATGTGCACTAGTAATACTCAAGCACCCAAAAGCCTAATCTGAGAGTTCTAAGATGAGTTCTATCACTTACACTGTGCAGCTGACACAATGCCTATTTTCTAAACTACCAGGCTGATGTCAGCATTTGCCCTTAGTGCAATACTATTTTTCACACATGCTGATGGTTTCTGTTCAAGGGTCACTCAGTGGAGATAGAATTCTGTTCTCATATTGGTTTTCCATTTTGAAATGAGGATGAGTTTGGGAGACAGGGACAAAATATTTGTGATTTTTTTTAGCTGAATGCCAAGCAATGTATAAAATATGAGTTTGTTTATTTAAGTATAGAGTCCTTCAAAGTATCTAGTTTACCAAATTTCAGAAATGAATATTTCCCACTTGCTCTTTGAACCACATCAATCTAATTCGTACATCTCATGCTTGGATCAAATTACTCTTCTCAAAGTAATGAATAACTTTTAAGTAAACAAGTCCAATGTAATTTTTGATCATCAACTTGGTCAACCCCTCAGCAGTGCTCAACACCAAAAAATAACTCATCTTTTAGACCTATCTCTGTTTCTTATTTCAATGTCAGTACACACTCCTGGGTTCCTCTTGTAGTTTCTCTGATTTTCTGTCTTCTAATGAGTTTTTCTTCTTTACCTGACTTCTAAATTTTGGAAGTTTTCAGGGCTTGGCTCAAGACTCTCTTCGCAATCTGCATTCTCTTTCTAAGTGAACTTAACCAACTCATAGCTTTAGATATTACCTATCAATGAAAATTTTCAAAGTCATTATCTTTAATATATCCCAGTCCTTGAAGCCTGATTCATTTATCTGATTACCACTTAATATCTTCAGTTAGATTACAAATTCATTATGTCAAAAACAGAAGTCTTGACAAAAACTTGTCTCTGCCTTGTCTGAATCAGTTAATAGCACCAATGTCTACTCAAATATCAAAGTCAAAACACCTTGGGTTTCATGCTGACTACCCTCAAAACACAAACAAGTCTAGTTTGATTCTACTTTCCATCTTCCCTACTACTTCAAGTTAGTGTCTTTTTTTTGCATTTATGCATTAGTTTCTACCACCATGCCTCCTTCTGATCCTTTTTCCATAGTGAGTATAATCTCAATATCATTTCCTACTCAAATTCCGGCAAAGGCTTTCTTCTTATTTTGAAGAAAATGTAAATTTCTTAATCTAGTCTATAAAGTCCTACATTTCCTTACCCTGCCTAGCTCTCGAATTTCACTTCATGCCACTCATTTCTAGTGCTTTAACTCTACCGGCTTTCTTCAAATTCCTAAAATGCTGTCAAGTCTTTGCATATATGAGCACACTTGGGCCTCCTATGCTCTCCCTACTTGGAATACTCTAATCCTGCAAATTTCTGCTATATATATATATATATATATACTTCAAGGTTTTAATTTATATTGTCTCAGCTGTACAAAAGAGACAACCCTTCTGTAATCTTTAATTACAGCACTCTTTTCCCTTAGCAAGATTTGCAAAGTACATTATTTGTCTTCGTGTAGTCTCTATCTCCACTAATAAGTTGCATAAAAGCAGGAACACTGACTATCTTATTCATTGTACATCATTCCTTATTTACCATGTAATATATACTTAGTATTATACATGGAAAACTGTAATTAAAATAGCAAGATTTGAAAACAATAATGGTACTGTCCACTGATAATGATGGTATGAGGAAATATGGATTCTTATGCACAGCAGGAGTGTTGAAGTTTATTACATTAACAATCTATAAGCCTATTTTTCACTCAGCAGTTCCATTTGAGAAATATCTTACAAAAATATTCTGCTACCACCATATGTTAAAAAGATAAGGTTCGATTAGGTAGATATTATACTTCAGAGTTCTGTTAAAATTCTAGGGAAAGAGCTCTCAAGCAAGTTTTTAATTCCTGAACTTAGTTATACTTTAAGCTCTAACTTAAATGCATCTAGAAACAAATTCCACATTGTCAATTTTTATTTTGCTAATGTAAGTGTACTTTATTTAAAAATAGGACATTTAGGGTTGTGGCTCAATGGTGGAGCTCTTGCTTTGCATGCATATGGCCCTGGGTTCCATACTCAGCACCACCAAAAATATTAAAAAATTTTAAAAAATTAAAAATAAAAAATAAATCCAAAACAAAAAGTAAACAAGCAAATATTGACTGATACCTGAGTCCAAATTAGAGCCTGTTTTGGTAACTAAAACCTGTAGACTTCTATTCAGTAAATAATTGCAAGCAATTCTACCTTTACAAATACTACTCTCCTCTTCTTTCTGTTTTTATTATTATTTGTTTTTAATTGTTTGGTTTTTTTTGAAACAGGGTCTTGCTATATACATACAGTTCAGGTTCACCTGGCCTCACTATGTAGCCCACGCTGGCCTTGAACTCACAGTGATCCTCTTGCCTCAGCCTCCCAAGTGCTGAGATTAGAGCCATGTGCCACCATGTTCCATTTCTCCCCTTTCTAGGCCCTCCATTCTATCCCACTGAAGACACTTTAACTATGGTTCTTAGTATACCCTGGTCTCTCCTTATTTTATTTAATCTACCCTGCATAATGCTACCAGAGTGATATAAAAGCACTGTTTAACTCCATTCATGGCCTCTAGGAGTTCTCAAGGAATACTCAAATGACAAAGTGAGCTGATTAACACCTAGGAAGCACTGTAATTCCTACATTCTGAAGGAAACCTCATAGTTAACAGAAACAATGGCTGTTGATAGAAATACAAGCAGGCTTGGTCAGAACTTTCAATACCAGAATTCCTACCAACTAGGAATAAACACAGATGAATAAATACAGCAAGAGGGAAGAAAACTAAGCTCAGTCTTGTGGTAAGCCAGTATGGTAGCAGAGGGTTATACTTCCCTCCTACTGGTTCCTAAAGATAATAACTGAAAAATACAATGTTTCTTTTTTCTTCTACATATAACACACCACAAATTTTAAACAAGTAAAATATCAAGGCCTGGGATGTACCTCAGCTGCACAGTTCCTGCCTGGCAAGTGTGAGGCCATGAGTTTGATTCCCAGGATTTAAAAAAAAAAAAAAAAATCACACAGAACAAGTACAATATCATTTCTTTATTTATTCTCTTGTATACTTTTGTCTATCTCTGTATTACTATATTTTCTGGAGTATTTTATTATTCACATTCCTAAAGAGTAAACTCAATTTTCTTACTTACTCTGTATTGTTGGTATAGTGTCTTCTATCTAAGTAGTAACTTAGATATTTATGGCAACAAGAAATAAATTCTATTCAATACAGAAAAGATTACTGACAAAAAAATAACAGGCACAATCTCTAAAGTAAAATTATTATAATAATAGTAGGAAACACTTCTAAACAATACTACTAAGTATTATTATCCCCATTTCAAAAATGAGAAAAATGGAGGCACAAAGAGACAAAGCAACTTCTCCAAGGTGAAAGAGAAAGCAAATTATGGAGCTGGGATAAATTTAGGCACAATAGCTCAGAATACATGCTCCTTCTCACAACCCTGTATTGTAAGGTGCTGTGAATGGTTGCAATAAAAGTTAATAAGTAGTAGAGTTCTTGTGTGTGAAAAATCTGCATATATATGAGTTTTATGTTACCAAATGATGATAATTTGATGAAATGTACATTTTATAAGTACATATGCTTACCTCCAAATTACATCATACACAGGATCAAGACACACACCAAATCCTTGCAGATCCTCCTGCTCAGAGTCATTAAAAGTTTTACAACTCCCATCCACTTTATTTATCAGAAGACATTTAAATGGTGGAGGTTCTGATATAGATGCAGGTACCAGACCTAATGGGATAATATGTATAATTTTAATATACATAACCTTTTTATATTCTTCAAAACATATAAGGTATGTAATAATATCACCATTTCACAGGCAAAATATACTTAAGAGCTTAAGTAAAAAATCTTTAAGCCACAGAATTAGGACTATCTCTGGCTATCTAAATCCTTAACACATGCTCCTAATCCCTACACTACAACTCCATTATGCAATTATTCATGGCATCACAGACACAAATATGGAGTGTTACCTTGGTTTCAATGAAATTTTAAAATTTGATTTTAACATCCCACGAAAATTAATTTCTATTATTTACTTAACAAGAAACAACAAAGAAAACTCCTCACTCCAGTATGTTTTGTCTTATATCTACCACTGAATATTCTGCTTTTCTCAACTATTCCATTCTTCAACCACACAGATACACATAAACATAGATGCTTCACTTAGTTTTATTTAAACAAAAAACAAAAGCTATATCACTGTATTCATCATAGGGAAAGAAACAATTTACTATCAGTCATGAGAAAGGTTTGGGGGATGGGATTTGTTTGTTGCTAGTATTACCTATTATGTGTTTACTGGCAAAAATTTCTGATGTAGCAAGTACATGAGAATTAATAAGTGCCTCATCAATTCGTAAGAAAGTCTGGTCCCCACTTGCACCTATCCAAGTGGCTTTTCTTCCATACTTTGATCCAATGTTAGGCATGGGAGCTGGCTTTGCATTCCAATATGGCACATCCAAGATAGGTCTGCCCAGTTGTCCTTTCTAAAAAATTAAGTAAGCCACATAAACAATATTGCTAGGTAAATAATCTGTAATTTTTATAAAGTTGAGAAGATAGTAGGTAAGAATAGCTGTATGAGACTTTATTCTTCATTAATGACACAAGTGAAATTTGGACAAAACACATAAAATAATTTGTTATCCCATTAATCCCTTACTACCAATCAGCTAATGTGAAGAAAAGCAAAAAATACAAGATACCTGAATAGTCCCACAACAACTAGGAATGAGATTACAAATAAGCCACCCTTAAGTTTATAAAAGTTTGCAACTAGGACTTTAACAATAATGATTACCTGATTTCAGATCTTGCCATTACCATTCCCACACCATTCCCAAAATAAAAAAAAAAAACCAGCACACATATCGCACATAAATCTACACATCTTAAACAGTATTGAGCAATATTAAGAAACAGGAGATAAAATGTCCTTTAAGTTAATTACCTTTAACTGACAAGTACCTGCAAGCCTGAGTGCACGTAAAGGATTAAAGGGGAAGCTCAGCAAGAAGAGGGGTGTGAAGAAGACCAAGAAAATGTACCAGACATCCTTCAAAAGAGAAAGTCTAACCCTTATTGCCAAAATACTGAATGAGTCAGGACTTGATGGATCTCATGCATCAGACTGGCACAAATTATAAGGCACAATAACATTCTGTAGCAGACTGTGGAAAAATAGGTACTCTCACCTGCTGCTGGTGTGAACACAATAGAAAAAAATGTTCACATCTTATATAGAGCACAGCAACCTTAAACCTAGCAACCTCACATCTTGGAATGAACCTCAAAATACTTCTAACAATATTCCTAATTATCACTGAAAAATACTGGAAAGTATTTAACATCTAAGCATAAGAAATTGACTGAATATAGTATATACGCACAATGGAGTACTATGCATAGATGGAAAGAAAATTCCTCTAAAATGACTCAGTGATTTCTGAGAGATATAAAGCACAAAGAGCAAAATATAAAAAAGCACATAAAGAATACTACCTTTTGAAAAACAAAGATAGGAAATAACTTTTGTATGTGTTTATGTGGAGTGTTTGTGGGCACATATACTTACTTTATTTATCTTTACAAGAAGAAACACAGAAAGAATAAACTACAAAAGACCTACAAATATAGAGTGAAGGAGGCAGGAAGAAGGAGGACCAGGGAAGCAGGAGGGAATGACACTTGTTCAATTTACCATTTTTGTACTATGCTAGTGACCAAAAAATAAGACTCTTTTTTAAAGAAGTACTATAGTCTTTAAAAATTTCCATGTCATATTAGACAAAATAGTGCCTATATTCCTAATTAAAGTTGACTAAAGAAAGAAGACAAAAAATGCAATGATTGATCATACATCAGAGGGAGAAAATGTCAAGAATTACTGAGACAACTGACAAAATATAAAGTATTTAGGAGTAAAGGGCCAGAGAATACACAATTATTCTTATTGGACTCAGGTGGAAAATGTTTGTTTACACACAGATAAACATACTCAGGAACATGTACACAGAAAGTAAGAAAGAACATATACAAAAAATAAATGGATTAAAATATTAAACAATAGGTAAATTTGGTTAAAGAGTATATGGGAGCTCTACATACTGCTTTTACTGTTGCAAATTTTCTGTAAGTTTGAGAAATAATTTCCAAATAAGAGATATTTTTTAAGTTCATATTTACACTTTTTAAAAATCAAGAGTTATAAATTATGTCTTTGAAACCTAAAAGTTCTACAGTTCCCAATAGTCACCCAAGAAGGTACAGTTTTTGAACACAGCCTTATGATAATTTACTTTGATATTCACTATGCAAAACTCTCTATTTTCATTTTCAGTCTTTTCGAGCTTTAATAGAGATGAGGGTAGGGTAGCAGATACATAGAAAAGATACAATTTTATACAAAGTTTTAGTTTATAAATTAGGCTTTTAAAAAGTTCTAAAATAAAAATAGTAAAAAAAGTTATTTTCATTAAGAAAAATGAATTTTTACAAATTAGATGACTTTTCAAATGATAGAATTACTGAATGCTTTTAAAGGATTTTGATCTAGAACAAACCTGTCCAATTGAACCTATGCTGTTAAATTCTGTAAATTCTAATGCTGAGATAGAAAAGAAAATTATTTGAAAGAATGTCATTCAGATTTTGGGTGTAGTGGAGGGGGCAGCTTAAAATATGCATATGCAATTGGTATAATACAAGAATTTCACTGAAAACCAGGAAAAAAGCTAACATAGATAAATTATAATGCAATGTTATTAATGTTTTAAAAATGCCTTACAGAAAAACTTCCAAATGTGAAGACCTGTCCATCCATTAAGAGGACTGCCGTATGGTTGCTGCCTGCAGTGACTTGTGTGCTAGGGCCTGGCAAGGCTTGAACAAGAGTGGGACATCCCCTAGTTAAAAAAAAAAAAACAAAAACAATCATGTCAATTTCTCATAAGACTCAACTGAAATAAAAATAATAAACAGTGCAATAAAAAATAGAAAAAGGAAAAGAACTAATAAGAATACTCAGTAAACGTGTTATTTAGATGCTGTATGTCTGTCTCCATTCTAGGTGCTAGAAAACAAACATGAGAATGACACAGATGTTGACTGTAAGAAGATTATTAAGAAGATTTGTGGAGTTTATTCCTTAATCATGGACACATACTTTTCAACTTTTCTGAAATATTAGTTCTACTTTTATTTTAAAAGGAAAAATATGTTACCTTGTACACTAAATGGGATGTTAGAGATCTCTCATTAAATAGCTGTTAGACAAAATAAAAATCATGATCCTTTATAAGAATTCAATCCAGGAAGTGGATGCAATAATTAACTATAAAATACTCTATTCTAACTTTTACCACTAAACGATAATTTCAGATTTTCACATAGTAGTTAGTGATTCAGAATATTACAGCACCCTCAAAGGCAGTGAGACTTTGACTACAAGCTCAGGCTCAGAAGCAGAGTGCATGGGTGTGAATTCTGCTGTATCACTTCATAGCAACAAGATCATGACTTTAAACAAGTCACTCATTCCTTCTGTTTCAGTTTTCTCTTCTACAACATGGAGAATAACAAACTGTACCTACCCCATGCAGTTCCTTCATACAAGAAGTTCCCTATGTCAAATACTTGGATCACTTCTGGCACAGTAAACACTTAAAAAACACACAGCTATTATGATAAATGACCTCCTAGTATCTTTTACTACTTTTATTAACCATTTCAGTAATCACCTTTAGTAATCATTACCTACAATTAGAATTAACCAATATAGACCTACACTTAATAGGAGCACTTTAGTTTTAAACAATGCAATTAAGATACTTCCAATTTTTAAAAAGTACAATAAAGATACTTAACTTCAGTGTTTATCAGACTACAATGAAAAATGAATTGGAAAGGGGCAAAGATTAGAAGCTGGAAATCTAGCTAAGAAAATCTCACAAGAGTTTAGGTGAGTTATGGTGAAGATCTGAAAGAATAGTATGGAAAAGAATGGATGAATTTGTCAGCTCCTTAAAGAACAAGACTGACCAGACTATACAGATGATCAATATGGGGCAAAGAAGGTTTTTTAAACCTTTCAATAACAAGGTAGATGCTGACAAGGGCCCACTAATGCTATGAGAAAGAATGAGACCTAGGAAGGCTATATGGGGAAGAAAGTATTAATTGAATCTGAAAATTACTTAATAATCTGCACAGATCACATGATGATTTTCCTTTCTTTCCTGAAGCCTAACCATAGGGATACAAAATACAGAAAGACTGTTGTGCAAAGTTTTGTCATGTCTTAGAATCAGAACCAAGAATATAAGAAAACTGAGGATAATGGTAACACTTTAAGTGAAAAAATGAAACAGTCTCTATGTTGGGTAGGATATAAAAGTAAAAAGGGTGAAAAAATCAAAACATAGAGGACTATACATAGAGAATAAAGTACTGACAAAATAAAAGCAAGTAAAATTCAGCTGCATAACAGAAGAAGAAATTGTCAGCAGATTAACAATTATTTAAATTTAACAATTCAGAGCTGGAGGATAGATCCAGCCTGGGAGTCATTTGAAGTACCTCCATAAAGGTAGAAATAAAGTTCACTGGATATTTGTATGAGGAGAGGACTCTATGTAGAGAATAAAGTACTGACAAAATGAAAAGCAAGTAAAATTGGGCTGCATAACAGAAGAAATTGTTATCAGATTAACAATTGCTTAAATTTAAGAATTCAGAGCTGGAGGACAGATCCAGCCTGGGAGTCATTTGAAGTACCTCCATAAAGGTAGAAATAAAGTTCACCAGACACTTGCAGGAGGGTCAAGATAAGAATACTTTGTGGGGCCAACATGTAAGAGAGAAGTCACTTACAACTGGAATAAGACGGGGGGGGGGGTTGATGGGGAGACGGGACACATGAAACCATAATCCACATGAAAAGAATACAGTGACTGAGGTAGGTAGGCAATAAAAAAAAAAGAAGAGTAAGACAATGGTCATGACTTAGAAACACAGTAGTTTCATTTTTTGTTTGTTTGCTTTGTTGTTTTTTTAAACTTGAGAATAGAGTGATATGGGCAGGAACAGCAACAAAAAGGTAAGTGGTTTTCAATTCTGAGGAATAGGGCATTTTGGTAAAGGGATAATTACCACTTCAAAGTGATAGACTATGAACTACTGCCCTCACAGAAGCACTCAAGGAAGTAAATGGAGAACTATAACTGTTGACTTGTTTGTAGTATATAAAGCACTTCCATATAAAATGGTATCACTGATTACCAAAAGAACTCTATTGTACATGTGAAGAGCATAAAAGATTTCCCCAAAGGTTGGTTGTAAGTCTTCCAGCAAAAAGACTCTTTCCATGGTACCGCTGAGCCCATTTATTAATTTATTTAGAAAGCAGAAGAAAAGGAAAGAAAAATTATATATGGGTACATCCATGTGTATGCCAAGTATTTTACATACTTACATTCATTCTACAGGGATACAACAGAATATGAAAACTAACGCTTACAGAAATTACAGTCATATAATTGGTAAAAAGTGTGAAGCAAACACATGAACCTTGCCTATGATTCCAAACACTAATCATACAGCTTATTAAATGCACAGCACAGAGAGTAAGAACAAGATCAACTCTAGAAGTATTCTACAAGGAAAAGTATCTGCATTATGTAGTTTCTTTCCCAATATCTAATCTTTACGTTTACTAAAAATGCCAAATGCGCTTAGGATTCATACTAATTTAAAACAAAGGATTCATAGACTCAGGTCATGAGTGAATGAATAACGACCTTTATAAGTCTTTTGATATTTACTTAAAAAAACGAAAAATAATAATAATGGCTAAAATTCACTGAGCATTTACTATGGGCTGGACTTTGCTAAGTAAATGACTTGAATCATCTCTGTAAATTCTTACACACTCTTCTGAAAAAGATATACTTCCTTTAAATATATGGAAAAACTAAGACAAAAAAGTTAAGCAATCCTGCCAGGGACATATAGCTATGAAGTGACAGAATCAGGACCCAAATTAGACTTTTAGAAGGATATATAGGGAATATCACTAGCATTTTTTCTATCTTCATCATAATGTATACTGCAATATTTGTTTTATCCTCATCAACATATTACCAGAGTTTGGTCTTAAGAAACTCTGATAAAGGTCATTGTACTTCACAAGGATGGTAAATCTAAACTATTCAAAGCACAGTGTTCACAGTATAATGAGGACTACAAAACAATGTTTTTAGATAATGCTTTCACTTTAAAAGCTTACAAGAGTAGGCTCCCTTTCAACAGCCACTACAGTTCAAAGTAATGTGGCAGGATTTTGGCTTATGTTGCTCATTCTTCACATTGAATAGTCAGTTAACATAAAACATAAACCTATGGGATATAATGTATTAGATGGTTTTCACTATTTCCTTTCTGACTTGTGGACAGAAAATATAGCTATTCAACAATTATTTTCTGTGGAAAGATAATCAAATTCAAAGTCTTGTGAAATCATCCTCTTCTGTGTTGCATACATGATTGAGGCTCTGTCATTGTACCTTTCCCAGTTTTTGTGACACCCAAAATAATTCCAGGCAAACAATAAATGGTAATAATGATGATAATAAACACCTCATGTCTTAAGTTTTCAGTGAGAAAAAGAACACAAAAGTTGCCAGTTCTTCATATACATTAATTATGGAATCACTAGTCTATGTGATATAAATGGCGTAACTGTATTGCTGCATAATAATGAGATGAGTTCAAGACAAAGAAAAGACTGTGACTTTATCTATTATATACATGAAGTATGTAAATATAAATAAGAGACCACAGCATCCTTTTGATTCTCAAAGAGATGGGATTATGTACTCTGTCTATAAAGGAAAACCAGGCAGTGGGGAGAGTCCACAAAAAGTTTTTGCACAAATTGTATTACTTAGTCAAATGTGACCTGAAGCTACCTATATCTCTCCAGATTTGAAAAATATATCTGCCTTTCAAAGACACAAAAATTATTCAGGTTGCCTTCAAGAAACCTACTGTAGGAGAGGAGTTGACTGATAGCCTCAGGTGCTGTCTGTTTGGCTCTATGAGTCTATTTTCCTCCAATCATGCTAACATCATACAACTGAGCACAATGAATGTATAACTGCAGACCTATTCTTAGCGCAAGACTCTTTCAAAGGCAACTCTGAAAGGTTTGGAGACACCCAATTGGCCTGGTTCAAACGCTCTCAAAGTTGTACTGCAATCTACACTTTTCCTACTCAAACTTTCCTTCCCTCTCTCCTTTCACAGAAAGTCTTGGTATCTCCTAGGAAGACACAAAGTAAGAAAGATTTCTGTTACTTTTAACCAAAAGCACCACTATAACAAAAGCCAAAGTAGTAAGATTTAAGATAGTTTACTCTTCACTTAAGTGTGCAACTGTAAAACACTGATGTGGCAGTTTACAGTGTCAGGGATACCAGCTATTCTCAACTTGTACTTTGTCATTCTCAATACATGGTCTCCAAATGATGAACTCTATGATGACTTTTCCAGTTTGTATCACCACACATGTTTTCCAATCAGTGATAAGGAGAGGAAAAATAGGAGAGGGTACTCCCACCCCCTTTAACAGCCTAACCAAAGTTGCACATACCACTTAAATTCACATGGCAATGGAGGCTGGAAAGGTAATCTTCAGTTACATAGTCATAAAGTATCAGCAGTGGACACACTACTATTAACTGCAACAAGGAAGAATGAATGTTATGAAATGACTACAGTTAGTTCATTGTTTTGGAAAAATCAAAACAGTTTATCAGAGAGACCAGTAAATTTCATTTCATAATTATTCAAAAGTTTCAACAACTTTATGTTTGTTAATGTTAGACCAAATTTCAGAACAGACAACATCAAAAAATATGATTGAATTTGTAGTGATGGTGATGTGTGTGTGTGTGCACACATGCATGCATGTATTTGTAGTGCTGGGATTCAAACTTAGTGTTTTGCATATGACAGGTAAGCACTGAGCTACATCTTTATTCACTGCTAATTTTTTAAAAATGCAACTTGGGGACATTTTCTGTTTTTTCTATTGCTATGCATAGCCTTTAAAAAGAGAGTAATTGTTAAGAATATGATGGGATTTTGTGACAACCACAGTTATTTAGAGTTAAACGCAAAAAGTGTAAATCAGCTTCTTAAAACTATAAAGTCACCTACTCCACAAGGCATTGCATCACAAAATCAAGGATTACCAAGAATTCATGGGCCAGAGATTGTAAAACATTAGTATAAATATTATTTTGAATCTAGAAATATGGATTTAAGAGAGAGAGGTGGAAAGGAAAAAGATGAGGTGAGTGTAAGAATCTAGTATCTTCAAACAAAAAGTGAGTGAGTACCTGGAATTGACATCTCCATGTCCTAGCTGCCCATGCTGACCATATCCGAAAGTATAGACATCTCCATTTTCCATTAAGACCACTGAAATCAAAATAAATAGCTTTTTTTTACTATGTAAATTTATATTTCTCCCACAACTATTTTGAAAGCATTGTGATTTCCACTATTTTAAATTTATAGTCACTAAAAATGGGTAAAGAAAGCCAAGATGAATTCATATTACTGAGAAGTCAGTATAATTTTAGGTCTGCAAACTACCTCTGTAGGTCATAAAAATGCATTCTTACAAATGCCATTTAATAATATTAATAATATAAACTGATTCTGTTCAATGCAGAATCTTAATAGTGGATAACTATAAATTAAATACTATTCTCTAATATCTAGAATAAGTTTGGCAGTACATGGGTTAGAACTCTACACAATTATGTACAACTTCAATGGAATAGTGTATACCGTATTTTTAATGCCTATCAATACTCTGTAAAACTAGAAAATAAATTTAATGCAAAGGAAAAATTTAACGTTTTTAATCTTGATAAAGGTTAAATAGTACAACTTAAGTTCTCTAACCTGAATCTTAAGAATTTACTAAGAATTTAATTATCTTGTACATTTATTTTAAGATAAAAAAGAAATTTGGTGACACACATTTCTAATATAAAAAAAAGACTGTATCACAAAAACCACAACATTTTAAAGCCAAGAAGGATGTCAGACATTATCCCATCTTTAGTAATTTCTTGAGTTATAAAACAAGTCCATGGTATCTATAGCTATTTTGAAGACAATAAAAGGCATTATGGTAACTATTGCTGATTTTGTAAGGTTTTTTGAAGTCCTGTGTCATTTATACTAGTTTATTTTGATTGGTTTTATTCTGTTTTATTTTCCTTGGTTTTTATCCTCTTTAAAATAAAAATCTCAAAAAATAAAATAAAATAAAACAAGTCCATGAGAAGACAGGCTAGAAGTAAAATTTCTTGACAAGTACAGTAGGTATTCCATAATATCATAGCTTTTAAAACAGATCCTAAAATAAATAGGAAGCTCTTATAGACTTGAGAGATTATTAATCAACACATGGAGTTAACACCCTACATTCATCAAAACTAGGTAAGTAAGATATTTATTTAGCACAATTGTAAAAATGCAATTATACCCTAAGGTTCCAGCTGCTACCTGAATGGTGAAATCCACAGCTGACTTGTACTGCTCGGAGCTCACAGTCAAATCGCACAGAGCCTGGAGGATATGTTGTGATTTTGCTTGTATCCTTTTCTCCTCTTTCTCCACTTCCATCTGTAAGTGTTATAATTTGCAATTAAGCCATTATTCATCTTCAAAACAAAATTTTAAATCAATTTACTAAGGAAGAATAAGAGAAAAACTGTTAAAAGAAATAAAGAAGAATCTGCAGCTGTTAGAAGTGACAGATCAAGAATCTACCTGCAAAGAAGCAAATTTGAAAAGCTATTTTATATATATATATATATATATATATATATATATATACATACATACACATCTGCTTGCAATATTGCTAAACTAATAAAAACAGAAGTAAGGTATGGTTAGGGATAAAACCTATTAAGCTAATCAGTTATGTAATGAAAGTGAATACTTAAGTTAAAGGAATAAAAATTTAAAGTAAGTTTATATGCAAAAACTCAGTTTGCATAAAAATGACTGCATGCAAATTATTTAACAATTATTTTATTTAGTGATACTATTAGTACTTGCCACTTTTTAAAAAAACTCGTAGTTGCTTCACAGGTGATTTAATATGTTCAAAACAGATCTCAGAAAATCTATACTGTTCCCCAACACTGGTAAACTTGATTGAACTTTCGAAAATATATAAAGACCAAGTGGATAAAAACTTCAATATATTTTAGTTCAATGGTCTATTCTCATTCAGCTCTTGTGACCCCTTTTACCCTGCAGCCTTACTACCCCTTCCTTACCTCTACCCCCAGCAAATCTTTCTGCTTTCATTCCTTTTTGCCTCCTGTCTTCTTTTTTATTATTTCCTTAATTAAATTTGCTTTAGGCCACACTATTTTCTACATCTGACTTTGAATCTTCCGACATTCTAACCGAAGCTTCAAAACCACACTCCACAACACAAAACTTTACTTTGGAATGTGTAAAGAAAAGAGATGATTTTCTTCTTTTATAAGCAAAAACTATACATTATAGTAATAAAATATGATCTATATGTCACCAAGATTCAAACTTCTTGTACACAGTATGAGAATTTGGAAGGAATTTCAAAGATTAACTAACTGCTCTGAAGCATTGTCCTGTGATGTAACAACTCTAAACAAGCATATGTAGCATGCAGATACACATGTGAATCTATAGAAACATTGACAATTCTGTTTTTATTGCGTATTTTAGGATGCTAAAGAGTAACACCAAATCACTTTATCTTTTTTCTTTTTTTTAAACTAGCTTTCAGACATATAGAAGTAAAACAAATAACCCAAAGTATGATTTCCTCAACTATAACTAAATGCCTATAGTCTCTCTACTGTTCATCATTTTAAATTCCATGAGATTAGAACAGTAAAACCTCACTAATTTGGAATAACAGAATGGATAGGTCCATGTAACTTACTGTAAAAGAACATTTGAGTAAAACTTCAGTTTTGTTACCTTCAAGCAGTACAGAGTACAGATTAAACTAAATGCTATAATAAATAAAATGTGTTCACCTATATTATATTTTAAAATAGGCCAACATTACATTAAAATGTATCATAAACATAAAAGTCCTTTAACATACAAGAAATAACTGCTGGACCCAGAGGCTGAAGGCACGTTGAAGGAATCCTTCATTTCTTGAGCCCTTGGTTTGAAAAGCTAGTGATTTTACACTGGTTTCCCCTTAAAAGTATGACCCTGAAAATTCAGAGGAAGAAATTACTTTGATTTTTTTTAACTCGAAATGATCACAAATACTGCAGCTGAAGTATCATAAATTCTGAATTAGTGGGAGGTTTTACTATAATAGAATAAAAATATAACTCCTGCTAAATAGTCTAATGTGAATTTGTCAAGTTAAAAAATGGAAGGGCTAAAAATAAAAATAGAAAAATCATTTAGTTCCACCCCAAATAAAACAGTTTTAGTTCAAAGCCTACTTAGAAAGACAGCCAAATGGTTAAATACACACAAAGACTTACACAAAAAAAGAATACATATCTTTCAAAGACGTTTGCATAAGATACCAGATGTGAAAAAAAAATTCATAGTTTTCTCTAAGTTGGCAAAAATGTTCACTTAAAACCAAATCTGACTTAGCATTAAAAAAACAAGTTGTGTTCACGTGAGTTTGCCAGATTAATCTAACTTGCACATTTCAAATATTTCACTTATACAAATGTGTTAGAAATTTAATTAGAAGCTCTTACCTTTGAAATTAGTACTTTATCCCCTCCCTTGAGATGGAAACTAAATACAGAAACATACCCCTAAAGAAGACTTAACATCAGGGAAGGAAGATTTTTTTTTTTTTTAAAGCCCAGTAATTTACTGAATAAAACCATAATGACTAAAACAGTAGTAGATATTATTAGAGATCAAACTTCTATTAGAAAAATTTTATTGAAATTTATATAAACTATATAAAAGGTCTCAATTATTCATGATAAAAATACTATAAAAGGCATAGTGATGAGGTTCTTAGTAATTATTCGCAGAAAAAGAAGAAGTTAAAATAAATGTGTGTATCTATACATACATATGGTATGTGGTATATATATATAAAAAAAAAATCACACTCGGATGTTCCTAACTAGATTTATTAAAATGAAGTCTTTCTACATAAGGCATTCAGTGGCTGAAACAAATATTAATACAGGTATCTGTTTGAAATACAATTTAAAATCACATTTTAGAATAACTTACTATTTGTTATATGGAATTCTACTTATTGATTCAGCCTTAAGTATTCTATTTTGCTCTCTATAAATGTCTCTGAATTCCTCCAAGTCAGAAGCTCTCCAACTTTTAATCTCAGAAATCACTCTTCTCAATGAAGTGTATAACATTTTGGTCATTCTTATAAGATCATGCTCCACAGCATAATGACCACTGAAGTTTTTTGTATTTTTAATATCTACTTGCATTACATTAAAATAAAAAATTTAAAAAAGAAATCACTTTAACAAAAAACCCACAGTTTTCATCCCCTTAAAACTTACAATCTAGAAAAATTTAACCATTATCACTTTACAATTCATACCAACAATAAAATTAAGACAATAAAGCAATTATTATGATGAACTTCTCAGTGTATAAACTGGAAGACAATATAAGAGGGGGCTTATCATAAGACTATGAAAATGGAGAGAAAAATAAATGACAAGATAGAGAACATAAAGGGTTAGAGTACAGACAGGAATTAGTAGTAAATTAATATTCTATATAAATAGGGCAGCATTTGTTATCATTTACATTGCATATACATTTTCAGAATAGAGATGAAACTATTTAATTCTACAAAACCAGAAAACAAAGATAGTGTGCTCATTTCAGCAGTATCTGTACTAAAATTAGAAAACAAAAACAAAAACAAAAACCCTAGTTCTATAATACCACCAGGTAGCTCCTTCCAAAGAGGTTGATCCCTTGCTATATTCAGCAAAGAGTAACAGATGAAATTCATAAGGCTAATATTTAATAGGTTTTATAGCTAATAATTACATAACATTGGAAAAAGTCTGTTTTAAATTCATAATTTTAAATTCATTTATCATTACATTAAAAAATAGAGATGCTTGTCCATAAGATACAAGCATTTAAAACTTCCATGAAATGTCAATATTTAACCCTGCGTAAACACTTGAAAAATTTGACTTTCATGTAAGTGAGGGGAAAATACACTAAGAAAATCTGAAGAGATCAGAGAATCTGGCAATAATTAAAATAATTTACATAGTATACTCTAACCACTGTTCTTTAGATTCAGTATTTATGATATTGTTATTGTAAATAAAGCAATCACATTATTGTAAATAAAGCAATCACAAATCTTACTGTGGCTAACTACATTATAACACATTCTCACTTTTTATTTCTGCAGAATATACTTTAAGTTTTAAATTCTATTTGTGCTTTCACTAAAAAGAGAAGTTTTGAGTGTTTGCTGAGTGGCAAACCAACAGATTGAAGAAAGCAAATAAAGTTGGTTATATATTACACATGAAAGTTCTTAAAATCAATTATTAAGTTTTGCAGCAAAAAAAATAAGACACAAACATTATAGGTAATGTACATATACGCAGAATATATATTTTTAAACATTCTACTCCACTTTTCAGGGCTTTTTTAGGCATTTAAGAAAATAGTACCTGCAAGTGGGACTAGCTAGGCAAGCACACCTGGTTCACACACTAGGATTTAAGGCATATTTATAAATAAATTTTAAAATTCTTTGTATTAAATTTTCCTGATATTAGCTGATCATAATTTGTAGATTATAACAAAAATAAGCATTACTTAGGAATATCTGACATTAACTCAGAATTCAGATTTTAAAAATTTAAAAACATTACTAAATGTTAACCCAGAACTCAGATCTCAAAGAATAATAATGAAATGAATGCATAGTCTCTCACAGACTTAGTAGGACTTCTTGACAGATTCAAAGGACTGGAAGGTCTATGTGACTCATGCTTTGCTTACATCTATCTCTACTTAATTCTCCCATTATCATATATTTGCATAGTCATGTGTATTGCAAACCTTAATACTAAAACAGTAGAAAATGTAATGACAATCATCACTTTATGAACTGCATTTAATGTTTATTTATTTTAAAACATAAACAGTATTTGGAAATAAGAACTGTAAAATGCTAGATCACAGTCATCTAAGAATAGAAAATAAAGAATAAAAAAGAGAAATTAATGATATAGTCCCATTTGTCTTCCCTTGATAAGATGCAAAAAGAAATGAAAAGATGTATTGTAAAATGTCTTAATAAAATTTAACAACCAAATGAAATGAGAAGCATGACAGTCACTGACAAACTAGCACTTTCAGCATGTTCTTTCTCCTCAGGCTATATAATGATAGAAGCAAAGTAGAAGAATCAGGTTTATGCATTTTCCCAGAGACAAAATTCAGATGAAGGGAAGAAACTGGGAGAGTATCCCACCTAGTTGATAAGGAAGACCAAATACCTTTGTGCTTGTCCCGTTTATGCTTTAGCTGTGCTGGATGGGATCTGAGTCTGGCTAGAGCCTGTTCTCGGTTGTTCATAAAAATAGGACCAGCAAATACAAGGGGGCCTGAGGAGAAACATTTTGTATGTGCATAGAAAAGCTCACATAATGAAAACACTATAATGAACAAAAATAATTAACTAAAATGCATGAAATTTATTTTTAACTGTTTTGGACATTACACCTTTCTCCCAATATCCCCAACTCCAACCCCTTGCCTCTCACCATAATCTAGTGACAATTCCACATAAAAGTTAGTATCTTAAATACATTTGAGAGAGTATAAATCTCATCTTTTATACTTATAAAATTATTAGATATTTACTTACAGTCTCAAATAGATGAGCAAGAAGTTCTACTAAAGCAAATCAAGTTATATCATAAATATTTTTCAGTCTTACATATTAAAACTTAGTAAACTGTATACTCACTGAAAACTTTTTTATTGAACTATGAAAACTCACTGATTTTTAAATTAATCAGTAAGTGCTAACAAGGTCTTCTAGATTTAATATCTACATCAATCTTGCTACAAAACCAAGATAAAATGAGATTATTCCACATATTGTGATAGAAATTATGAAAACTAGGTGATTTCCATGGTGTGGTTGAAAGACAGAGACAGAACAGACAGACAGAGAGAGACATAGAGACACAGACAAAGAGACAGAGACAGAAAACAAGGATAACCTTAGCTTTACTGATAACCTTAGCTTTAATGACCAAACAACATTTTACTGACATTAACCACCTTTCTTTTATTTCTTTCTGAAGCACAACTACATACATGTAACATACAAAACACACCTTCAGAAATTACAGTTATACAATGTTTTCAGTTTTTCTCCTACAGAACAATTTCCTTGAGTTTTAGAAACTTTAAAACATATTCAAATTTCAAAGCATTCTAAATGTGGCAGTACCAGAATTTGAAAAGAAAGTTATGAAATCATGTGAATATCTTACAATTTTAATATTATGTCTGTTTTCATGATTCTCTAATTGATTTTCATTTTAATTAATTTTTTTAATGACAGGATGAACAGAAACTATGGTCCTGTAATAAATTTAACAAACAGAAGATTAAATACAAAGAATCTTTTATCAAACATAAGATGGTACATGAAATGTATTTCAGTTGTTTTTATGACCAAAAATATGACTAGCACCAATCCAATGAAAAAACAAAAATTATATAATCTGTAGTTAACTGTAAATAAAAACACACTCATTCATTCAATGTTAGTAAAAGAATTTAACATTTTCCAGTAATGCAGTACCAATCATTTTCAAGCTACAGTTAAATAAATTGAACTCATTTACAAAAGAAAATAAAGTTGTTCAAAGGAGTAAAATGTCTTATTTCTTCTAGATGTATTATTTTTCAAATGATTTATTAAAATAGAAAATATAAATTAAAAAAGTACTTCCCAAGATCATAGTAATTATAAATATTAAAATAAAAATAATAAATTGTATTACTCTTATTTCTACGATCTCAATTTCTAACTCAATTCAATTTTTTTGAAATCTTTCAAGGTGTAAACTAGAATACCCATGGGCAAGCACAATTAGAAATTAACATGATAAGGCTAAAAAATATAGTATCTGATAGATTAAAATGATTTTTTTTACAAACATTCATTTATTCACCAAACATTTTTTATTCAGCAGATCTCAATAGGACCAAGTCCACTAGGGAAGACAAAAATAAAAAGAAAGAACTGCAATATATTACAATAAATGTAATAAAAATCAAGTCTGTGAACACTGTATCTTGCAGGATGAAAAGTAATCAAATCAACTTGGGTTAATCTGAGCAGTTTCAAAGACTGCAAAAAACAGTTTAACATGACAGAAGGAAAAGAAGACATTCAAACTAAAAGAAATAGGATTTTAAAAAGTATGAAAATGTTAAACAATTTTGATATTTAAAACAAATGGATTGAAATGAATAAAGTATAGGTTATGGAGCAGAAAAAAGTAGAAAATTTTTTAGGGGGATGGATACCAAAAACCCAGTTAAAACTTTTTCATATAATAAAAACTTAATTCTAGAGGTGATGAAAAAATCCCTAAAATGTTTTCAGTTATTCAACAAAGATTTCAATTATGGCACAATGCTGTCCTACATTTGGTAAGGAATATATAAGAATAGCTACTTCAAGAAGCACACAGTTTAATTGGGAGAGAGGAGGTCTGTGCACAACTAAACAAGAAATGGTAAGTGGTACCAAAAAAGGGAAGAGGGGCAGTTAGCAAAACAGAGGCTGAAAATGTAGGGGAGGTTTGGGTACTAAAATAAACTACACAAACTAAGATGTAATAAAGAGGAAAACTGAGTACTATAATGACTCAAAGACATGAAAAGAACGCAAAAAGAGGTTTAAAAAAGTAGGAAAAAGCAGAAAGAAAAGGCTGCAGACAAGAACGTAGACTATGAAAAGTCTTTTGGTTTTTGAGAGAAGTGCTACTGATCAGGTTTGCACTGCAGAAAGATCATTCTGGACAGTGGTGGATAAAAGCTTAAAGAAGGTAAGACCACAGGATAACACCAGTTTTAAAAAGGCTTTCTGCTGCAATTCAGGTAAAGGAAAAAAGTGGGAGAAGTAAGGCAACAGTAAGATTCTGGAAAGTAATACTATTCAAAAGCTATTAAACAATTAAAAAGTCTGAATAGTAAAATGTGTTGATTTATTTTACTGAAAAGGAAGTAAACAAAACAGGCATGAATCCACCAAATTTAATGTGTAAAAGCTCAAGTGCAGACAATGGGTTATTGAGAGCCATTCATGGTCAGGTAAGAAGAAAGTATGGAATAAATGACTGTAAAAAATAAGACAAGGATTTCAGAAAGCTACTAGTGATGCATTTTGAAACTTTAAAAATTATTATCCTTTGCTATAATATGCTAAGATTCAGTTGCTCCAGTAATTTATACAAATCTATCCTAAGAAAAATTCTAAAATATTTTTAACACTATTACAGCTCAAAGATATTTACTATTAATTGTACCTTAATAACTATAGCAAAAATTAAGGGACAATTAATGAAAATCCAGTCAGTCAAATAATATTAAGCTATTAAATTAAAATTTACAAAGAATATTTATACAAAAAATTTGGGGGCTATTTAACAATGAGATAATATTGTTAAACATTTTGAAAAAATTAAAAAGAACTATGGTGATACTAGAGAAAGACACATTTATACATTAGAGAACATAAATTCCTGTATCTATTTAAAAACAATGTGAAATGTCTGTAAATTTGAAATATACACTCTCTGATTCAGATATTCTATTTCTAGGGCACTCTACTGTAGAACTAAAAGCTTCACTATGCATAGCTGTAAATTCAAAGAATATTTAGCACAGTAATTACACAAAAACAAAAAATAACCTGAATACTCATCAATAAAATAATGATTGCAGAAACAGCAGTATAACCATATGACAGTATATCATGTAGCTACCAAGTAGAATGTGGAAGATATTACTTACTGATCTAGTTTTATTCATGTTTTACTGGAAAGTAAGGAAAGGATACAGCTAACATATATATAATACTATATATCACTTATGAAAATAAACATGTGCCTAGAATTTTACATATGTGTAGATACTGTATCTTGCTGGAGTAAATACAAAAGTACACCCATTAGACTATTAAACTATTTTAGATAATGAAGAAAATGAGAAATTGAAAAAACCTAGTGAAACATAAAATTGTATGTATTGTAAAAATATATAATAAAATTCAGTCAGTAATACAATTTGAAATGTATAAAACTTGACCAGAAGATGACAATGAAATAAATACAAGTAGTAAGGGAGTTTATGGAAACTCTTCAAGTAAATTCTTGATTACATTAATTATTGTATTACAATAAAGCACAAAAGGTTTTATAACATATTAGTAAGGGGGGAAAGGCCCTAACGTGTATCATAGTATGAAATCATATAACCAAGCATAAAAGTGTGTATAATCTAGGTACAGTGGTACAGGCCTGCAATCTTAGAACTCTGGGAGGCAGGGGGAGGAGAATCTGAAGTTTGAGTCAAGCCTGGGCAACTTAGCAAGACTAGCTCATAATAACATAACATAACATAACATAACATAACATAACATAGCATGGCCAGTCAATGTAGCCCAGTGCAAAGGTCCTAGGTTCAATTCTCAGTTCCACACATACACACACACACACACACACACACACACATGCATACACACATGTAAACCCACACAAAAGATAAAAAAAAATTGTAAGAGATTACATCAAAATTCTAGCAAGGTATATTTGCATGAAGAATCATAATCATACAGGTTTTTTTTTATGTTGTAGATGCTCCACATAACATTTTAATTGTAAAAGAGACTTTTATGTGACATTGGAATATCAGCTAATATTGTATTTGATCTGTCAAATAAAAGAGAAGAGTTTTAGGGGTTTAAAAAGTAATAGCAAAATCAACTTGATCACTTTGGAATTAGACTATGATAAATGTTTTTATATTCTAATCTGCTTTTGAATTCTATTTCTAACTGTGGGACACTGACTTTTTTGATACAAGTGAAATTTGTTTTATGGGAACACTGTGTGGAATCTTAATAATCAAAGCTTTATGATAAGTATTATAGTAATCTAAGGAAAGCAATCAGGTTAAGGCTAACAATGGAAAAGAAGTTCAAACAAAATAGTCTGCTACATAGCTCACCAGCATCATCATAATCAGACACTTACTTAGGGTTACTACAAGCTAGAAATTGTCAACAATTTAAACTAACAGTACCACTTAAGTAGATACCACTGTCATAGTAAGTTTAATGGTAAGAAAACTGATAATTATGGAAGTTGAATTCTCAAGGTCATATACAGCTAATAAGAGTGAAGATAGTAACTGGCCCAACAGATGAATTTCAAAACACATGCTGTTAGCCAATATGTATTATAGCTAAGCTAAGTATAGAATTTATTCAGTTGAGACCCCACTGAGAATAAGATAGCACTATTAAGCAATATGCCTGGAACATAGGGATAAAATGGGACAGTCCCCAGCAAGCCAAAACTCATCCTATTGAAGCTCCCAATTATGAAATTCTGATTTCACACTTAGTAAGAAAATGAAAGGGGTTAAACTAATCTAGCCAATGTTATGAGAGTTGTTTCTTTTACAACAGAAGGCTAAAACAGAACATAAAGAAAAGATCTTTGATATAAACATTCACTGGTTCTGATGAATCAGAGTTTTACTGAAGAATTCTGAACACGCAATCATTTATAGTGTCTCAGAGAAGTAATAGTAACAATCAACTCTAAGAAACTGAAAATTATCAGAAATACAATTGAACTAAAACCTACAAAGGAATACTAGTTATACCTAAAAGAACCAAATTTAACAAAAATGTCACCTGGAATATTAGTAGCACAACGAAGTTACATCATAGATGAAGTTCCAAGTTTATCAAACAGCAGTAATAACAACGCATTCTTTTTTAGTTAAAATAGCATGTTGCACTACTGAAGAGCTTGTGAAACAAACAGTAGTTAAGTAACATCAGTTAGACTGATTAGCTTCAAAGCTGCCTAGAGTAATAGTACAGTACACTTGTAGGTGTATGTGGGAAATTCATGGAGATGTGATCTTGAGGTTCTACATCTGGTCGCTAACCCTTTCCTCTCTGGGCACTGTTTTCCTGCTCTGCTTCCTAATCACCATGAACTGTTAAGCTCTACCATGCCCTCCCACCATGAGCTTGTAGGAAAGCTCCTTTAAGTTGCTGGTGTCAGCTTTTTTGTTTTAGCAAAAGGAAAGCTAAGCAATACTGCAAATTGATACTAGAGAAGTAGGGTTGTTGCTGTGATTATGCTTTACAATGTGGTTCAAAAGCCTTTGGAACTGGATTGCAGGAGGAATTTAGAGAAGCCCTAGCATGTAAATAGATAGGTGAAGAGCTCAAAACAGAATAGTATAGGAATACATATAGCAGACGCCAGACTCGAAGTTTAGAAGATAATGACAGCTCTTCTGAGAATTAAGCAAGAGGCCTCATGCATTACACTGGCAAAGAATCTATCTACATTTCTCCCATGTCCTGAGACTTTGTGGCAGGCTGAATTTAAGGGTGGTGAGTACTTGATCTGGTGGAGGAAATATCAAGGCATCCGGATGTTCTGGCTATGAATGGGTACTGCTGGCTGCTTTTAACTAGATGTGTAATAACAACTGGGGGCAAAAAGCACAACAGAAATATTTGAAAACCTTAAATTCTGGCCCAAAATGAACTATGTAAAATTAGGGCCAAATAAGATGTGACTGCTGGCAAGATTTACACCATTAGAAAGACACTACGCATTCTGAAGTGGTTCAGACATCTTGAAGGCATCACAAGATTAGTGACCTCACACATTTCAGGCTCAAGGGTGCAGTCTAAGCATTTCATTAAAGAACCCCTAGGCCTGCTACTTAAGAGGGACCACCTGGAAAATTAGTTCCCTTGGATTTATCTCACCAAGCTCAGCCATCCAAGTACCAGGAGGCTGCTGCAGTCATGGTCCAAAGGGCTTGACTATTGCTCAAGGTGGGAGCGGACCTTAGCAATATCCATGTGATGACCGTTGTTCAGGCATGTGGAATGCAAAACTATAACATCATGGAAGCTGCCACCCAGATTTCAAAAGAAGGCCTGGGAAGCCAGGCAGGGTCCCCTGAAAAGGCAGATGCCTAAAGCTAGGAGAACAAACCCAAAGGTACAAAGGAGATCTCAGGAAGCCAAATATGCCAGAAAAGTGGAATATTTGCTGGCTGCAAGTAAAGACAGCCCAAGAGGGAAGCTGTGTGGGCTACAACAAGCAAGGCTATAGTGGTGAAAGTGACCAAACCTGAAACTCCTATCTCACCATGTGCCCAGGAGATGCATAATATGGGGCTATAGGACTTAATGTATGTCCTGCTGAATTTTGGCCTTGCTTTCATCTGATCCTTTCCTCTCCCCTCTCCTTCCCTTTTGGAATGGGAATGTTTACCTTGTAACCATTCTATACTGAGAATATGTTCACTGCTTTTTGAATTTACAGGGATTCATAGGTCAGAGTGTCAGAGTAGATTTAAGTTAGAGTAGACTTCTACTAATTTTGAGCAGTGCTGGAACTGCTGAGACTTTGGAGTGTTTTCAGTTGTACACAGAATAGCATATCATGTTAGGGGAAATTATGACCTTATTTTTATTTGAAGATTGAATATGGTTTAAGGTGATGTGTTTGGGTATCAGTTGAAAAGGCATGGAATGTAACAGTTAACTGGTCCCTGGCCCCTTCCTTTCTGGCACTGCTCCCATGCTCTGCTTCCCAGCCACCATAAACAGAAGAGGTTTCCTCTGCTACACTCTTTCCCCATGATGATTGTTCCTTGGCACCAGTCAACTATGGACTACACCCTCTGAAACTGTGGGCCAAATTAAGCTTCTCCTCCTTTAAATTGTAAGGGTTGGATATTTTGTACCAGCAATGGAACAGGTAACTAGTATAACTGCTTGGACCTAAATCACTTATGAATTAAAAAAAAAAAAGATTTGGTAAGTAGAATTAGAGAAATCGGAAATAAATTAATTTTATATAATTGGATTCACAGTATTAACAGTTAACAGCCAATTATTAATGACCATAATTACTAATATATTCCCAAACTTTAAAATTATAACTTATAATTAATATTTTAAAAGCATATTAATTTTTAAAATAAATGGCAATATTCTGTAATTACCAAGTTTTGTCTCTTAAAAAAAAAGTACCAAGCAGAACCAAGAAAAGAAATGATAATTACATGTGGGAGCTGGAACATTAAAGTTTGACATTACTACTCCTCATCAGGACAAATGAAAACTAAGAGTTCTCTGCAGCACAGAACAACAGAACAGTTCTAGAATAATGCATGTGAGTCAAATCTATTTTGTGAGTAAGTCAAATCACATAGAAATGTGATTCACTAGCCTAAGTGATTCTGCTATAGTTCAACAGAATCAAACGTGAACAATGACCTACAGCATTGGTTCTTATACTGTGTGACATCCGAATCACCTGAAATTTTAAAGCCTAATTTTCTGGACCCTAAACCCCTAATTTCAGATTTGAAGTGATACTTCTAACAAGTGCCTACATGATACTTACTGCTCTTTTTGAGAACCACTGTCCTACACTAATAAAAACAGTGTTCCTGAAAGGGATTCCTGTATTCAATTAAAAATACTTTTTAAAACACAAAGTAAAAATGCCTTAAGTATTATTTTATAAGAAACAATGAATTGAGCCAGGTGTGGTAGTATACTCCTATAATCCCAGCACTTGTGAGGCTGAGGCAGGAGAATCGTTTGCAAGTTCAAAATCAGCCTGGGCTACAAAGTGAGCCCAAGGCCAGCCTGAACTGCGTTGTGAGACTCTGTCTCAAAAAGAAAAAGAAGAAAGAAGGAAGAAGGAAGAAGAAGAAGAGGAGGAGGAGGAAGAAGAAGAAAACAATGAATTATATTTTAAAACATAACTATTCTGTGTATAAAGCAGTATGCTTTCTGGAAAATATTTAAAGAATGAATTTCAGAAGAAAATAAAAATCTCCTATAAACTCAATTTTCAGGAAAAAAATGACTTGTTAACGTATTTTGTTATGTAAGCATGGCTGTATCTCTGTGAATGTTTAATATTTGCTTATAAAAATCTGTTTTCTTGTTGTGTTTAGTGACACAGGCCTATAATCCCTGCACTTGCAGAGACTGGGACAAGAAGATCATAAGATCAAGTCCAGACTGTGCTGGAACTTCTGATCCTCCTGTCTCAGCCAGAAGTTTGATCTTTTAAAAAATGGGTATATAATTAGGATTATTTAAAAAATATTTTTATAAAATAAAATAAATAGGCAGCATTTGCTTTGCAAGTTTTGTGTTAACTGAAACATATGTGTGAGAATTAAGTACTCCCTTTACATGAGTCTGGTAAATGTGGTGACTACAAACAGAAGACATGACTACAAATGCACAAATTTCAGTTAGTATCAGTACTGTGCTATAATTGAGGTCTACAATGAAGATTCTAACTCATCAAGAAATAAAATTTAATATATGTATGTTTTAAAAAATCATGAAAGAGGGCGAGAAAAAGTTCAACAAAAATATGAAGATGAGACAAAATTTTTGTGACCCAAAATCTGAATGATGTTTTTGTATTTCAGTGTTAGTACCTATTTAGGACTGGGGAGGAAACTTAACATTATAAAATACACACCAACTAACCAGAACCCAAGTCTGTATTTGAAAAACCATATAAAATAATATAGTCCTTTAAATATTTAACTAGTGGAAGAGTTTTTAACTTTTAAATACTTAGGATTTATAATTAACATTTTTAAAGCTTATAAAACTTT
Source organism: Hydrochoerus hydrochaeris (assembly GCA_004027455.1). Lineage (NCBI taxonomy): Eukaryota > Metazoa > Chordata > Mammalia > Rodentia > Hydrochaeridae > Hydrochoerus > Hydrochoerus hydrochaeris. The sequence continues at coordinate 244,038 of PVLA01000413.1, forward strand.
TTAAAATACATGGAAAAATAATATTTTGTAATCACCAAGTTTTGTTGAAATATAATATATAATTTAGTGTCTCTTTATTTCCAATATGCTGAAATATATTATAACTAGAGAAGAATGGCTTTTTCAAAAGTGAAAAAAAGGTAAAAAGATACACAGCATCTTCCAAGTAATTAAATGTCACCATAAAGATTTACTATACTTTGAGTTAAACCTAATAAACTGTTGGATTTTGTAAGTAAGCTCACTTGACTTAATGTAGTATTTCCAAAGGGGACAAAATCCAGGTAATAAGGAGAAAATATTAATAAAATTATGAAAAAAATCATTAATACAGAAGAAATTATCTCATTTCTATATGTAACAACTATCCCAAACTTAAATGATATAGTATTTTCTAAGAAATACATTCAATTTTCCTACATATCAAATACATATGTTCAAAGTTTGGATGGATGACAAATTCTTAGCATTTGTATTTTTTTTAAGTTGTTATTACTAACACATACTGATTAACAAATGGCACAATTCTTAATATGGTTGACTTAAGAATTAAGTAAATGTGTGTTATTGGCACAATTATAAATGCCTTAAATATTGTTATGATTCATCAGAGTGTTATTAATTTTAATGATTTATCAAATCAGCCTATTGTTAATTTTTCATCTCAATATAAGAAGGTTTTATTATCCTTTTTCTCTATAGCTACATCTTACCTCTTCCCTCTTCTAATCTGTGTCTCCTAATTACACGCTGCCGTTTTTCTTCTTGCCGTAACTGAAGGTGTTCTTCAATATTAACTCCAGGTACTGGGACAGCTAGATTATTAATCAAAATAACAATAATAAAATTTGTGTTATACCAGTAACTCTACACAAAATTCAAGAAAGTAAAAGCAAGAAATAATATTACCTAAGACAAAAAATATTTTTATTGAAACAATTCCTAAAAGAGAAAAAAAAAACCTCATCCATTAATTAATTTCATATGGCCAATAATCCAATGAACAATATTGCATATATTGTTATCTTAATTTTAAATAGACATCTAATAAAAATTGATTAAACTATCAGAAATATAGTGTCAAGGGCAAGATATTCAGTATAAATTACCTAAAAGAAGATCTAAAGGTATCATTTCTTTCACTGCATCGAGAATCCCTCTTTGTCTTGCTTCCTGTCCATCCAATTCTCTCGCACAAGCCTTGCAACATCCACACACAGCACAACCAGATTCTCCTGAACCACAACCACAGATCCTGTTTTAAACAACAAAAAACATGGTTTAACTGAATAATCTTTTCTTTATCTCTTTTGTATGACTTCTTTTTCACATTTTGAGAAAAGGTATAAATTGATGAATAAGTAAAAGACAGATTTTGATAAGCTCTTATAAGCGTTATTGGTGTATTTCTGTAGAAAACACAAAATGGATTTTGCTATTTTCAAAACCACTGTTAACAAAGATAGATTTTTACATGTTTTCTGAGTGAAACACCATCAGCTTTAGCATTAAGTGTCCTGGATCAGATGGAAGCTAGCAAATAAGCAGTATTTTTATTTACCAGGATATGCCATCGTTTTCGGTTCTTATCTATTGCATCTTAACTACTTGTTATTTTTCTTCTTTGTGGCTTTCATATAAATTATGAGCGAACCATATGGTATATGTTTGTAAAAAAAAAATAAAGATAAGAACACTCCCAAACTAGCTAGAGGGTCACTGAAGAACTGAATTCTCTAGTCATATTTGCAGATGTAGACATCACAGCTTTAACATTATGTGTTGGATATGACCCTAAAAATTTTAAATCAGGTGTGATGGCACATGCCTCTAATCCCAGCACTGCACAGGCTGAACAGGGAGTTCAAGGCCATCCTGAGTTGCACAGTGAGATCAAAGCCAGTCATGAACACAGAACAAGACACTGTATCAAAAATCTAAAAAGGAAAAAGAAAAATTTTATAGCCTTTTTGATACTGTAATTAGGGAGATCAGTAAAAAGAAGTATAAGAGCAAAGTACCACTTAGCAGTAATTTGAAATACAGGTAGATACCTTGTTAAACTTCTAGTTTTTAAAAGCTAGTCCTGGGGCTGGAGATTTAGCTCAGCACCGTAAGTGCCTGCCTGGCAAGCGTGAGGTCGTGAGTTCGATCACCAGTACCAAAACAAAACAAAACAAAAAAACTAGTCCTGCTAAAAATTTGGAAGATCACTTACTATACAATAACAACTATACAACAATATATCATATTGAATTTGTCCATGGACATTACTTTTGAACACTCCTAACTCATTCTATATAATTCTATAGGGCCAGAATTACTCTGACACCAAATGTGAGTAAAAAGCACTATAAGGAAGTAAAAACAAAAACAAAAATGCTACAGACCAATATCCTTTATGAACCCTGATTAAAAAAAAAACAAAACAAACAAAAAGATTCAGAATCATATTAAAATGCTATGATTCATTCCTGAATTGCAACACCAAAAAAATCAATGTAACATACCACATTAACAGAATGAACAGGATGAACAGGAAAAAAAAAAAAATCATTTCAATCAATACAAAAAAAGCAGTGACAAAATTCAGTATCACTTCATGATTTTACAAAACTATTCAAGTAAGAATAGAAGCAAGTTACCTCTACAAAATTACAACCATATATGAAAAACAAATAGTGAACACCATACTCAATGATGAAAGGCTGAAAGCTTTTCTTCTAAGATCAAGCACAAAGGGAAAGATACCCAAATTGACCATTTCTATTTCACATGGTACTAGAAAGCTTAGCTAGAGCAATTAGGCAGGAAAAAGGAATAAAAGATATATAAATTCAAAAGAAGTAAAATTAACTACACAAATATTAACATCTCATATATAGAAAATGCTAGATTTTACAAACACACAAAAATGGGTAGGAGTAATAAAGGAGCAAAGCAACAGGAAATAGAGACAATGCACAAAAATCAACTACATTTCTTAACACTGACTATGAACAATCTGTAAAGAAAATAACAAATCTATTTAAAATAACATCAAAAAGAATAAAATAGTAATTCACCTTAAAGAAATGAAAGATTTATACAATAAAGACTGTAAAACATTGCTGGAAGAAATTAAAGAGAGAAATAAATAGAAACACATTCCATGCTCATGGATAAGAAGACATAACATTGTTAAAATGTGAGTACTATGCAAAGCATCTACAGATTCAATATAATTTCTATTAAAACTTCTATTATAATTTTTGAATAAATATAAAAACCTACCCTAAAAATTATACTAAATCCCATCTAAACAGTCAAGCAATGTTGACAAAAAGAAACAAATTACTCATACTTCCTGATCTCAAAGTATACTAAAAACTATTATAATCAAAAGTGTGACAGTGTTGTTTAAACAGTCTTATAGACCAAGGGAATAGAACAGACAGCCTTTTAAAAAAAAATTCACACATATGGTCAAACTTTTGACAAAGGTACCAAGATCATTCAATGAGGAAAGGGTATTCTTTTCAATAAACGGTATACAAAATACAGACATCCACATGTAAAAGAATGAAACTAGATCCTTCCATATGTAAAAATTAACTCAAAATGGATAAAAAATCAATTTAAGACTTAAAACTGTAAAAATAGTTAAAAGAGAACATGGGAAAGTGCTTCCTGATCTGGGTTTGGTGATGATTTTTTGGATACAAAAGCATAGGCAACAACAACAAAATACACAAACCGAACTTCATGAAAATTAAAACCTTTTGAATATCAAAAATAGTATCAAAAGAGTAACAAAGGCAACTCAAACACATATAATATGTAAACCATATATCTGACAAGAAGTGAATATCCAAAAAGAAGTCAAGATGGCCAATCAGTGAGCAACAAAATACAAAGCCTCCTGGGAGAAACAACTCATATGCCAGAATAAAACATCCTGGAGACACCCAGACAGAGGGAGATGGATCCTCTTGACACAAGGAGAAATTAAAACGTTAAAAAAGCTCGTCAAACATGTGGGGACTACAATTGGAACAGCTAAAAATTACGGGACACAGCATTTCTGGGGCGACCCACCAAGTATGTGCCGGCCTGAATTTGTGCCAGCTTGAATCCTCACTGGCCAGCAGAGCTGCTCAAACTCATTCCCACTGCCACTCACAGGAACTACAGCAGCACTGAAGTTGGGGGTTGGGGAGCCCAAGGGAGAGCAGAGCCAGCGAAGGGACCTTCATTAATCCATGGTCAATGTTGAGAATGAGACCCCCCCACCACAGGAAGGGAGCGAACAAATGGGCAACATGTTGGAATTGGGCAGGAGGAGCCTGAACTGGGAGCAACAGTGACTTCAGTTGGTTGCTCCCTCCCAGGAGCAGATTCGTCGGATTTGCTTGGACTGGGCTGCGCCCCTGGCCAGGACCCAATGAGCTATCCCAAATCGATTCCCTGCACCTAGCACACGGGAAAGGCCCCTGAAGTTTGACTGGCCCAGGGGGAGAGGCAAGCAGGAGAGAGCGGAGGTCTCTCACCAGCGTGCTTTGGAGGAAACATGGCCAACAGGGAAGGGGGCTGGGACCTGCACTGTACACCTGTGTGGAGGAAGTCGGGATCATGACAGGAGAGAGAGGCAAGAGGAGGACCCCAGCCCAGAACCCTGAGAGCATTGATCCAGGAAAGGGAAAAACAAGGGAGACAAAGGGCGGCAAACATGCAACATCAGACAAGGCTTCAATGGACAATAAGAGATATCTTCAGGACCTTGCAGATGAGCTCAAAACTGAAATATTAAATCAGGTAAAGCAAGATATGAGGAGAGTAACAAAAGAAATGCTCTCAGGAAGCATCTCTCAGGATGATACAGATGGAAGAAGGGAGGAACACAAAAAAAGGAGAGAAACATTTGATAAAGAATATAAAGAAAATATAGAATACATGAAGCAGATTCAAAGAGACTACCAGGAAATTGAAAACTCCATTGAAAGCTGGCAAATGCCTTAAAAGAAACTAAGGATAGACTATCAAAACTTGAAGACAAGTTTGCAATATGTGATCTTGAAAGGAAAGATCTCTTAAAAATAACAAAGAAACAGGCAGTAACAATACAAAGGCTAGAAGATGACAAGAGAATCTACAATTTAAGAATAAGAAATGTGAACAAAGAAGCAAGAACAAAAACAGGCAAGTTACAAAGGCTATTCACGGAAATAATTAAGGAAAACTTCCTAAGCATGGGAAAAGAAAATGACATTCAGTTATATGAGGCATACAGAGCTCAGGCCACCTACAACTAAAACAGATCTACACCCAGATATATAATAATCAAGATACCAGAAATTCAATATAAAAACAGAATATTAAAAGCCATCAGAGAAAAGAAACAGATTACCTATAAAGGTAAGCCCATCAGAATCATGGCTGACTTCTTGACACAGACTATCAGATCAAGAAGAGAAGTATTCCAAGCCCTGAAAGAAAATAACCTCCAGCCCAGATTGATGTACCCTGCAAAGCTGTCACTAGAAATTAATGGAGAAACAAGATGCTTCCATGACAAAGAGGAACTGGGGGAATTTCTCACCACCAATCCAACCCTACACAGAATACTGAAGGACATTCTACAGAGAGAGAAAAAAAATAACAGGATTTTAGGAACAGTGGCAGAAAGGCCTCAATGAGTGGGGCAGGCAGTAGAATGAAGGGGAAAAGTAGACAAACAGGCAGAAAAATAGCATAGCAGAAATGAGGCAGAGAAAGATAACTAGAATCTCTAACATAGATGGCCTTGATACACTCACTATATTGTTAATAGTGCACCAGGATTTAAAACCCACATTACTCACACTACTCTGCTTAGATGTATTATATTCTGTTCCAGTCATTCCACCTGTACTAGATTTGAGGGTACAAACAGTAATCCTGAAAATAACAGGATATAGTACGGTAATCATCCTTAATTTCCTATTAACTTACTCTAAAGCTCTGTAAAACCTACACTGTTTTACCATGACTGATTGTAATTGAATCTGGTTTTTTGGATCGCTCTTTTGTATTGATATTTTATCCAAAGCTGTTATGATTGATAGTATCAAGTCTGAGAGTATATGCAACTGCACATAAGATGACAAGATTCACTAGAATTTCCACTCTGGTTGATTATTACCTGCCTTTGAAGTTTTATACTGTCTGCAATGTTTTATTTTCACTAATATTGTTATGTATTGCTATATTCAATTATGCCTGATGATATAGACAATTCTATTGAAGATAAAAAGAAACAACACAGTAATCATTGTAGATTACCTTGTACTATGGTTTTATATGACTTTTTGGTTTCATGTTTTTATAGGAATGTTTTGTTTTGTCTTGCTAAGTTTTGTTTTTCCCTCTAATACAGAAAGGATAGAAATACATGTAGAGACTCATGCATGTGTAGCTGTTTACACTGTCACTGTTTGAATATTAACTTTGTATGCTTTAATTTTGTAATTTGAACAACTATTTCTAAGAGGACAATATGTAATTTATCAACTAACGATTTCTCAGTTTATCTTTTTTTAAAAAATTCTGTATTATCTCTACCCTTTACATGCTTTTTTTTCTCTTTAAATAAAAAAAAAAAAAGAATTGGCCCCTCCTGTGTCATGTAAAAAAAAAAAAAAAGAAGTCAATATTCAAAATATATACAAACTTGTAAAACACAACAAAGAATAATCAACTAAAAAATGGGATAGGCAATCTAATCGATAATTCTCTAGAGATCTACAAATCGACAAAAGCATGCAAAAAAGGTGCTCAGCATCACTAATTATCACAGAAATTCCAAGTGAAAACTATAAAATACCACCTCACATTCATCAGGATTGATACTAATTTTTAAAAAATCAGAAAATAGCAGTATTGATGAAGATATGGGAAACAAACAGTTACGTAAAATGCTACATTCACTATGAATAACAGTGGTATTTTGAAAGATTAAAAATAGATTTACCACATGGCCTAGCAATTCCACTTCTGTGTATACACCCAAAAGAAGTACAGCAAGGTCTCTAAGAGATATCTGCCCAAGCAAGTACACAGAAGCATTACTCACTATAGCTAAAACGTGAAAGCAACTCAAGTGTGTATCAAAGCCTGAATGGATAAGCAAAATATGGAATATTGTACAGCCATAAAAAGGAGATCTTACATGTCACAAAAGGAGTAAACCCTGAGAACATTATAGTACTAAGCGAAATATGCTAGTCACAAAAAGATGAAAACTGTGTGATTCTACTCATATGAGGTACTCAGAGTACACAAAAACATAAGAGACAGAAAGTAGAATGGTATTTTGTCAGGGGCTGAGGACAGAGAAGGACAGGGAGTTACTGTTTAATGAGCACAATTTCAGGTTTTCATGATGAAAGGAGATATAAAGATAGATAACGGTGATAGTTGTCTAAAAAATATTAAACACTTAATAATACCAATGAACTGTATACTTTTAAATGGTTAAGAGGGTCACTTTTACATTATATGTATTTTAGTATTTAATTAAAAATAGTGCTTAATTTAAAATTTACTTAAAAATAGTAATTTTAAATTTATTCTAAGTCATTATTTTAAAATAATACAAGTCATGTACAAAAGTCCTTAGTATCTTGACATATCCCTAGTTTAACTTTATTCATGTTCATTTTGGCTCAGTAACAAAGAAATTGTTGTATTTGGTTAGGTACTATCTGTAAAGATCAACAAAAATTATTGGAAACTGGCTAAGTATTTGGAGAAAACAGGGGATGAAAGAATAATAACTTTTAGAATAAATCAAAGAATTTTAAAAACCTGTTTATGATATATGATATCTGTTTATGATATATATACCAATGTCTCAGGTTCAAGGGACTACAGACACTGAATTATAATGGAAATAGTTTGGGAGAGATCCAAGAGAATAAATTTCTGTTCTAATATTGTTTTTAAAAAACCAAAGACTTTCTGCATCCAAATTAAAATAAGTTTTAAAAATAGAAAACAGTCAAAAGTAAAGGTCTGTGGCCTATAATCTAAGAGTAAAAATATTTTTTACTCTTAGATTATATAATAAAATAAAGAATAAAGAAAATTATTGTAAAAAATACATCATGCTAGGCATAGTTGTGAGTGCCTGTAGTTGTAGCTTCTCATGAGGCAGGAGGACTGCTGAGACTAGAAGTTTAAGATCAGCCCAGTCAATGAAGTAAGATCTGATTTTACACAGGAGCCTTAAAGAAAAATTCCACTATACATGATCTAAGTTTGATAGGCAAAGTATAAAGCTAGAAATAAAATTAGAGTTGACCCAGAGATCTGAGATGAAGTACTTGATTAAAAAACCTGCTAAACTACTAAAGTCAAAGATGCAGGAGTGGCTACCCTGAATCTTGAATTTTCTTAATAAAATGTCCTCATTCTCTCAAATCAGCCAACTATTAGAAATCTGATCTGACAAAGGACATGACAATATGTTATATCAGCTAAAAATTAGATCTAAAAATTAAGATTCAAAAATCCCCCAACATTCTAGAAGATGCAGATGCATTCTTACTCTGCCAAACTCACATATTAGCTTGAAATTGACAATAACACAGAACTTTGAAGAAAAGACAATGTAAAAAAAAGGATACAGAAATAAATATTACAGTTATGATGCAATTCTAGAAGCACCTAAAATTGTGTATAGTAATTTCAATTTAAAAGAAAATGACATATGCCTAATCAAGTATTCTGTATCATATTTGGTAACATTATGAAAAAAAGATTCATGCTCAATAAAAACAGGTATTTGGCATTAAATAAGCTTACAAAAAGAATACAAAGTCACACTCTCAGACCTGGAGAAATTTATGACTTGTTTTTAAACATGATTTAAACAAATCAAATGACAAGATCGGGTGTATTCAGAGTGGTATAACCACAGATAAAATGAATCAAAAGAAAGGCAAAAATAGTAAGTTAGAAACCAGTGCAAAAGAAAACAATTATAAGAATTATAAGTCTATACTAATTATCTTTAAGAAACAATACAGTCAAGAATATACTCTGCAGTTAATTTTAAACAGGATTTATTCAGTGGGAAGCCTTGTCTTACCCTCCAGGGACTCTGTCTGGACGCCCACTGCTGACACAGCTGGCTCCATAGCCTGTGCAGTCACCACACACAGTGCACACCATGCACTGCTCCAGCTTCCACTTGTGCATGCCTGGAGGGCACATCATGGACTTCTCATCTTTTTCATCTAGCTCTTCTTCCAGGTCTTCATCCATTGCTGTTGCCATATTTTCAACTCCAAACCCTATTTAACATATCAGTTCGTAATTTCAATTATTCCCATGCCTCAAGATATAACAATTTAAAGTAGCATAAAGGGTAAGTGATTATACAAAAAAAAGGCAAAATATAAACAAAAGTAAATTTTAATTTGGGGACTGCTAACAAACGCTTTCCCCATTTTCTTTCTGAAAAGAAAAGAAAGAGTATGGTCAAACATATCTCTTGATTATCTATCATACTTTAAACCTAATTTTAGTCTCTCTTTTCCAACATCCTTACCAACACCTTTACTCAACAGACCAAAGAAAACTTCCTAAGCATACTATATGACAAGGGTCTCCACAACTTAAGACTCCCAAATAAGTTTTCTAAAACATAAACAGTGGTATCTCAGTTGATAAATTTAATTATTCTTTCCATTATTCTGGTCCACTGCATTCAAATATACAGTACATGATTTTACAATTTGCAGACCTCCAACAATTTCCATGAATAAAATTTCTAAGCAAGAAATGTAGATAAATATGGTCCCAGTTTTCTTCAACCTCATTTTTTCTGAATAAATTATATTCCACCTGAACTTAAATTCCATTTACTTTTCAGACATCCTCTGTCCTTTCACATTTGTGCTTAGGTTATGTGATCATTTTCACTCCTTCTACAACACTTTCATTTACAAGATGATTTTCCCTATCTTGTCTACCAGAGAAACTCTTTTTATCCTCCAAAAATTCAGCTCAAAAGTCATTTCCTATGAAAGTATTTATTACTCTTTTTAGGGGGTCAGTCATTACCTCCTCAAAGCTTGTTTATATCTCAACTGGAACTTTAAAAAATTGTGCTAAAATTTTTTCAACTATTATTTTATTGCTTTATGGAAAAGAATCAATAAACTTCTTGTAAAGGGTTAGATTATAAATAATGTTAAGTCTATTTATAATGCTAAGTTAATTATAAATAATATTAAGTCTTGTAAAGGGTTAGATTATAAATAATGTTAAGTCTTTTATATGTGACCATATAAAAATTTACAAAGTGTTAAGTCCATTATTAGCTTGTACTACCATATAAAAAAAATGGCCAGGAAGTAGATAAGATGTCAAATTAGTTTGCAGACTTTTGTTTTAAGTACTGAAGATGAACTACTATAAAGTTTAAATCAAGTGAGAAGCTGGGCATGGTGGCTCACACCTGTAATCCCAGCACTTGGGAGGCTGAGGCAGGAGGATCGTTGCAAGTTCGAGACCAGCCTGGGCTACAAAGTGAGCTGAAGGCCAGTCTGAACTGCATAGCGAGACCCTGTCTCAAAAAGACAAAAAAAAAAAAAAAATCAAGTGAGAATGACAAATATTAATCAAACAACCATACAAAAGTGTAAAAATACAACTGTGACAGAGTTATAAAGGAATGCACAATATTACAAGACAGCAACTCTCTGGAATAAAGTAATTATTTTGTTTGTTTTCCCTGCTAGATGTAGATCCTCAAAGGCAAAGCTATGTATTACTCATTTGATCTCTTAATTCTCAATGAACTTTATCTTTTAAAACTATGACATATATAACATAGAATTAACACTCAACAGAAGTATAATAAATAAATGCATAATATATATAAAGCCTCTTTTGATCTTACACTTCAAACCAATAAGCAGTCTGGGAAATGAGATAAAAAAAGCATCAGATAACTTTGTCTCAAGTTAAGAGTAAAGCAACCCTGAAGGAAGCCTGAGCAACTATTTTTTTTTGAATTTTTTTTATTTAAAGAAAAAAATTGAAACAGAAAGAGGGTAGAAATAATACAAAATTTCAAAAACAAAACAAAACAAAAAACCCCAAAATTAGTAACCAGTAAGAAATCACTAGTTGATAATTACATATTTTCCTCTTAGAAGTAGTTGTTCATGTTACAAAAGTAAAGCCTACAAAGTGGACATTTAAACAGTGAGACTGCAACCAGTTCTGTTCATCTATCCAACAAAACTTAGTAATATGGTTATCAATCCTATACACTTAAACATACATGCAGTTATATCCTTTAGAATACTTTCTTTTCCTCTTTTTTCTTTACAATAACTATAATCCATTCTCATAAACTACTTAGAAGTTCTACACACGTGTAAGTCTCTACATGTATTCCTAGCCTTTCTGTATTAGAGGGAGAAACAAATCAAAACAAGTCAGCAATACAAATTCCTAGAGAAACATGAAATGAAAAGGACATATAAAACCACAATCCTAGGTGATCTACGGTAGTTACTATGATGTCTCTTGTTATTTTCAATAAAATTGTCTATATCGTCAAACATAGTATAATTAAACTTAGCATTACATTACACTATTAATAAAAAACTAAACATTGGAGACATTATACAACTTCAAAGGCAGTTAATCATCAAGCCAGAATGGGTATACTATTGAATCTTGTCATCTTCAGAGTAGTTGCCTCTACTCTCAGACTTGATACTTTGAAGCATACCAGATTCAAATAAAATCAGTCAAGATAAAACAGCAGTATAACCAATCTTCTCTGTCTAATCTCTGCTATGCTATTTTTCTGTCATTGTTGTTTGTTTACTTTTCTCCTTCATTCCACTGTCTGCCCCTTTGAGGCCTCTCTGCCATTGTTCCTAGAACTCTGGTGATTTTCTTCTTTCTCTCTAGAATGTCCTTCAATATTCTTTGCAGGGTTGGACTGGTGGTCACAAATTCCCCAGTTCCTCTTTGTCGTAGCAATATCTTGTCTCTCCATTAATTTTGAGAGACAGTTTTGCAGGGTACATCAATCTGGGTTGGAGGTTATTTTCTTTTAGTACTTGGAATACTTCACTCCAAGCTCTTCTTGATCTGATGGTCTGTGTTGAGAAGTCTGCTGTGATCCTGATGGGCTGACCTTTATAGGTAATCTGTTTCTTTTCTCTGATGGCTTTTAATATTCTGTTTTTATATTGAATTTCTGGTATCTTGATTATTATATGTCTGGGTGTAAATCTGTTTTGGTTGTAGGTGGCTGGAGTTCTGTATGCCTCATTTATCTGAACTTCACTTCTGTTACCTATGTTTGGGAAGTTTTCCTTAATTACTTCTGTGAATAGACTTTTTATTTCACTTGTATTTGTTCCTGCATCTTCATTCATATTTTTTATTCTTAGGTTATAAATCCTCTTGTCGTCTTCTAGCCTTTGTATTGTTGCTTCCTGGTTCCTTGTTATTTTTAAGAGATCCTTCCTTTCGTGAACATATGTTGCAAATCTATCTTCAAGTTTTGATAGTTTGTCTTTAGTTTCTGTTAAAAGGTTTTGCCAGCTTTCAATGGAGTTTTTAGTTTTCTGATACTCTCTTTGGATCTGTTTCACGTATTCTAGATTTTGTTTATATTCTTCATCAAAGGCTTCTCTCCTTTCTCTGGGTTCCTCCATTGTTTCATTTGATTACCCAGGATTTCTTTTATTAATCTTATATCTTGCTTCACCTGAGTTAGAATTTCAGATTTAAATTCGTCGATGAGGTCACAGAAGTATTTCTTTATTTCCAATGAGGCCATGTCTGATTATTACATGTTTGCTGCCCTCAACCTCCTCTGCATTTACCTCTACTGGACTCTCTTTCCCTGGTTTGGCGGTTGGAGGCCTTTTACTGTTTCTCTGTCTTGTCATGTTTCTGGCCCCCTTCAGACGGGTGGGTGGTGGAGGTCTCTGGGCACCTCGCACTGCCCACAGTTTTCTGCAGTGCACTGGCTAAGGAAGTGCCGCCCCCCCTAGTCCACTGCCTATCTGCAAGGTACATGCTGTGAGCCGACCCCTCCCTCTACATCAGTCACTCAGTGGATGCTTCAGCACATTTGTGTGTTCCCTGGGGATGTCACTAGCTCAGGACAGCCTCGTCCCCGGCTATTGGGTCACAACCAGGGGCCTAGCCCAGCCCAAGCAGATCCCACCAATCTGCTTTGGACCAGGAGCCGTCAACCAACGCCGCCTCAAGTTTTGATTCAAGCCAGCCCTGCCCAACTCCAAAATGTTGTGTAGCTGGTCATCCCGCTCTGGGAAATCCAGTTCCCGTCACTCACCAAAGTTTGCACAGTTCAACTTGCCATTTCCACTCCCTGCCACAGCGCCTCCTCCAGCCGAGGGTCTCGAGTTCATCAACCCCCATTCTCGGCAGGGCCATGACCTCAGCTAGATCGTGTAAGATGCATCTCGTACAGCGACCAGAGCTTGCCCAGCTACAGCTCTCCGTCCACGCTTCTTCTTCTTCTTTCTTTCTTTTTTCTTTTTTCTCAGTTTCTTCCTGGGTTGTGAGAATTCCTCTCCTTTTGTCTGGCTTTCTCCATGTTGTTAGATTCTAGCATATGGGTTGTTTTCTTTTCAGAGAGGCTCTCTTACGGTGCTACCACTCAGTCGGCCATCTTGGATCTCCCTTATTTTTATTTTTACTTTATTTTATTTATTTATTTCTTTTTTTAGCTGGGATCAAACTCATGACCTCACTTGCCAGGCAGGTGCTTGTGCCACTGAGCTATATCTCCAGCCTGAGTGACTATTTTAATAACAATAACAATGTTAAAAATGTTTTGAGCACTTGCTTATACATGGATATATATGCATTACTCATTTAGTTACTGCAAAGATGTTGTAACTGTTATCCTCATGAATCTACACCTGCTATGTAATGTCAATCACAAACCTAGGCACATAAGCAAAAATTCATAGAGAAAAATAATGAAAAAGATTTTATAACAAAATCTGTTAACAGTGCAAAACTGAAAACATCTATCAACAGAAAAATAAACTGTATTACATTCATGGTAATGCTTTAGTACACAGCAATTAACCTAAACCATTTAGAAACACACTAACACAAAATGATACAAAAATTTGTAGAAAAAATTGAATAACATTAATACTTAGAAAGCACAAAATGTTACATTTTTATGCATACCTATATATAGACTATCTACCCTATATACAAAACATGGAAGAACAAATAAAAAATTATAACTGAAAGCATATTTACCAAAGTGGAATATTGTTTCTATATTTTCCTTATTTAAAAAAATTAAAAATCTCTTTATGTTCTCATTTGCCAACCCATATTAATTTTACGTGCTTTACTTGGCTGCATTCTAATTCACCACTTAGTAAGAAAATAAATGGGATTTCTATTTAGGAAAAATCCTTATTTTGACTATTAAAGAATGTCCCCTAAGAATTCAACACAAAGATGCCAAATTATGCCAATTTTCACAAGAGTTTCTGAACAATGAAGAAACAATTTTGCTTGGTTCATGCCTTTTATAAAAAAATTAATTTGAACAGTGTTAAAATATATATAGTGCAGGAATACATGTATGTATTTATAGTATAGAAGCATATATATGTGTTATATATATATATATATATATATATATATATATATATATATATAACATATATAGTCTAGAAATATATATAATGTATAGTATAGAAATACTTGGTACATTAAACTAATTCTTTTCTTTGCCCTAGCAACACTATCCAAAACTATGGTTCACCACTTTAATAAGAAAATAAACTATTTCCATTGTAAAATAATACATTTTCTTTCTTTTGCTTTCATCTTTTTTAAAATCAATGTACTCAGTCTTTATAAAAATGATATATTCTAAATACACACATACACACACACACATACATGTAAAGCCAAAAAAGTTAAACAATGGGTTTACTGAGACCCAGATGAGTTTGCCATCAAGCAGGAACCAAAAGAAACAAACATGACTTTGTTAATTTATACAGTTTATTCCACAAAATATTGGTACTTGAAGCACGGCTCGATGCTAAGTTCTAATAATATGTGCATACTGCCTTTTCTAGCTCATACAAATTTAAAATTTAAAAATTTAAAAAGCTAGAAATTGGAATGAAGGTTACAGACAAGATGACAGCAGCTAGAAATAAATGAGAGCAAAAATGAAGCAAACACATTATTTCCAAATCAAAAAAACAAACCAAAAACCCCCATAACAAGGCAATCAAAGAATAAACCCCTCCTATCTCTTCTATAGCTTGAGGGAAGGACAAAGGACACTATGAAGAAGGTGCACCTATAATTTAAACTTTTAACAAAGGGTCAGAGATTTGTAAAAATCATTCTTAGATGTAAAAACAGATTAAAGTGCAAATGGTACAAGATATTAAGTAAGAAGACACTATTTGCCAGATAAACTGTTGCCAAAATAGCTGAAAGACATGGCATACAAAGCAACCTACCAGTAATAAAGAGTTTGGAAAATTAACTTTTCTGGAATAATTTAGTCATTGAAAATGTTAACTTGAAGAAGCATCATTATCTTATGCGGTATTTTACAAACCATAAAGGAAACCTAGCTCAGAAATTAAAAATGTTAAGTATTTTCAGTTTTTTCTGAACATTTTAGCAATAAATATCAAATAAATGAGAAATTCAGGCATGTTCTAAACTCATAAGTAAAAAAATCAAAGAACCACTCACTGAAAAGACTGAAACCTGTCCCGTGAAACCAATGAAAAGACTACACAAATTTTAATATCCAAATATTATACACTACCTTTTCCTCCTTGATTCATGGCACCAGTGTCTCGTCCACACTGTCCTTTATTATTTACACCAAATGTCCAAACTTCTCCATTCTTCATTAAAACACAAGTGTGAGCTTTGCCCATAGCTACCTGAGTTACAAAATGCCCCTTCAAATCAGTTACCAAACCTATAGGAAAGACATAAATTTGGTAAAAACAACAAAGCTCCTATAAGCCTAGTAAAAGAACTATTTCAATGTAGACCTTTTAATTTCTGGGGTAAAACAACTAACCAAAACAGTATGAAGTAAGTAGCCAACAGTGAGAGAATAACACCAAATGAAATTTTTAAATTTTATAACATGGTTTCAATAAATCTTAACATGTTATTTAGACTTGGGATAAATCCTTATTGTAACATTATCGCAAGCTTACTTCTTAATGCTTGCTCCAAAGACTATCACCTCTCAACAATATTCAGAAGGCCAGCAGGTCTCGAAATTTTGGCACAGAAATAAGCCCATGAATCATTACTTTACCTGCTTTAACCTGCCTCCATGAAACCAAAGTAAAACTATTCCCATAGTATTCTGCAATAAAGATTTTGTAGAAACATGTAAGATTTTCCAAAGCAGTATGTTTCAGTCTACAGTGTTTTCTTGTGTGATCTACTACACAACTATTTTTCTAAAGTTCCCTTATTCACACACTACCTTCATAATACTTGTCATACTCAAGTTCCACCCATATTAATATTTTTGCATCAGCTTTAAATTTGCAGAAGGATATTTAATCTTATCAAGTAGTAATAGTAAAAAATCAAAGAGTACTGAATATTTTTCTAATAATCATTAGAACAAAATTAAAAAAAAATAAAGTTCTTGTTTAAAATTATCAATTTTCCATTCACACAGAGAAAACTATTTTACATTATTAGAACCAATATCACTTCCTTAAGATGCCTTTCCCTTTTCTTACATCTATTAAGTGTACCTTAAAAATTGTGCTCACTTGAAAAAGACATATTTAACAGAAGTATTTCTTACTGACAGTACTAGCTAACATATCTTGAGGCTTTACCTGTTCAAAGGCTAAGCATTTCTGAAGCATTACCTCTGGTTATTCTTATGTAACAATTACACAAAGAAGGTACTATCTCCAGCTTCCTTTAAAAGGAGTAAATCAGAAAGCCCTAAAACAAGTGGATCCAACCCCATCCTATGAGTAGCACGGGGCAGAAAACAGCTGGTAATGTGGTCTTGCTATATTGTAAACTTAAATTACATGATTCTGTCTTTCTTGTCTTCATTACGCATTACTCAAGCATATACATGCCTAGGTGACAAAGGAATGCTTTCTAGGGGAGGGCACAGGGCAGCGCTAACTCAATCTCCTGTACCCATCACACACAGCTAAACAGAAACCCACATGCGGGCCAGGGATTTAGCTCAGTGGTATAAGCGCCTGTCTGGCAAACTGAAGGTCATGAGTTTGACCAAAAAAAGAAAAAGAAAAAGAGAAGAAGGAGGAAAAGGAGTAGAAGGAAGGAGAGGAGGAGGAGGTGGAAGATGGAGAGGAGGAGGACAAGGAGGAGGAGGAGGAGAAGGGAGAAGAAGGAAGAAGGAAGAAGAAGAAGAAAAAGGAGGAGGTAGAGGAGGAGGCAGAAGGAAGAAAGAAAAAGAAGAAAGAAAGAAGAAGACAACGAAAGAAGCCCACATGCATGTGTACTAGATGTTTTATGTGCTGCTGCAACTTGGTGGGTAAAATGTAATGATTACTAATGACAGTACCTGTATTTTAATTTGCCTAAGTTTTCACACTAAATTATTAAGCTTGGGTTTGTTGCATTATTTCATTTTAATGCTACAATAAAAATAACAAAATCATTAATCATATTGTATATTTTATATGCAGTTCAGGACAATTCCTCTTTTATCAACACAGCCCAGGCAAGCAAACGGCTGGGTGCTGCTGCTTTAAAAGGTTAAGCAAACTAAAAAGCATTGGTGCTAACATCTGGGTCTATGCCTGTAACCACTATACCACACCTCTTGACTACCATTGAAATTCTACCATAGCCAACAGTCTCCCAAATACTGAAGAAGATAGGAGGAAACCATACCTGTATTTTCCTTACACAATGTGCCTTATATATTGTCAATAGCGAAGAAATATATGCTGAGCAAATGCATAAATTTCAACCCTAGTTGAAAAAATTTTAGCAAGCAACACTTACACTGAAAATTATTTTTAAACTTTATGTGCATTACTCCAAAAGTTAGATTCATTTTGATAGTTTTAGCCAATTGAGAATTCAAATATTAACACAAGTTAGTCCACCTTATCACCTGGGTATAGCTTAACTTAATAACTAGTAGTACAATAGCATGTGTCATTTGTCCTGCATGTCACTTAAACTTGCAATCAAACTTCATTAAATTTTGCTTTCCTTTTCACAACAAAAGAAAGGTGTTATAAATTTATCTCATGGAAAATCTTCCCACATAAGATGATTTATGCATTATACACATTTTTAATACCTAGAAATAAAATCTAGAGAACATATAGCAGTTTTTGAAACTAGTGTTTATTTAGTTCTATATCTCATATTCAATTCTGAAATTTCTAGTTTTCAGTCAAAATTACTTGACAAATAATTCTTGAAAAGCTATCATGTGCCAGACCTATGCTAGGCATTTGGGGATATATCATTACCAAGAGAGGTAATCCCACTGTAATGACTGAATAGGGGAGACAAATAATTCAACAATCGTAAGTCAATTTTGTTATAAAAATCATTTCCCAAAAGATAGCAGCACTAATACTCCAGGGACATGCCACATCAGGACCTGAGCAAGGAAAAGTTTTCCAGAGAAAGCCATCAAGCTCTGTTATTGGATGTGCATGAAACTAGGGATGCAGATCCCACTGACAAGATAGGAAGAAAAATTTATTCCTTCATGTCTCACATGAAACAACATACTACTCAAGTTAGTTTCTAGACATGCCTTTGTAACATGGTTAATGATTAATATTGGACATTCATTATATAAAAACAAAAAATTTTTTTTAAACTTACTTGAACTATCAGAATAAATGGCATCTTTTCCAAACATGTATAACTCTCCATCTTTGGATATAACGGAGCTACTTCCATTATTGCAGGCTGTATACACCACAATCTTCCCTTCCATTTTAATTATCTTTTTTGGCTTATATGGTTTGGACTGTCGTCTGCTCTTTGCTTAAAAAAGAAAATTAAGAATATATACATTAAGGGCACCTATATACAATGGACAGTAGTAACAGTTTGTATATAAAGTCCAAAGGAAAAAGAGCACAGTATTTGTACTAACAACATATTCATTTATTTTTCACAAAGTCCTAGGATTTTCAACATGTCAGTTAAAATACTCAATTTGCCAGCTTATCTGATCAATTAATATTTCAGCTATCACTGTCAATATTTCCTGTCAAGTTTTCCGTCTAAATAGTAAAGTTATATCAAACTTCACAGGCACAATCTCTAGATTGCCTTTTTACATTATAAACTCATTCCCTATCTCTCTCTCTCTCTCTCTCTGTCTCTCTCTCTCTCTCTCACATACACACACACACACATACACTCAGACATACAAACATATGTCTTCCTATATCTTGTATGGGATGTAATTATCCTATACAGACAGACAGACAACAGACTGACAGACATATTCTCCTTTTCTCTCAGGCTATGATTCACACTTGTTCATATACTACATCCTGGAAAGTAAAGTAGGTTTCTCAATCATTCTACATATATTTATTAAGTAACTCTACCATGTCAATGAGATATTCTAAAGAAAGGAGATGTACATGTAGGAGAAGAACAAATAAATTTGAAAGTGGATGATTTGAGCAACTTCTGATCTCTAAAACTAGATCCATGAAATAAGTAAAAGATGGAAAAATCAATCAACTATTTTATCAACATATTTCACCTTTCAGAATACAAACATATTGCTGTGTTGGAGTTACTTTAATATGACACCATCTATATACATATGTACAATAACTACTTGGTAGCTCAAGCCAAAAAAAGCAATATTCTCCAAATATTAGAAGGAAAAATAGGTTGTGCAAAAGCTTTTGAGAAATGGCAATATACCTGATGGATATTTTAAGGAATATTTACAATATGTGCTGACTTCAAAACCTTATTCTTATAAGATGCTACTCCAATGTGCTACGATATACAAAGTACACAAGAAGTTATATAAAGAGAAAAATGATACTTTGAGGAAAACTCTAGGCAGAACAAAAACTATAAAGAAAAAAATAACTTCATTTTTTTCATTATTAAGTAAAGATTTTATAGTAAAGAAAGAGCACTACGCTGGGCATGGTGGTGCATGTCTGTAATCCCAGCACGTGGCAGGGTGAGGAAGGTGAATCGCTGCAAGTTCAAGACCAGCCTGGGCTACAAAGAACTCAAAATCAGCCTGGGCTACAAAGCACTTAAGTCCAGTCTGAACTGCACAGTGAGACCCTGTCTCAAAAAGACCAAAAACAGTAAGCCATAGTCAAAGGTATAAGGTTATACAAGGTTTAATAATATTCCTTTCAAAGTTTTCAGCTTCCTAAATTATCTATTGGAATAATAAGTTTTTACAATAACACCAAATGATGTAAATAAAACAAGCATACATTCTCAGATGAATAGCCATGTACATGTAGCACAAAAATTCATAAATGCTAACTCAAGATAATCAGCAAACACATCTGTTTAAAGCAGCATATCATTTAATGAATATCCCACAATTTACAATTTTCTATTAACTGTTGGTGAGGTTAATGTTACCAAGATTGACAGATTTTATGCTAAAATAGTCTACATTATTTTTACTAAAAGCCTAGTCTATCAGTAAACTTACTTGACTCTCCATCTTCTCCTTTACTAGCAGATCCCGTAAAGAATATGCTTCCGTCTTCTGCAACTAAAAGGGCATGTGAGCCATCGTGCCCAACTGAGAAATGTACTATCTTTGGAGATTTTGTAATTGGTAGCTCAACCCATTTTCCTGCTGAAGGACCACCTTGTTTGATTCCAAGACTCTGGTATTTTCCAGTGTAATATATCTTATACATTAAAAAAGAAAACAGGAATTACAGTGGCTTTGGAATAGTGCACCATGTTTCATGAGTGAACAATGCTTTCAATATTTCATTGAAAAACAAAAATAATGAAAACCTAAACTCTAAAGAAGCTTTCATTTCTATAGATTGATCTCTACAATATATAACTTATTACACATGCTACTACTTTCCCCACATTATAGTCAGTGTGCTTCTGCATATTTTTTGAAAATTCAAATGAATATTCTGTTTATCAAAATAAGTACAAAATACCAATTCATTGTAACTGAAAAATTACACACAAAACTCCTAATTAAATACTTATAAATATACATTTTATTAAGTTTATACACTTTTAGGGTCTTAAATGCCACAATTGTTTCATAATACTATTTTTAACATATGATTTTTACTACACAAAAAACAGTACTCAAACAGGTAAACTATGTAAACTAATCAACAAATTATACCAAATCTCTCATAAAGCAGAGAAAGAAGAGTCATTTACCTTTCCATTTGCTGTTTTCATTAGCGCAAATTCACGGCCAGCACCAAGAATTGCTGACTCCTCATCAAATCCTGTACCTATAACATAAGGGAGTAAACATTGCATTTCTATTATGAGTAACTCTAAGTACATGTACTCTTTTGAGTAATTTAAACCAATTCAATTAACATTATTCAAAACTGACAAGATATTTTGTGCCCTAGTCAAAAACAAAACAAAGAATAGGTAAACAAAGACACGAAGAATTTCCATATCAATAATATTCCTTAAATTAGGACATAAATGAAATTTTTTTAATCAACTATCTATTTGGTACTAGGCACTGCAGTGTTTATCAACTTCATATCATTTGATTCTCACAACTATATTGTCCAGATAATAAATGACTAAATATAAAGCTGGGGGAGGTTTGTCTAGTTACAGTCATTTAGGCTTTAATAACATCACATAGATATTTCAGTTAAAGTATTTGGGATTTTCTGTACCATGTTTTGTTCCACAGAAGGACATTTTATATAGTTTCTCCACAAATTTGAATATTTACATGTATATACATACACAAATCCATATATATATATATTTTTTTTTTCAAATTGTGAAACTGAGTAACTAATTATAAATTTATATACAGTATATTTTATTACTTTGTCATGTCATATGAACTACTAAATAGTTTAGAGGTTTTTTAAATTGAAAAATCTATAATCTCAATTCAATATATTCCTAGGGAAGAATTACAAAACCACCATATAATTAAATTAAGATTGTGCAAAGTAAAGCACTAAATACCAAGTTTATTAAATTTTATTAGACAACCATAAAAAAGTTAGATTGTCTGAAGAATCCCACAAGTTAAACAACAGCATAATTAAACTTAGGGTGACATAGCAAATAAAAAGAGACCTTTGTAGGAACTAGTGATCCCAATTTCTTTCATTATACTTCAAGACAAAGTATCTTAAATCCAAGAAATACTCTGTGGTTAGCTGTATTTCTCTACTCAGATGAAAGATTACTGACCAATTTGTTAAATCAATTAGTATTTTTATAATCTATAGGGTTATTATACAGTTAGAAAATCTGTTCAAATAAAAATTAAAGGTTCAATAGAAAAATAGATGGATCTGGAAATCATCATGTTATGTAAAATAGGCCAGACTCAGAACAATAC
Source organism: Hydrochoerus hydrochaeris (assembly GCA_004027455.1). Classification (NCBI taxonomy): domain Eukaryota; kingdom Metazoa; phylum Chordata; class Mammalia; order Rodentia; family Hydrochaeridae; genus Hydrochoerus; species Hydrochoerus hydrochaeris. The sequence goes on from PVLA01000413.1 coordinate 266,659, forward strand.
TGTATGTTCTCACTGTGTGAAATCTAAAAAAGATGACAAGAAAGTAGAAGGGAAACTATTATTACACAACAGGTAGGGAAGAAGGGGAAGGATTAAGGGATGGGGTGGTAGGTAATAGGGGACATAAATATGATTGAAATACATTATATACATAAAAACTCATCAAAGAACATGTAAAACCAGAGAAGGTAAGAAAAGGAGGATGACTAGTAGGTTTGGCTATTAAAGTATGCTATGTACACATCCAAAATATAAGAGTAAAGGGTTTCAGTCAACACCTGCTGAATACATGCTGAAGACTAAAACTAAACCCATGTCTCTCACCACATACTAAACTAAAATCAAAATGGACCAAAGATCTAAATATTAAAAGAGAAACACTAAATACACTGGAAGACAGTATAAGTAGAACTCTTAAGGATGTAGGTATAGGCAAAGATTTCTTGAACAAAATATTACACAGGATGAACAAATGGGATATCATTCCATTAAAAAGTTTTTTACACAGCCAGATATCAACAAAAAAATGAAATGACAACCCACAGAATATGAAAAAATTTTAGCCAGCTGTCCCTCATACAAAGGACTAATATCTAGACCATGTAAAGAATCTTTTAAAAATCAGACCCCCCTCAAATTTAAAGGCCTAATCCAAAAATAGGCATCCGAAAATTAACATACATATATCAGATGAATAAGTAGAAATAGCAAATAAATGTAGGAAAAAAGGTTCAACTTCAGTGATCACTTGAGAAATGCAAATTAAAACAACAATGAAATTCCATCTCATACCAGAAAGACTGGCTATTATCAAGAAATCAAGCAGTAACAAATGCTGGTGGGAATTGAGGCAAAAAGAACACTTTTCAACTGCTAGTGTAAGTTTAGACCAGCACAAACACTGTGGAAATCAGTGTGGAGACTCCTCAAAAAACTAGGACTCGAGGTCTCATTTGATTCAACTATTTCTCTCCTTGATATCTTCCCAAAAGAATAAAAAGTATCATATCTCGGTGATATATGCATACCAGTATTTACAGCAGCACAGTTTGTATTAGCTAAATCTTTAAAACAATCCAAATGTCCATCACCAATAAATGGATAAAGATGCAGCTTTTTAGATATTGGAGTACTATTCAGCCATACAGAAGGACAAACTTGAGATATTTCTAGGTAAATGGATGCACTTTGAGACCATACTTTAAAGTGAAATCAGACACACATGTGTAAATATCACATAGTCTCTCTGGTGTGAGAAACAAACTGTATATAAGGATCAAAATATATAATAAATATTTTGAAATAGGAAGAAATTGTTCAAAAGGAAGGGGAATTAGTGGTGGAGATAGGAAAGGAAGAAAGAAAAGAGGAAAAGTGAGAAAAGAAGGATAAAATGGAAACAAAGCTTTATAAAGAAGGAAATGCGGAAAAAGAGAAGAACTAAGATATATCATAGACAGGGCACAAATTCCCTATGATAAACATGATCATTGTGTATATCTAAATTTCAGTCAATTTAAAAATAAATAAAAATAAAAGCTGAACTGTTAGTTTTTTAAAGAATTAAGAATGTGAAAATTAACACATGAAAGAGATTTATTTTGCCATCTTACTTATTATATGCAAGTCTTTCTCCAGATCAAATAGTGAGATGCCACAGGCATGCAAGCATTTTCGGGCCAGTTTAAGTTGTAATTCTTGCTGTAGCACCGGTTCAGTACTTGTGGCAAATATTCTAACAACAAAACCATCCTAAAAGAAATAAAACATCCATAGTATTACGTTGTATAAGTCAGTCTTTTAAAGCTTTTTATCTAATAAAAATCAAACGAAAGGAATTTATTGGTATCAGTTATTCATGATTCACAGTACTTACATCTCTTGAAGCAGCTATCTGGTTAATATATTCTCCATCTGTGAATAAAATATTTTGACCTTCGGTGTGGCAATCTGTACAAAAGGAAGAAAAAGTAGTTATATTACAATATAAATGAACAACTCACAAAATGACTTTACTCCTCTGTTGAAGTCAGAATGAGAATTCTCCACGCAATATGGACAGATTTAAACTCAAAAGGACTGGTTTTTAACAAAAAATTAGAAATTAGCAGAAACTAAATAATTCAACTAATAATATTTATCACATATTGTGCCTATAAATCTTCCATAATCAAAGACCTGAAAGTTTACCTAATTTCAAAATGAATCAGTATTAAGTATAGTCTAACAGTAAACATGCACCACAATGAACAAACTATAATGTTGGTTACAATCATTTCAATGCAATCACATGCGATATAGGCAACACTTTACCCTCAGACATATATCATTAGTGTCACAGAGAAATACAGATAAGCCCAAAGCTTCTGTATTCTATGATGTCCAACTACAGATATCCCTTGCTTTATAAAATAGGTAAAATTCAAAACTAGCTGTAATTCCCACTTAGTAATTCCCATCATATTTAGGTTTTAGAATTTTTCAACATTCATCCTTCAGAGCACAAATCCATGCTTATTTCTTTTTGTCTCAAACAGTTAAAGATTTTAGCTAAATTGCCATAAATTTGTCAATACTGCATTTATTTCTGTAAAACTAGGGTACTACATATTTTAATAAAAATAATGCACAAGCTCAATTATAACAAGGGATACCAGTATTACAGAAGGACCACTAGAACATGTGTTAGTGACTGCTGCTACGTAACACAAATCTACAAGCAAAATCAACATCAAAGTATAAATTGTGTCCTTTTGGAAAAGTAAATGTTCAGCAAGCAAGTATAAGAGCACACACACTTCCCAAAACTGCAGAGAACTAGGATGAATCTCTCTATTAATCACAATATCAAAAAAAGTATTTTTCATTTCTAGTTGCACCTAAATCAAAAACTATAATATTCTGGTATTTTTGGAATGCAGTAATGGAACCCACCCAAATAAGCTGGATTATTCTATATCTTTGCCCAGGAGCTTCATACTAGCATACTTCCTTATTATAAATATGCAAAACACAGGCAGACCCTTACCAAATAGAGAATTCAGTGATCACAAACTGGAAATAGAAACTGGGAGACAAGGCCCACTGGTAGCCCAAGAGACTTGGTAATCAAAGAGAGGAGAAATCGAAAGAAAGAGTTCCTAGTCCACTGTACAGAATACAAAGAGGCGCAAGAAAGATGCTTCTCAAGCTCTAAGCAGTAAGATTTTAAACTAAAAAGCAAAGAAGAAAAACTCATTATAATTTCAGATAAATGCAGAGGTGCGGAGTGAAGCGGCGCAAGAGTAGCAGCAAAAAGCCTCATGAAATGAGGCAACCTGTCACCAGACATGGAGGGTAAATGACATAAGGATAAATAAGGTCAGGCAACATATAAAGAATAAAATGACAATAATCAGGGGAAAGCATGTTTTAAGTTCGATACTTGGTTAAAAGTTTTGTTTTATAAACTAGACTGTAAGACAAGTTGGAACATTATGCTCAAAGAATTACCTGATTTATATCAATTTTAAACATGGCATTCAATATCACCTATAAACTTAGGCATTTACTTCTCTTCTTGATTGGAAAGCTAGGGCAGAGTTGGCCCTACATAGAAAAAACTAAAGGTACTACTGAAGAAAATGTAGTCCCAGTCAAAGAAGTGAGAAAATGATAAAAGCCTTCTTCTTCAAGCTTGAGGGCTGAGTCTTCCTGGTGTGTCTTCAAGATTTTCTCTTTATTCTTTCTTTATTCATCATGTGACATTATAAGACAGTATCTTCAGGAAGATATCAAGCAACATCTGTAAGCTCAGAAGACACACAATACAGACTATCCTCCCAAATTTTGGTTCAGTCTTCACCATGAATACAGCACATACTTATGAAACACAGAAAGCCACACTTACATTGTTAAAAATTGCATTTCATACATTAAATGTTGCAAAGGGATTTAAACTGAACAGAACATTAACACGTCATTTTTTTAATCACAGCAAAATAAATAAAACAGCTTTGGGTAATAATCTTCAAAGTATTCTTTCAATTACAATCTCTCTAAGTGACCAAAATACATTGCCTATATTAGTAGCCACCTGTTTGGGGAGGATGAAATTTGTAAATTTAGTTTTTCTTCTGTGACATTATCCTAAGATGACTTGGACAAAGACAGAACAATTAAAGTGTAAATTATATAGTAAAAATTTGGAAGGCTCCCATTCCAACATATTAATCAATGAAAGAGATCCTACAACATAAGAATAGTTATAAAATATTGTTTAATGGCCTAGAAATATACTCAGAATATTAAGTAAAATAAGTAAGTTTAAAAAGCAACATGTAGCATATGACCATTTTTTACAAGTGTGTACATATGCACATATTATGACTTTTATACAGTAAATATTACTTTTATTATGTTTATATGGAATTTATGCATACTTTATCACTAGAATACATTTAAAGTATTATTGAGACAAAAGAATTTATGAAAACAAGGGCTGTTTAAAATATTTCCACAGACATCTGAAAGTCATGCTATCTACAAAGTCTGATAAGTTCTGTATTCTCCAAAGCTTCTCTAGAAAATAGACATGAAATGTATCATCTACTTTAACATGGATCTGTACATTAATCCAGATAACTTCATAGACTGCAAAGTTCAGATAATGTTTAGTGAAGTTGAAAACTTTTAAAAACTAAGTGTGGGAGCAAATATCCTTATTAATGCCTTCTTTAAAAGTAGGTCTCACTTGCACGTGGTCAAGTACCTAATCAATCCTCTGTCCTTCCATGAATTTGTTGACACATTAAACATTTAAGATTTTAATCTACACAACTTTAGAAAATATTGAAGGTATAAGAGAATTCAAAACCTTGCAATATATCATATTTTATGCATTTCACATTTCACTTGCTTTACAAAGTTTGAAACCTACTGCCTCAGAATTTATGCAGTAGTGATCTGAGTGATGACTATATATGCACCAGTGAAAAATAGTGTTCAAAGTGCCTTATTAGAGCATTAATAAAAAGTGTAAATGATAAAAATTTTAAAATATTCCTGACCACTTTAAGCTCTATCAGAAAAGCTCTTTAAAATAAAGGGAAAAACACAAATGTATTGCCATTAAAAGAAAATTAACCAGGTTCTTTGTACTGAGCCATATGAAGTTTTAAAGTTGTGGTTTTATTAAGAGCAACAAAACTGCACTAGTTCAGCAGTTGAAAAAAATTGGTGCAGTAAAGGTAAGAGATTAGGCCACACACATGAAAAAAAAATCTGAAAATACTAGATATCATTATACTGTATTTCTGATGTCAAATGTTCTTGCATGTATTAGCTTGATACACACTATAAAAGGATTATGAAGATTTTTAAACCCACTTATAAGCAATTACTATACCTAGACAATCATTATTTATATGTCTAAACATCCTAATTCATATATTCCTAAAAATCATTTGTGAAGGCAAAGAAATATAGTTGAAACATACCTGGTAAAATGACAGTACCATCTTGCTCCAGTGTTTCAGGGCTTATTCTTATGGCTGTCATGCTGTGGTTATTCACATCTCTATATAATAAATAACCCTGTTAACAAAAATTTTCCTGTGTTAAAATATACTTTCATTACCAAATCCAGCAGAAAAAGCAGCCATTATTTTAGGCAGACTAATCAATATTGGTGTCTAAATGATATCAGAGTTTAAAAATATAGACTTGTGACAATCAACTAAACATATTATATTCTCACGTGGATATGCAAGGTCCACCAAACAAGAACACAACAGTACAAAAGTTTTGTTCAAATGACTACTACATCACTTCACAACTGGGTAATACAAATAATCATTATTTCTTTGTAAACTATTTTAAGGAAAAATATCTGAAATGTAAGATAGTGTTTCAAAATGAACAGATTAGTGATTTGGGGGCAGTGATATGCCGCAGAAAAAACTATTTGTAATAATATATTTTTCATGGCATTACTTGTTAGATAAAATACAGTGAGTTGGCAAATAAAATTTTTGTAAGATTTTCAACCAGGTTAAGTTTTAAAAGATAGATTATTAATTTGATACTTAAACTTCAAAATATTCAATAATAACTGATACAACAGATTATTCTTCACATAACAACAATAATAAATTTTTTGGTTTCCAAAACATTTTCAAGTATCTTCTATTATTCCATGCTGACAACAGATCCTATGAGCTCAGCAAGGCAAGGCATTAAGAGAAATTTGTAATCCTTCCATAAGAGAACTTAAGTGTTATCTCTAAGGAGACAAGAGGGAACTAAATGATCCCTTTTGTCCATCTTTTATTTATTCTTTTGTATGGGAAGAGGAGTAAATGTATCTGACTGCTGACCTAGTAAGAGGTTGACACCACATGTCTATGTTAGTCGGGATAAGATCATTGCATTAAGAAAGCAAAATAAGCCTAGTACTCTTCTTTCTTTGGTGATTCCCTGCATGATCTTCATGGCTAGCCACTGGGCAGGCCAAACACCTAAAGGTACTGGATCTAGACTTAAAATGGAAGAATTTGTTATAAGAAGCCCTATTTTGACCTCAAGTCAAATATTCATTCTCATTTAGATTTGCTAATGAAGTAAGTGGTCCTTTGATTTCCACTCTGAGGTTCACTTTTTACAGCTAAATAACAGAGGATCAAACAATTTAACTAAGTTGAAAAAGTCACACAGCTAGTAAGAAGCAAGTCCTGACCTGAAACTGAACCTCTTATGAATTCTGAGCCAATGATTTCCACACTGTACTATGCCATCACTACAGTCATATTACGAAAAATATACTATTTCTGTTTTAACAGAACAAATATTGTTTAATGACTTAACAAATATGTCTTAAAAGATAAGGAAAGTTTGGTTTATTGAAGATATTTTCCTACCTGAGCATACCCTAACCAAGACTTTTTTTCTTTTCGGTTTCTGATTCGGGATGTAGAATTATATATATGGCCCTGTAAAATATCAAAAGTTAATCTAGCAATAGTTTCATAATTTTCAATAAAAAACAATATAAATTAATATGACATTTAATGCTTATATTTCAACTATCATTTTTTAAAAGAATTATTACATCAAAATTGGGATAGTACATTTTGCAATGAAATTAAGAAACAGAATATGAATTCAGCCTAGTTATAAATTTATGATTAAGAATTGTAAGCAATCACATTACCCTAACTGTTCCACTGTATCCAGAGCCTATTTTGTATAATCCATCCTTGCATAACAGATAAAGAAAATATCCATCATTCTGAAGTAGACATTGATCATCTTCATCAACAGGGACTTCTTTTAATGGCCACTTGTGCATTAAAGCTGCTTTCTTTATCCCATTGCTAAACCAGTCCTGAATTTGAATTTTTCCCACCAAAACTGCCTGTACACTTCTCTGCAGGGAATTCAGTATTGTTGGCACCTATTCAAAAGAGAAAAAAAAATGGATTTTTATGTTCCAAAGACAAAAAAGACCAAATAAAGATACTTTTTACAATCATGTGTCATTTCTAAGAAAACAAATTATTCAGAAAGATCATGTTTAGTATAGTAGCAAAAAGTACCAACTAAAAATTTATTTATAAGAAGCAAATCTCAAGGAAAGTAAACATGCTTAATCTGAGGAGTCCAAGTCGTTTATCAGTTCTATACATCTTGGGCATTATTTCAAGTTCTCCAACTTCACAAATCTATCACTCCTTATAATACCTCAGATTATAAATATATCAGACTTTCTCATCCTATACTTGTGTTTATTTTATCTTTCTTATTTTCTCTCTTCATTTGTGTTACTTTCTGGATAATTTTCTCTTCTTTTATCTTTCAGTTCACTATTTCTATCCTCAATTAAATTACTAACTAGTTAACCTGTCCTTTAATTTTGTAATTGTAATTACTTGATTCTTAACATTCCAAAAGTTCAATTTTTTTATTTTGCTAATCTTATTACTCTTTGTATTCTCAAAGTTAGATATTTTCTCTTATTACTTTAGTTATATTAAAATACGTGTCAAACAATTTAAGTGCCTAAAAGACTTGCCAGAATTGATTATGCTGTATTTGTCTCTACTAACTCTCAATTATGGTACCTTTTTTCTGCAAACTTTTTTGTTAATTAGTTTCTGAGCTCAAATGCAATAGCGTTTTCTATGTAGGGTCTTTGATGCCTGGATTTCATCCTTTTAAAAAAGATTTTTAGTCTCTTTCAACAAATCATTTCACAGTGCTACCATTTCCCCCACTTTAAACTTTCTGCTAAACTTTTTGAAGAAGACAGGTGATGCATATTCAGGGGGCCCAAAAAATTTGGAAAGTTATGAATTACATATTGTTTGGGAAAACTTTTATCAACCTACAATCAGGGTAACAGAGCACTGTAAAATGAAGTTGGTAGAGAGAGATCAAATACTATAAGCCATGACAAGATAATAACTTCAATATAGTGTTTTGGGTGGAACTGGAGTATTGCAGCATGCTTTAAGGGATTTAGTAGTTTGTTTGTTTGTTTGTTTTTATAATAGTTACACACAATACTAATACAGATAGATATGCATTTAAGAATCATCACTGTTATTTTCCAGTTTTCTGGGTTATAACCAAACTGTCCTAAGCCTTCAAACATTCCTCTTATTCTTTTCCCCTTCACACCCTAGCAAAACAGAAGGAATAGTCTCTCTTCACACTACCAATACTGACACTTCCTCTAAAATGGCTGACTTTAAGTCATCATTTCAATTTTGCTTTACATCCTCTGGGAGACTACCTGTAAACTTAGTTTATGCACTCCTGCTATGGGTTCTTTTATCATTACTAAGTGTATAAAAATTAACACAGAAGCCTAATAAGTTCATACATATATATGAACTTATTAGATATATATATATATATATATGTCACTATCCTATTAAAATTTGATGTATAATATCTGAATGTCAATGATTTTATTGTAATTTAAGGATTATTTGTATATTTAAGCATATATTTAAATTAAACAACTGCAGAAACTTCAAAGCCTGTCTACAAAATATAGCTTGAAAACCACTACATTAGAAGAATTTAAAAGAATTCAGAACCATAAAAAGGAAAAAAAGGATTCCAAGCAGAAAAGAAAGAGGAAAAAGAGTAAGTGTAAAAAACTGGAGTAAGGGGATCGTTTATGTCTGACAAGAAGAGTTCAAAATTGAGTAAGTCACAGAAAATAACCAATATACCCCTTTTGCTGTTTTTGGCCTGACAATAATAATTAAATAAACTTTTCCACCTGCTCTTTAGGATGCATAAGGAGCCAGAGAAGAGCAGATTACTAGGCTTTAAACCTATAACTTCTTTTTCAATTTCAAAATACAGCCAAAAGAGTTAAATCAGCAGGGTGTTGGTGGTGTGCACCTGTAATCAGAGCATCTGGGAGGTTGAGGTGGGAGGATCACTCTGAGTTCCAGGCCTGTCTCAGCTACATAGTGAGCCCAAGACCAACCTGAATTGCATAGTGAGACCCTGTCTCAAAATAAACAAGCAAACAATAACAAACACAAAAAACATAAATCAAGTGTATCTATAGGGTCAGTTACACCTCCCACCACTAACAATAATAGTTTATTCCACAGTCAGCTATTATAAACTTAAAATGTTAGATAGTTAAAGTAACTCAAAATCAAATCAACTCACAGAAACTCACAATCAACAATAAAGCCAATTGATGACATATTCTTTCCTATCAATGGGAAAGATTATGAAAGAATTTCACACTTGAAAATTCAGGACAAGATGGGAGATACAGGAAGGGCACAGAACAAGATAATATAAAGAGAGAAAAGGCTATAATGTTAACACAAAAATCAGGCTAAAGATCTAAAGTTTGCCAAAATTTATTTTATCATCTTTAATGCTACAGAATTAAACAATTGTAGTTTAACTGATACACATACTGTACATCATTTATAGATCAACCTTGCACAGATCAAATGACTATAAGGAATGGAAAAAAATTGCAAAACTCTATTAACCACTTATCAATCCAATTATTTTAAATACAGGATATCCAAAATTTGCATACTTTTTTTTCAATTTTATAAGATAATATAACAGGAAATATAAAAATGACAATTTTATCAAATTTACTCAATATAAGAATCAATTGACTGAAACTATAACTGCCCCAGCAACGCTTGCTTAGTACAGTCAGTACAGAAACAAATGCACCATTCTAGTGACACTCAAACTGTTAAGTGGTTAACAGAAGTTGAGATAAAACTGTAGTTTGGAGCTAAGTGTGGTGGCAAATGCCTGTAATCCCAGCACTCAGGAGGCTAAGGCAGTAGGACTGCTGAGTTGGAGATCACCCTCAGCTAAACAATGACTTCAAGGTCAGCCTGAACTACATGGTAAAACCCTGTCTCAAAGAACAAAACAAAACAAAACAAAACTGTGGCTGGGGCTGGGCATGGCAGCCCACACCTGTAATCTCAACACTCTGAAAGACTACAAATTCAAACCCAGGCTGGGTAAATCAGTGATTGGCAAGACCATGCTGAAGATAAAAAATAAGAAAAATGCTTGGGATGTAACTCAATGAGAAGTCCTTGGATTCAATCCCTAGAACAAAACAAAATAAGACAACCCTGAAGCTTGGTATCTTATAAATTAAACATATTTAGATATAAAATACCTGAATAGTTTGGCAAGCATGGCTACCATTGTTGGTGAGGATAGCAGAGATAGCCTGAAGTGTCCTTCCTGTTTCTCCCCAAGAAGCCACTAGACTAAAGAGGCAAGCACAGGAAAGTGCTGTCAGGGACTGTCCTGTGCTGTCATTCATCCCAGTACTCCGAACAGTGATTTCCAAAAGGAGCTGGAAGAGAGACTCTGTGGATAAAACAGAATTCAATTATACTTATTTGTTAAACAGAATATTGCATGCATATATTTATCTCTACCTTGTCTCACTAGAAACAAAACTCGAGGCACCTATAATACATTCATTTCTTTCCAGTTACCCTTTCCCCCAATAGTTAAAACATTTATATAACAAGGGCCTTAGAGAACATTTATTTCAACCTCTTATTTTTGTGAATAAAGAACTGAGAGCTAAGGTCATACAAAATAATGTACTTGGAGAAATTCACATATTCAAGAAACTATCCCACCAAATAATAAGACTTATTTTTAGATTGAGAGGTGTATGGACTTCTTCATATGTTGTTCTACAAAACAACAAGAGAATACATGAATCATGTTATAATTTTTAATATAAGATTGGCTTATTTCATCATAATATGACAGCAGCTCATAATTACAGTGGAGGCATATAATTCATTTATGTCTCAGAAAAATGTCTTAAGTCAATAGGGTAGACATTGTACCTCCTTAATGGATAATGAAATTGAGGTTTAAAACTTTTCCTAAATCATAAAGCTATTATGTGGAAAAGATGAAAAAGAAAACATGAGAGTTGTGGGACCAGCAGAAATCTTCACACAAAATTCACTGAACAACTCTACCCAACATTGTATCCATAGACATGTGTATGCTTCCTCAGTGGAAAAGGAAATCTGAAAATTCTTAAAAGAATAAATAATCAGAGATGGTAAAAAAAAAAGGGTCAGAATAAGAACTAAAAGTTTAGAAATACAAAGAAAAGGAAAGAAAAGGATAGGTGAGAGGACATCAAAAGAAAGAGAATTAACTTACTACAATTTTCTGAAAATTAAAAGGCCATTTGTGGTTTACTTGAAATAATTTTTTAAAAACAGATGATTTAAAAGTCAATACATTTGCAAAGGAGATGACCCCTGGTGTTAGTTATGGTTTGTGTTTGGATGTTCCCTGGAAGCATCATGCTATTATGGGCAGTGGGTTTTTCAGAGGTGGCTGAATCTAGTTTGTGATCGATTCACAGTTCAATGCTGGGATTAAGGATGGGTGATTGCTGGACTAGCCCACTGATTGTATCTGGTAGAGTGGATACAATATAAGGGACAGAAAGAGGCTTGTCCTTAGGTCTTTGTCACTGTTTTTATTGTCTTCTACCACTACGAACTTTTACCCCTCTGCCATGTGGCACCCTATGCTGGAGCTAGTAGATTATGAATTGAAACTTCTACAAATTGTGAGCTAAGTAAACTTTTCCTCCTTTAACTTTTAACCTTGGATGTCAGGTATTTTGTGTCAGCAATGAGAAAAAGTAATTAAGACACTTCATATAAAACGAATTGTCAATATATTCTAATAGTAAGAGAGTTACAAATATATTGCTATGAATAACATGAAAATAATCAAATTAGTGGAGAAACTAATGGGATTTTGATACTATTTCAAAGGAAAAAAAGCAGAGGCAAGTTTCACCAGAAGTTTAATATTAAAGTATCAAATTACTCCTTACATGTTTAAGCTTAAATAAAATCAAAATATTGTGATGTAAATCTGTATGCAGAAAAAAACAAAGTGAAAAGATCATGAGTAAGCACTGAAAAGATAGGAAAGAAACCAAAGCCATATATCAGCATTTGAAACAGCTCACAAGAAAATGAAAATGAACAAATTAAAAAAATTAAAATTATAACAGAAAAAAAGATGATTAGGTGACAGTACATATCAGCAGTTTAAAAGCTAATGCCAAGAAAATAACATTTTAAAAAGCACAAAGGAAAGTGTATTTACATAAATAACATATACAATAGAATGTATATAGAAGACAAAAGAACAGCAGACCCCAAGAGGCTGAGGAAAAGAGGATTGCAGTGAGTTTGAGCCCAGCATGGGCTACATGGTAAGTTCAAGATTAGCCTGAACCCTGTCCCAAATGAACAAACAAACAAGAATGGTAGACCCAAGAGGAATGAAATGATTAGCATGATATTTAACATATTCACAACAGGTCGTAATTTATATTTCTCAAAGTTGGGTGGTTCTGAACACTGGTGGTACGTGCATGACTGTCCCGTCCAGTAGCATGTGACAGTCCTCCCAGGTGGTACTAGCTGACCGGAACATATTAAAGAAATATGATATACAGCTTTTAATGGTTATTTAAAACATTTTAATTATTTGCTAATTTGACAAATAATTAAGGGAATTCTTTAAGGGAATAAAACAAAACAATAAAATGAAACAAAACAATGCAAATGATACTGGCAAAAACAAGACAATGGGACTCCACAATAATTACTGTATTGCATATTGTTATCCTCTAAATAGATGCCTCAGACTACCAGCTTTTTTAGGTAGTCTGCAAAGTCAATCAAACAATACAAGTATTAAATTCTTTCTTTACTTCAAATCATCTCAGCCTGCATCCTTCTGAATCAGCTGGTTACCAGCAGAATATTCTCAAATATATCAAATCTTCAGTAAAATACTGTTAAACCAAGTAGCACATCACCATTTTAATATGATTAGTAATGCTACTGTAACAATAATCAAAAGTTGTCTGCTTCTTAACCTATGACAGCTTTAACTTGGTAAAAGTATTTAGTAACTGTGTATGGAGCTGGTGCTGTTGTTTTTTTTTTTTTAAATCTCACCTTGTTTTAATGGTCAGCAACCCCTTCCCCAACAACAACAACAACAACAAAAAATAATCAAACAGAAAAACTATATATGACTATATATGACCAAAAAAAATATCTAATATATAATTTGGTTCATGCAATTAGGTTCTCTACCTGTGTGTCTAATAAAATCCATACAGCCAAGTAAAGAAAAAAGAATCAAGCACTAGTACAGACCAACAGTGTAGTCTCCAAACTAACAGAATCAAGTTCACCCATGAATTTATTACAAATGCACATTCTGAAGAACCATGTCAAATTTACTGAATGAGAAATTCCACAGGTAGGCCCAGGTAACACAGATATATGATAATTCTTGAGAACCACAGTTCTAGTACTTCTGAGAATTTTCCTATCATCTCAGAAAGATCTAGATAATTCTAGACAGGGAGTCCATATTAGAATTAAGGAAAAGCAATTAACCAAATAAAAATTATGCTTCCAATTTATATTTCAATTCCTTTATATTCTTTAAGTAAAAGTCCCCATCTCATTTATAGGGCTATGTGTTCAGTCTAAGTCCATGGCATGAATGGCAAGCATCCAAAAAGTTTAAATGTAATTCAAAAAAAGTCAACATTTTTATTGAAAAGAGACTAAGTCAAAAGCTGTCTGCATAATATAAACAGATTTTTATGCATGATAAATACAAAACATCTCCCCCCCTTTAGAAATTAATTGTACTACTCTGGATTTGTAACAATTTTTTTTCTTACTTTTTTTAAAGGATCCAGAATAACAAATGAAATTAGAGAAAATCAAAGTCACTTTAGGTCAAAGGCTGAATGAATGACATTAGTTAAAGATGACTTTAAAATTTAGGAATCATTTCTAGATTCCAATGATTTATACTCTGGCACTATTTAAAAGGCAGTTTTTTCTCCTCCATCATCACAATAATCAAGGAATGTGTGTACATGAACTATAACTACAATGAAACAGCAAAATACCTGAAAATTTACATACGGGCTGTTTCAGGACATAAATAGTCTGAACTCAAACTGTGACAGTACCCAAACAGACTGTATCACAGGCTGTTGTGTTTCCTTTATGAGAGAAACTATTCACTTTTAAAGGTATCACTCTATGAACTAGTTCTTACCTAGGACCTCGGGTGGCTCTGACTGGAGGCCTTCTGGCTGCTGACCCTGAAGCACATTCAGCAGGGCTTGGAGACTCCTCAGACACAGAGATGGATGTGAAAAACGTGTCTCCTTGATCAATTCAAATACTTCACAAAGTCCAACCTCAATAATCTATTTAAGATTTTTTAAAAAGTATGTTTTATAACATGTATGCCAGTAACACTTTCCAGACAGTCTAATTGGTACAACTTATGTACACATCAAACTTTATTAAAATATTTAAAAAGCAAAGCAAAAAAATATATGCATAAAAATTTTAAAAAGTGTTTAATGTGAAGATTTTCAAACACCATCTGTTATAATGGAGGCTCAAAACTAAAGGCACTATTTAAAAGGCAGTCTTAGTATAATAAAGCCAAAATAAGACACTATAAAAAGTTTACAATAGTAAACTTCTGTAAACTGTAGTCATTTAGAAGAAATAAATTGAATTAATTTACAAAGTTTGATTTGGTGTACTCAAGTAAAACTCAGCATGCTAACTGCTAATCATAACCATAAACACGACAAAATATATAGCAAAAATAAGAAAATAAATATAAAAATAACTTTAAAAGAAACTTTCCTCTTATCCCTTCCTAAAATGATACAATCACATTATTATTTACACATCTCCCTTTTTCTTATAAAATGATTATGAAAAGAAATAAAAACTGCTCAACCAAATATATCAATAGCATTTTTACTTTATACTATTCTTCAGTGAAACCAAGAATTTGAGTGAATTTAGCCAAAAAGATAAATCCATAATTAAAGACTATGAGAGAAAATTGTAATCAACTGGTAAAAGAATGTATCTTCAGAAGGTTGATAAAACAGTAAAAAATGAAGTTCTACTTCTCAGCCAGATTTTTAAGATCTCTTGTCAGGAAGTATTAAAGTAATCAGTTGCATAATTAAGTTTAAAAAAAGTTAAAATAAGACTAATTAAGGCTGAAGATGCATCTCAGTTGTTGAGATTTTTACATTAATTTATACATTAAATAAATATCTCCTGAAGGACTTATTTTGTTCATCTCACTATAAAAGGCAGGCAGATATAACTAGACCTTGTTCTCTAAGTTTATAATCTAATAGGGAAAATGAATGAGGACCCTGTCTAAAACTCTGATATAGCATTTATTACATTATAGGGTAACTGACTATTTTTGTTTCCATTTCCAACTAACCTGGGGTCCTCCTTTTGAGGACAAGGAACATCTCCCATGCCTACTCCAGCACATGGGACATGGTGGGGACACAATAC
This sequence comes from Hydrochoerus hydrochaeris, assembly GCA_004027455.1. Lineage (NCBI taxonomy): Eukaryota > Metazoa > Chordata > Mammalia > Rodentia > Hydrochaeridae > Hydrochoerus > Hydrochoerus hydrochaeris. The sequence continues at coordinate 282,606 of PVLA01000413.1, forward strand.
ACACTGCTTTAATTTCTCACTCATTTAAGTGCTTTAAAAAAAAAAAAAGACAGAAATTTAGAACTACTATATTTTCCAGACAAGGAAAATATAGAGTGAAATGAGTTGCAGGAAAATCAACTGCAATTCCAATTATTATCTGTAAGGTTCCTGAAGAATATAAATATAATTCAGAAACCAAAATAACTAGTAGGATTGTTTTTAGCAAAGTCAACTAAAATCCTAACAGGCTAGAGGACAGCTAAGAATTTACAAACTCTATTGATAAAATTTTTCACTTGACATATCAGCTTCTTCTTTTGAAAGAAATAGAAAGTTAAAACATAACTAAGATTTCCATCTGCTTATGTAACTTACAGAAAACAGAACCCTAAAGTACAAAATGTGGAGTTCTTCTCAAGCCAATAGGAAACTACTACTTTCTGTCATTCTTTAAGACTGTTTACTACTAATGACTTTTCATAATGCTAAGAATATTCTCCACAGATGACATTTTTGGTTAGGGTTCATTTATATAAATGTTTCCTACAGTAATAATGAAATTATGAACCTTGCCAGAAACAGTAAGGCTGCTTCATGAACAGGTTCCTGAATTGTCTCTCTGGTGAATTTAAATTTTAATAACAAATAGGCAACTCAGTCAGGCTACCAAGGCACAGAGGGCTGGTGAGACCTATGTATTAAGCTTACTCACAATGATTCTGACAGATTTCCTCATCTTGCAACTGGGGTTCTGTTTAGAAAATTCTTACTCATGCCTATGTCTTCAAAAGTTTTACCTATTTTACCTTCCATCAGGTTGTTACCATTTTAGTACTTTTTATTTTATGCTGGTACATGATGACAGATAATCTTCTGCATATATGTAACCAATTTTCCCAGTTACATGTGTTAAACAGACTATCTTTCCTTCAGCATATGCTTTTGTCAAAGATCAGATGACAATGTGTCTGGGGTTGTTTCTATTCTATTCCAATGTTCTACTTATCTGTTTTTGTGCCAATACCTTGATGTTTTTATCAATGTAGCTTTGAAATAGAATTTGAAATCTGGGATTGTTATGCCTCCTGCTTTCATCTTAATAGATCAGAATTGCTTTTGCTATTTTGGGTCTGTTATTGTTCCATATGAATTTTAGGATTGCTTTCCTACCTCTATAAGGGATGCTGTTCCATATGAATTATAGGATTATTTTTTAACAGTTGTTTTAGGAATACTGTTGGTGTATGATTGGGACTGCATTAAATCTATGTATCTGTTTTGGGAGTATAGCTATTTTCATGATTTTGCATCTGTCACTCCAGGAACAGGGAATATCATTCCATTTTCTGATATCCTGTTCAATCTCCTTTCTTAGAGAACTGGAGTATTCATTTTAAAGGTCTTTCACTTCCTTGGTTAGGTCAATTCCTAAGTGTTTTGTTTTGTTTGAGACTACTGTGAATGATATTGTTTTCCTAATTTTTTTCTCTATGGGTTCACATAGGGTTTTGAGTGCTTGAAGCCAAGTAACTTGGCTCCAAAACCCACATTCTTAACCACTATACCCTATTTCTACATAGTTCAGTTAATGACAGAAAACTGAGTGTCATGGTTGATCCACTGTGTCATTGTGTTAACTAAGAGGCTCAGCAGGGAGCCTGGATCCTTACTTTGCAAAAGGAGGGCATAGATATTTTTTGAGTGCTACATCATCTGCCGTGGGGGATGTGGGGAGGGGTGTTCTGCATACAATGTAAGGGAGGAAAAGAGGCTTGTTTTGTCCCTCTTTGGCTCCTGCTGCTTTTGCTGGCTGCTGCCTTGAAATGTTGTCCCTCAAGCCATGCCACCCTGCCTTGGAGCTAGCTGATTATGGAACTAACAGTGAGCTAAATAAACCTTTACTTCCTTAATTTTGAGTGTTAGGTATTTTGTCCTGGCAAAGAGAGAAAAGTAACCAAGACACTGAATATTTGCAACTTGGGTTTTAATTTTCTTTGAAAGATCCCCTTTGACTCTGTTAATCATGCTGGAAGCTGGAAAATGTTAAGAATGCTTGACACTTTATTTCTTTAATATTCATTTATCTTGATGGTTTAAAAAGGCCTAAGAATTACTTGTTATTAGTTATACAATATCTTTTAATTTGTACCACAGCATATTATTCAATGTATGCATATCTGTGCAGATTACTCTAGGCTTTTGTTTTTCTTCCCAAAGGTGAACTTAAGAAAACACAGACAACACAGAAAACATATTAACATAGTTCAGTGTGACTCACCCACATATACAATGGTAGGTACTCTTACCAAAACACATTATACAAGTCCTGCAGTCTTACATCCCAATTGTATCTTTATTCCCCCTGCCAACCTCTCCTACTTAAGCAAAAGGAATTACAATTAGAGACTAACTGGAAGGGTTTACAGGGAAAAGATAAATATGTTTGTTTTAGACTGAAGGAAGAGACTGGAAGGGCAGGTGTAGCTAAAACCCTTAGAAGAAAAGAAAGAAAGATCATTATCTGAGACAGGAGATAAAAATGTAAAGAAGTTTACAAATTATTACTCTGTGAAACAGGAAGCAAGTCATCTTTTGAAAATGAGGTGAAAAAACCTGTCAATATGATTAAAGACAGTGGCACACTTGGGAACAACTATGAAATGTGTGAGAGAAATCAGATCAGGAACATGGATTCCATCTCTACTGCTATTTTCACATAACACATATATGTTTTTAAGATACAGTTTTAAGGTATCTGTTTCATTAAAAAGACAATATATGAATCATTTAGAATATAGGAAGCATTTAAAAATATCTACATTTAGGAAAAAACCATATGCACGATTAACCTATGGGTGCCGTTTTAAACTATTTTCACCTTTTTATCTATTAGAAATATTCACCTTACCTACTACACTGAAAAACATACACCAAGACTTAAACAGAACAGAGTACATTCAGAAGAGCTTGTTTTACTATAATACATGTTTCTATAACAATTAGCTTATACACTTCTGATAATAAGGAATGATATCCAAACGGAGCAGAATTAGATTGGTTCACATTTGATTTTTTTGTTAGGCAAGGGGAAACAGAATACTGGCTTCATAAGCCTGGCTTATATTTTATGAACAATTTTACAAAAAGTATGTTACTTCAGGAGCACATATATACTATATACTATACTATATAGTATATTATAGCCAAACCAACCCTAAATTACACATCTAAAGAAGATTTAGTGGGCTTACCTTTGGAAGTTTAATTGGGGGCTCTTTGGATTCCTCTTCTTCATCACTATCTGATTCTCCACTCTGCACAGAATTCTTAGAAGCAGCCACCAATGATGTTTCCTTTTTCTGCCATTCCAGAACGCAATGGCGTACATTACAGTAAATATTGAAAGCAGAAGGATTGCTATGTAGTTTGATATCTGGTATAATTACTGTATTCTCCAAGTTTTCAGACTAAAATATAAAACAAAATATTTCAATTTCACATTCTTTTCCATCATCATCAGTTTCCATTTTAAATAAAGAACTGACAGATAAACTTCTCCCATTAAGTCACATAACAAAGAATCTAAGTCTATTGAGTCAATTTCTAATAAAACATCCTTTCTACAACACTTCATTTTTAAGTAACCATTTTTAAGTAATCATTTTAAGTAAACAATTGACAATGGCTGAAAAGAGTCAGGTAAAGAATTTAACAGAAACACTCTTTTATCCCCAAAATAGGAATAGAGTCAACAAAGCTTAACCACTGAAGTATGGTATTTTAGGGTATTAATTTAATGTCTTTTTAGGGGACACTATACATGTTATAAAGTTTCAATAACTATTATGATTTATACCTAGACACACCCCTAAAGCCTCATGTGATCATAAAATGGGGCTTTGGGGAGGTGACTGGATCATAGGAGTTTATAGCTAAATGGGCTATTATGAAGCACAGCCTTAAAAAAAAAAAAAGAGCTAGGGCCTGATCAGAAGAGGTAGGCCACTGGAAACACAATATGGAAGGGCATATTTCCTTCACTACCTTCTCACTGCATCATCTGTTTCCTGGATGCTTTAATATGAGCAGCTTTTCTCTAGCAAAACCCTTCTACAATACCTTCCTGCCTTGAAGCCTGTGACTTTGAGCTAAAAACATGAGCCAAAATAAACCTCTCTTTGTTTAAGTTGTGGGTGTCGGGTATTATGCTCCAGTATTAAGAAAGTGACAAAGATAATAACCTACTACAAATGCTGAATTATATTCTGAATTATTTTGAAAGTAGATACAGAGATTTACATGGAAATTCGGACTAGAAAAAAAAAAGACAGAATTTCCATCATCTCATCTAATTTCGTTCTCTTCAAGTAACAGTAATGCCAAGAAAACTTTAAGTATAGACACATGCTTCCCTAACTTCCTTTGGCAATAAATATGAATAAAGGCTAAAAATAAAATTTTTATTAATTTGTTGAAGTTAAGCAATTTTTCTTTTGTGCACAGCGTATCACTCATAAGATAGCAACTACTATAAATATAATGTATCATTATAAAGTATTTACAAATATTTACAAATTCAAGTTCTAACAATTAAAGTGAGAACCTATGATAAGTGATACCTCAAGTACCAAAAACACTTGGCTTCAAAATTCCATCCTTCTGCCATAAAGAGTTGGGGATAGCAGGGAATAATTCATTAATAATGTATTAATTGGAATATCAGTCAAAGATACTAAAAACAAGCAAATATTAGCAACCAAATTAATAAGAGTGATACATCATGACCAACTGGTATTTAACCCAGGAACAATGCTGTAAAAGCATCAGTATATTTCCCCATTCAAACAAAAACAATAGATTAAAAACCATAAGATACTACAAATAAATACAAAAAAAGCATTTGACAAAAATATGATGCTAATTCATGATTTTAAAAAATCTAAGCAAATCAGAGGTGAATCTTCCTCAACTTGATGAGGTTATTTATTTATGAAATACCCACACCTAACATGACCACAGACTTAACATCTGCTAAGATTGCAAACAAGGCAAATATATCTACTTCCATTAACTCAACTCGACATTGCATTGGATACCCTATCCAATACAATATGTGGAGAGAAAAACAAGAGGAAAAAAATGGCATCATAAGTAAGAACTAACTTCCAAAAAAGAAATATATTTTTATCTCTAAGGGTTAGACAGTCTTGAGGAATTTAAAACAAAAACCTACAAAAGATAATTGGCTTATTTAGCAAAATGATAGGACACAAAGTATATATAAGTAAGTAGTATAATCATATATTAGGAATGAACAACTGAAAAGAATCATTTAAAAAATAATAGCATTAAGGTCACAGAAACTGAAATAATACTTACAAAGCACATATCTAACAAAAGACCAGTAGGCAGAACACATTAAAAAATTTCAAAACTCAACAGTAAAAACAAAGACTCCAAATAGAGAGACCAAAGGACATCCCAAAGACAGAATAGGCATAAAAAAACCACATGAAAAGAAGTTCAGTATTATCAATCATTAGAAAATGCAAATAAAATGAGATACAGTAACCCAACTATCACAATGGAAAACAAAGAGAATGACAACAACAAAAACAAAAAAACAATGAACCACAAATGCTGGCAAAGATGAAGAGAAACTGAATCATGCATACAGTGCAACATTGAAAAAAGTATGGCAATTTCTTATAAAGTTAAATATTTGCCTAAAATATAATCCAGTAATTGTACTCTTGGGCATGTAAACCACAGAAATAAAAATTTATGTTCATGAAAAAAGTCACATATGAATGGTCATCATTGCCTTAGTCAAAAACAGCCAAAAACTAGAAATAATCCAGAATGTTAAACAAACTGTGGTACATTTAGACTATAAAATTCTAACTCAGCATTATGAAAGAATCAAATTATTGATGTATACGAACAAATTAAATTATACTAAAACTTTAAAAAAAAACAATCGCAAGAGTTTACATACAGTACATTTCCATTTAATTAGAATTCTTGAAACTGTAAAATTACAGATGGGGAACAGACTTCCCCATCGTTGTGGGAGGCTAAAGAAGAGAGGAAGGAGATAGCTGTGGCTATAAAGAATCTTTGTATAAAGATGTAGCAAAAGGGATCTTTGTGATGGAACTATTCTATAAATCCTAACTGTACTAATGGTCATAGCTGTAATAAAATCACATAGAATTCACACATACAAATGATTCAAAAGAAATTGATGAAATCTGAATAAGACAGTAGGTTATACCAATGTTGACTTCCTGGTTATGATTCTGTACATTACAGCTATACAAGATGTTACTACTAACTGTGATGGGTATATAGGATATCTGTGAAGTATTTTGTACAGTGCTATAATCATCTGAAAATAATTTTTAAAACTTCATTTACAATAATATAAAAATGTAAAATAATTATAAATAAATCTAATGCATTACTTTGCAAGCCTTACATACTGAAAACAAGAACAAAAATAAAAAAAGGAAGAAAGAAACTGGCTGTAAAGAAGGCCTAAATAAATGAAAGATACATCATGTTCATGGACGGAAGAGTCAATAACACTAAAATGACAATTCTCTCCAAACTTTATTGAGTCAATGCAATCCCAATAAAAAATAGAGATTTTTCTAAAAAAGACTGACAAGGTGATCCTATGACTTACACAAAAATGTAAAGTACCTAAAGTAGCTATTTTAGTCTGCCTCCACTGTTATAAAAATACCTGAGATAATCAACTTATCAACACAAAAGGTCTGGAAAGTTCTGGTCCATAAACAACCGGATCATGCTTTTAGACCTGTGGTGAGTTAGTATATCATGACAGAAGCATGTGGCACAATAAAATCTCTTACCCCACAGTCAGGAAGGAAGGAAGTACCACAGACCTACAATCCCTTTAAAGATACATTTCCTATGACCTAAGAACCTACCATTATAACCTCACCTGTCAATGATTTTACCACCTCTCAACAGCACCATGCTGGGGACCAATCCTTTAATACATGAATTTTGGAGGGGACATTTAACACCCACATTATAGAAGTAGCTAAAGCAATTTTAGAAAAATAGACCAAAGTTAGAAGATACTACCTCATTTCAGCAATTACTATACAAAGCAAATAGTATGGTATTGGTATAAAGACAGACACATATATCAACCACACAAAACAGAATTCAAAAACAGACTAAAATAAATACAGTCAAATAATTATTTTTAAAAATGCTAAAGTTGTGCTTGCTTTGGCAGCACATATACTAAAAATGCTAAAGTAATTAAATGGAAAAAATAAAGCTTTTTAAATAAAAAGTGCTAGATTAAGTAATACCAATGTGCGATAAAATTAATATCAACACTTAGAACCAAAATTAACTTAAAATAGACCATATACTTAAATATATTTATAAAATATCTTTATATTTATATAAATATATTTATAAAATCTCTAGAACTCTGTAGAAGATAATCTTTGCAATCTTAGGGTAGACAGTGATTTCTTAGGGCATGAAATATATGAATCTTTAAGAAAAAAATAAACTTTGTTTTCTAAAGTGCTATAAAGAAAAAAGCAAGTCACAAAACAAGAAATTTCTTTTGAATATACATATCTGACAATATACATATCTAGAATATATAAAGGATTTTGACAATTCAATAATAATAAGATTATTAAAAGAGAAGGCAGAGCCAAGGGTTTATCTCAGCGGCATAAGTGCCTGTCCAGCAAGCATGAGGTTGTGAGTTCAATCCTTGGTACCAAAAAAAAAATAAAAATAAACAAATAAATAAATAAATAAAAGAGGAAGCAAAACCAGGTAACTTATACCTATAATTTCAGCACCCTGGGAGCCTGAAATAGGACTGCAATTTGGAGCCCAGCTAGGCACCCTAATGACAATGAAACTCTAAAATAAGGTTTGAGGATGTAGCTCAGTGCAAAGGCCCTGGGTTCAACCCCCCAGGACCACCCCACACACACACACACACCAAAGGTAAAATCTAAACAAACATTTCACAATAAAAAGAAATGAATAGCCAAAGATACATCAAGCTGTTCATGTCTTTAGTCATTAGAGAAAAAAAGTAAGCTAAAACTACAGAGAAAAACTTCTATTAACTAATTACAGTGACAAAAACTTAAAAAGATAATACCATGTATTTGCAAACATGAAGCAATTTGTTTTATTACATGGAACTATAAAATAAACAACCTTTTGGTGAAAAAGTTTTTCAGTTTCTTAAAAACAAAGCATACATTTACCATGCCACCTATGAAGACAGAGCTAACACTGCAGTTAAGATTCTTTAGTCCTTGTATTTTTCCAAGGAAAGTATAACTGCCTCGTAGCCAATCTTTGAAAATGTGGAATTTAGTTTCCTTTATGGTAATGATTAACGATTTTGTTATAAATACGTGAAGCAATGGAACATGGCTCCTGGCTTGTGAGACTGCTTTGCACAAACACCAAGATTGATGACATATACCTGCTTCAATTGTCACGGTTAAATGTTTAGCAGGATAAATGTCTATGTGATCAGATCCACAAAAAGTCACTGTCCTTAAGACTTAACTAGGTAGAAATATTCCATCCACACTTTCCCTGTAGTTTCCTGCTCAGACAAGGAAAAACTAGGAAGTCTGCCATAACTCCTTGAACATTACTAATATGTATCTTTTTCCTGATGCTTACTTTTTGTTATCTTTTGTTGTGGTAAATCTTGGCCACAAATATAAAATACTTTTGAGTACTATGAGTCCTTATAGAAAATCCCCAAAGAAACACCACCTACTTCTAGATATTAACCCAAGCAAAACGAAAATATATGTTCACACTAAGATTAGTACATGAGTTTCATAGCAGCTTTATTTACAATGACCAAAATCTCAAAAAAAAACCCAAATGTCCATCAATAAGTGAATGGGTCAACAAATTATGATATACCCACACAATGAGATACTAATAATAAAAAAGAAATGAAACATATATAAAAATATGAACACAACCCACTATATTGAAAGAAAAAAATCCAGGTACAAAAAAGATCCCACATTATATAATCAAATTTAAATTAAATTCTAGAAAATGCGAACTAATCTACAATGAGAGAAAAAGAATCACTGGTTGTCTAGACTCAGGGTTGCAGAAGATAAGAAAACCCTTGGCCATGATGAATCTTGTTCTGATGTTCTGAATCTTTATGTTTAATAGTACTTTCATACAGATATAGTATTTTTTGAAACTTATTAAACTGCACACTTTAAATACTATACCTTTCTCAGTACTGTACTATTAAAAAACCTAACACAGACACATATGATATCATGAAGATGAGGGAGTTTTCTGCATAATAGATCTGATTTCTCCTGTAAGAAAGTGAAGTCATATGTATAAAATAGGACTTAGTGGAGGTGTGAGGAAATAGCAAAGGTTTGAAACACAGTGGAAAAATAGAAGTATCTGACAAAAACAAGACAGTCTGGCTCTGAGAGTTCCAGTAAGATTAATCACCAATGTCTATTATTATCAATTCACTCTTAACTCCCTTCAATAGTACATGCATGGAAAGAGAAAACAATTGATTTACATAAGATTCAGTTTTGTCAGGCAAATACAACAAATGTACAACAGAGGTACGATAGGGAGAATAATGGCCTCCAAAAATATCTATGCCCTAATTCCCAGAAGCTGTAACTAAGAAATCTTTCATGGAAAAAGGAACTCTCTGCAGATGTCACATAATTAAGGATCTTACAAAGGGGAGATTATGCTGTATTATCTGGGTAGACCCAATGTACTCAGAAAGATACTCATAAGTCAAAGATAGGAACAGGATAGTTAGAAGAGACAGAGCATAAGAAAACTCAGCAAACCACTGGTGACTATGATAAAGAAGACAGCCACAACCCACAGAATGCAGGTAGTCTCTAAAACCTGTAAAGGCAAAGGATGCCATCCCAAGAGCCTCCAGAGGGAAAACAGGCTTGCTAATGCCTGGATTTAGCCAAAAAGATTCAGTTTGGATTTCAGACTTCTAGATAATTTGTGTTTTTAAGCCGTTTATTTAATTTGTCTCAGCAGCTATAGGAAACAAGAACATTAAAAACTTTTCAAAAAATAATTCATGATATCTAAAATAGAAATTATATAAAGAAGCTGATTAATGAAGAAGAAAAGAATCAATGAAACAAAAAAGATATAAAATAGTGTATCTAAATGACACTTTTTAAAATAAAAAATGTAGATTACAAAATTATCTGGAAATAGTAACAGAGGGCAAGGAGATACCATTTTACTATATTATAAGCTTACTGGGAACAGGAAATGTATCTGATTCATCATTGTATCCCAAACACCTAGCAAAATGCCTGCACACAGTCAGGAGGCAGCTAATGTTCAGAGAATAAAGAAATGAGTTTAATCACTCTTACCATAAACTGCTGCTAAAAAGAAGATATAAACACTGATGTCAAGAAAAACATTGAATTACTAGGAGCACAAAGCTAGTCAGAGCTGAACTGAGATGGTACAAAAGACCTTGACTCTCTATTTCCTCCTGGATATAACATGCCACTTCAAGAAAATCACCAAATGGAAGCTTCCAAGAACTTCAAAAGATGTCAAAGATTTCTATACTCTAACAGTACCAAAAGTGGAAAGGGGTAAAGGCTAGAAATTTGAATGACTATGTATTTGTTCAGGTGTTTATGTATTAAGAAAGCTATGTCCCTTTTCTATTCTAAAAGCAGAAGTAATGAGAGGTCACCTAGCGAACACCTATTATTTATCTGTCCCTTTAATAGAGGAAAGCAGAGGCCAGATATGGAGACAATGATTTAATGACATTATTTAATCCCTGCATCTAGTTATTTCAAAACAGAGCCAAGAAATAAATTCGATCCCTCAACCCTTTTATTTCATTTTATTTTAATTTTGGTTTACTACTTCAAAGTAAATTTTACTCAGTTTAAAACAGCAGAAACACTAATTAAAAAGGCCAGTAAATATTTGCCTCTAAAACTTAAATATGATATACAGACTCAGCTAAATTGCTAACTCAGAGTGGAGCTGTTCAGAGACAATAGTTACAAGTCTTCTCTTCCTCTTGCTTAGGTTTCTCAGTATCACTATTTAACTGAAAAGACTTTTTTTGGTACCGGAAACTGAACTCAGGACCTTGTGCTTGCCCACCAGGTACTTATGCTGCTGAGCTACATCCTTGGCCCTGAAAAGACTCTTTATTATACTAAGCAGACTGATCATTGCAAATGTTTAAGAAAAAAGTAGATGGATTTTATAGATAGGACTTCTACATTACGTAAAAAGAGATTCTTGATTTCTGAGATCCCCTCTAATTCAAATATTCCATATATCCTTTTCTTTGCATAACTACAATCAAAAGAAACTCAGAACAATACAGACATACCAAGAGTCTCCTTATGTCAAGAAAAGCGTATAAAACCTAAGTCCCAAATGATTAGCCAATTTTATTGTTTATATTAGAGTCAGAATGAAACAAAAGTAATGTATATGTTCCCTCAAAGAACTGATGAACATAAAACATAAATAATTTTCAACTCCCAAATACTAATTTGGCTACTAGTCAAGAAACATACTAAAGATAAAACTAAAGGCAGAATCATATAAGAGACCTTTACAAAACTACTTCAACACATAGATGTGGAAAAGTGTTATAGTTTACATCTATTTGTCCCACCAAAGCCTCATGTACTCCTAAGGATGGCGTCTGGGAGGTGATCAGATCATGGGAGTATAATAATCATTAGTGGATTAGTCAGTCTGCTGATGAATTTATACCAATTTACTCTTATGAGGTGGTGTCTAGTCAGAAGAGGTAGGTTGTTGGGGTCATAGCTTAAAAGGGTTATCTCTTTTCTATCCCTTATCCTCTCTCTCAGCCTCCTGCCACCATGCTATGAGGTACTTCTCCTCTGCTTTGCTACTCTGCCTTGGAGCCTGAAACCTCTATCAACAAAATAAACCTTGCTTCCTTGGAGTTATGGGTGTCAGGCATTTTATCTCAACTACATGAAAGTAACTAAGACAAATGGTTTGCTAATTATTTTATTTTATTTTATTTATTTATTTATTTGGTACTGGGGATCGAACTCACGATTGCACTTGCAAGGCAGGCACTTATGCCACTGAGCTAAATCCCCAGCCCCTTTGGTTTGCTAGTTATACTAACATCTTTTAAATTTTGGCATTTCTATTTAAATTACTACATTAAAAGTCTTTCATTCTTATGAATAGCCATTAGCTTTACCTTGCTTCTTGTCTTCACTTTTGATTTGCTCTTCTGTTTTCTTTTCAACTTCTTCTTATTTAAAGTTTTCTTATTCCTAAAAATTTTTAAAGTGGAAAAAATAAGTATGAATATTCATATTAGAGTATATAAAACAAAAATAGAAGATAATTGAATATTACTTATAAACTATAAAAATATATTCTGCATATAAGATACTAACAAAGTAGCTATGAGAAGGTAACAATGTTATATAGCTAGGAAATATACATTAAATAATTATAAAAACTTGAATGCTGCAAAAACTTGAATAAAAATGAAACATAATAAGATATCAAATAAAGTTTGCTTAAAGTTTATTCAACAGTAGGGACTAGTAATAAAGATTAGCTGTGCTATTTTCTAGGAAAAAAAGAAATGTTCTTTGTCCTTATGAGGGCTACAGAGCAAAAAGACTTAAGAGTCACTGTTTATTAAATTACTATATGGAAAATCTTGAAGTCACATACTTTGCATATTCAAAAACCAGTTTTCATTACCTCATGGCTCCTTTTTTTTTTTTAAGAAAAAAGAAGTCCCTAAATAACTTCGAGATTTAAAAAAAAAAGAATAAAAACTTTAATAGAGGAAACGAGGCAAAGCGAACATTTTCATTTCATTTAATATTTTTATGTTCACTATCGTGTCATGTACATTACTACTATGCAGTTAAGACACAAAATTAAAGGCTGGTTCTTGCCCTGGAGGACCTGAGAGACCTGAACAGGAGTACAGTTAAATGATCTAGTAAGAGAATATTACGGCTATAATAAAGACAAAAGGAGAAATGAGAATGGAAAGGTGAAGATGATGATGCTGGTTATGATGATGTCAACGACGATAATGATTCTAGATTCCAACGCAGTCAAGTCCTTAAAAGATAGCAATTAATTTGGAGGAAGTAGTAACAAAAGAAATTTTAGGCCCTGGCCACCTAGAGGTGGGGATGTCACATTCCCAAAGATAGGAAAGTCAGACACAAGAGTTAATTTGTTAAAATGAAAAACTAGGTTCTACTCTGATGACACTAGAGTTCAAGAATCTAAATGTCCATAAGATGGACAAAAGTAATGAGCATATGAAAACTTTATCCTTGATACTTCTTAAGTTTAATTCCTCAAATCAAAACAGTCACAAAATCTTGTCAGCTGTATCTCACAAATAGTCCCTGATTCTATTTACTGCATTGGTACTGCAGCTACACTAATAAGTTACTATCATCTCTTCCTGGACCAGTCACCCACTTAAAAACTCAGTATCTTCTCAATTCTCTTAAAGCCCAAAAGTACTGACATGGTTTAAAAGATACTCTTCTAATATGTGACTTCAGCCAACCTCTCATCCTTCATTGCATATTTCACTTTACCTTTTTTTCTTTTTTTTCTTTCTTGCTTGCTTTTTTTTTTTTAAAGCATCCTCAACAATAAGGACCTTCCCTCAATTATGTAAGGCTACTGAGCTCCTTGGAACTTTCACAAAAACTTCCCCTGTTCCCGAAATTCTTTCCTGTATTTCCTGTTATCCACTATTCACCTTTGAGGTCCCAATATCACTCCATAAAGTTTCTCTTTCCACAGACTGGGTAAATTTCTCTATTATATACTCTCAATTCATTCTTTTTTTTTATTGGTCATGTTTGTAATACATAATGATTACATTATCATGGGGAGTTGGTACATATACTTAATATTTCTTAACTCTTTCTTAACTCCTTCCCTTCCCTCCCCCTTCCTGGCACCTCTCAGACTCCATTCATGAAAAGCATGTGCGCGCACACACACACACACACATTCATATACAGAATGTTTTTATCAGTTTGTTGTACATGATGATCATAGCCTCTCAGGTGCTTAGTGCATATACACAGCACTTCACAATCCCTTCCTTTTAAAGTCTAATTCATCTCAATTTTAATATCAATTCATCTATGTCTTTGTTTCATAATTTGTTGTATAATTTTTGTCTCATGACCTGTAATTATGGTTGTGCGTTTAATGTATCACTCCCTCACCAAGCTACAAGTGCCAACAGAACTGAGGCCACTCCTGTCTTGGTTCCTATTGTATTCTCTGTGTCTAGAAAAGTGCCTGGAACATCATACATAGCATTTTAAGAGAAAGGGAAAATAAGAGAGAGAGGAAGGAGACAAAAAGTGAAAATTTGAAAGTATAACTACATTTCTTACCCAGGGAGTAAAATAAGCAAGGACCAACAATAGACTCAGAGATACACTAAAGCACTAAAGGATATTTAGTGATTAATGTCTGCTAAAGAGTTATTCAAGGAATTATTTTACATAAGTAATGGAAAGTATGTATGTGGATGAGATTTCCCCCATGAAAGTATGCAACAAAAGAGAGAAAAAATGACAGTGTTCAATACTAAACATGAATAGATATATTTGTTCATATAGCCTATTCAACTATGAGCCTTTTGGTGGCATTTAATCTGCTATAAAAATTCTAATGAATCTGAAACTAATGATTTCAACACTGGAAAACAGAAATGCCATTGGTTAGTAACATTCCGTTATATGATTATATTTAAGAACTAATGAATTTTTCATGATATGTAAGGTCAATGGAAAATAAAAATCTAGAAACCAGTCTTATACACTAACAATTCACTTTAGAATTTCTGGTGGTTTAGGACTTTCAATCCAAAATCAACAGAATCTTAATGAAGATTATCTGAAATTAGTCCTATAAGACTTTTGAAAAGATTATAGTAAAAATGAAAGATTAAAAAGCTACTGAAAATACCTTAAATATTTAAAACACTGATTTAAAAAAATTCCAAAGAGGCTAGGTGTGGTGGCACACACCTATAATCCTAACATTCAATTACCAGTACCCCACACACACATGAAAAAATTGTACTTTAAACTAGACATGTTAGTGCATGCCTGTAATCCCAGGCATGCCTGTCTCCTTCCTCTCTCTCTTATTTTCCCTTTCTCTTGAACACTCAGGAGGCTGTGGCAGGAGGATGGCCATGATTTTAAGGCCAACCTAGGCTATATAGTGAGAGCCAACCTGGACTATAAGAGTGAAATCCTGTCTGTAATTAAATTAAAAAATTTTTTAAAAAGAATAAATTTCTCAAGTTTTTAACAAATAATAGATTAGTCTATCACCTTATTAAGTCTATTTTCTAATAAAACAAAAACTAATCACAAAAAATCTGTTTATTTGTCACTAAAATCTGTCAGAGATGAAAGAGATTATCACTGATTCCTTCTAATTCTAAAATGCAAATAGACTGAAACATCCAAATTCACAGAAATTAAAACAAAAAGTTTTCAGTCTTTAATTTTATTGAGTAATGAAAACTAAACACTTCCTGAACTTATAATTTAAATCAGGAACAGCCTTAATTTTTCCTTAAAGGGTCACAGAGTAAATATGTTATATATTGTATGTCACAGGATCTCTGAGATAATTACTCAACCATCACAGCATGAAATCAGCCAGAGAAAGCACATCAATAGATGAACGTGGCTTTGCTGGAAGAAAACTGTTTCTTAACAATGAAATTCCTATTTGTGTTATAAAGCCTTTTTCAATTTTTTAAAAAAGTAAAAGAGCACTCAGCTCACAGACTGGACCAGATTTGGTCCATGAGCTAGTCACTGTTCTAGGATATATTGTGATGAAGTTTTATAACAGAAAGAAAATAAAATGTCTACTCATGTTACTATATAATACAGATAAATTTATTTAAAACATCACAATGCATATACAAACACTATTAAAATTATCTCCCTTTTGTAAAGATACAGCTTCTGTTTTCTACTTTCTAAAGTAAGATACTGATTATTTAAAACATCACAATGCATATACAAACACTATTAAAATTATCTCCCTTTTGTAAAGATACAACTTCTGTTTTCTACTTTCTAAAGTAAGATAATGAATAGCAGCAAGCCTATCTTCAAAGACTAGACAAACATAAGAAAACAACAGAAGCAATGAGGACTAGATGAACTAAACATTCAGAGATACAAGAGTATTCCAAGGTGAGCTGAAGCCACTAACATTTTCTTCCATGAGAACATTTGTATATTTGGGTCTAACTAAGGATTGAGCTTGTTTTAGGCAGAGGCACTAGTCGTGCTTCAGATGTCTACTTGGTGTGGAATGACACACTAGAATCTAGAAAATCCCCCCAAAAATGGGCCAGTTTTCCAAGTGGTACATTTCTTCAGACATGGAGCACTGAAGAAAGGAAACTTGGGCCAAAAGAGAAAAATAAATATCCCACTGTCTAGTATGTATGCATTATGTATATATGTATGCATTTAGGTGCTGGGAATCAAACTCAGGACATTATGCTTGCCAGGCAGGTGCTGTGCCACTGAGGTATATTCCCACAGCCCCTGTCTAGTATTTAAAAGACAGAAACCAAGCAGAGATGGTAGTCAACATAATCTCTGATTGGACTAAGATAATCAATACCTCATGCAATTAATCTAACAGAGCAAAGAACAAACCATTCCAAGAAAAAAAAATTATCACCTGAAGGAAAACAGCATTTTTACATCCAATATTAGTCTAATTTGCAGGCACAAAATAAACATCATAAAAAACATCCAAAGAAGCCAAAGAATGTGGTAAGCAATCAAGGAAAAAAAAAAAACAAAAAGAGAAAATTGGGTACATTCACAGATAATCAAATATTAAAGCCCAAAAGAATCTGAAATGGATTCAGAGATGAGTAAAATGGATAACATGATGTGATTTTCAATATAATCTGTTTAAAAAGCAGACACTCTGGGGTTGCAATTAAATATACTCCTAATCCATAAAGGATGTGTTTCAAGACTCCAGCCTGAAATCCCTGATAGTACCAAACCCTCTATGTCACTTGAACACTTGGATATCACAATAATCAATTTGATGACCTGATAATATGATAACCAACTACTACGTGACAAATAGGCAGGCAATGTATACTGTGCAGATATGCTGGATATTGGAATGATTGACATCCCAGACAGAATTAAGCTAAATAATGCACGGTTTGATCAAGCTACTTACAATAGAATATGATTTTAAAACCATGAATTATTTCTGGAATTTTTTTAAAAGAAGAGTTTGCTGGGGATAAAGCCCCATTTAATATTTTTCAACTGCAGTTGACCACAGGTAACCAAAACCATTCAAAGTAAAATCACAGATAAGGGAACAATATTGTATCTGCAATTAAGAACTTGTGAGATGGTTTTTCATAGCAGAATATGATGCAAGAAAACAGGTTTAATGGGTCTGCAGACAGACTATGAGAAAAATGTCCAAAATCAATCAGACAAGCATGAATGGGGCAAACAAAATAGTCCAAGCCCATGTAGTAGACAGCCATTTGGTTTCCTATAACCAGAATCCCAGAGAGAGAGAGAGAGAGAGAGAGAGAGAGAGAGAGAGAGAGACAGAGATAGACAGAGAGACAGAGACAAAGACAGGCAGAGAGACAGAGAAAGACAGAGGCAGAGAAACAGAGAGAGAAGAAAGGAAGGAAAGCAAAGGAAGCGGGTGGGCAACAAGCAAATGAAGAGATAATTACAATTCAGGAGAGGGAAGAAATTAACTCAGAGAATTAAGAAACTCTGGAACTTTCAACATAAAATTATACTTAGGCAAATCACAGTCAAACTGCTAAAACAAAACTACAGAGAAATCTTAAAAGCAATCTAAGAAAAGAGATACACTAAGAAAAAAAAGTTAAGTTTCTACTGTTTGCATTAAAATGTATTGGGTAGGAGAGGTAGCAACTTAGAAGTACAAGTTTACAAGGATACCAAAAATACCCTTTTAAAATAAAGACAAAAATATAAACGTTTTTAGACCTACAAAAGCTGACAAAATTCAGTCTATTAATAGAACATTACTACATAAAATACCAAAGAAAGGTATTCCTTTAATAATTGCTACAAGATGTGATTGAAAAATATAGTGACTGTTTAATTTTTTAAATTATTACAATAAAAAATACATTAATATTAATCCCCCTCCAAATACTCCCCCTTACTTCAAACACTTAACCCACTGTTCTTGTCACTTTGTGAAGCAGTAGTTTGCTCCTTCAATTCCTGAACCAATTCAAAATGTTCACTCTTTGTGGTCATTTTTGTTTGTTTTAAATACATTAATTTTTATTTTATTAGTACATATTTTCAGTACATGAATACTGAGTGAAATAAATCAGACATGCTAGCTTAAACATCTCTTTTTTGAATAAGGCAAAGTACAAAGAAAGAACAAAATAAAGGATGGATCAAAGGAAACAAGGGACATCTCTTGCAAATGGGAAGAGGAAGAGGTCCAAGAAAGTGAGGAAGAGGGGAGGGGAAGGGGAAGTAAGAAGATTTAAGATAAGCCATTTATAGGTTCCACATACAATGAATGTAAATGTTATATGTTATAAACATGAGCTAAAAAAAAAAAAGAATGAAAATGGGGATTTAGAAATACAGGGAAGGAAGTGGCTGGGAAGTGTAAGAGGATCAAAAAGAAGGAAGAAGGGTCAGGGATTTAGTTCAGTGGCATAAGCACCAAGCATGAGGTCATGAGTTTGATCCCTGGGAAAAAAAAAGGAAAAGAAAGAAGTTGTGTTATGTACATGCAAGTATTCCTTACAGTCATTCTGAGTTTAGGGAAAAGCCAAAAGCCACAGGGTTCCAAAGCTAGTGAGTAAAGTACATAAGGACACACTATAATACTTTTACATGCTTGTCTTATTGTTGTATTTCAGCAGCAGCCATTTGCAGCACTTTTTATCACAACTTGTAAAGACATTCACAAAAGAACGCTTTCAGAACTGCTTCAGAAAGTGGCAAGAATAATGGGATAAATGTGTTTGAAGTAAGGAGCATTCTGAAGGGAATTAATGGCAATTATCTTTTACTGTAATAATTTTTAAAAATATTTACCATATACTTCAATCACACTTCATATGCCACAATATTAAATGACAGATGTAAAGACATAGAAACAGTGTCATATGAAGAGATAGAAAAAGGTATATCTATAACACACTTTCCAGGCTCCCAAAAGAGCTGGTGTGGCTACATCAATATCTGGCAAAGTAACAGTTAAAGTTTCTTAGAGATGAGCAAACATTTCAAAATGTTAAAAATATTGATTCAACAGAAAAACACAGCAATCTTAAATTTTAATATAACTAATAACGTAGCTTCAAAATATATGAAGCAAATCGACAGAATAGAAGAAAACAATTCATAACAGGAAAGCAGATTCTAACATATCTTCTTTGTACTTGATAGAATAAGCAGAAAATAAAATTTTAAACAAAATTAATCACCTCTGCCTGACATAATTGTATATAGAAAACCACCTCTGACACCTTCAAACGCACATGGCATACCAAAATAAAGGATATGCTGGACCACACACTAAGTTTCAACAAGTTTCCAAGTTCTGGATCATATGGTAATTTTTGATTACAGAAAAATTAAAGATCAACAACTGAAAGAAAACTAGAAATTGCCAAATGTTTGGCAATGAAAAAGACAACAATCAACAATCTATGAATCAAAAAACTAGTCACAATGGAAATCAGAAAATATTTTCAGTTAAATAAAAATTAAATATGACATTAAAACTAGATCACATGCATAGATTTTTGCACATACCTAGTGAAATCAAAAAAATTTTAAAGTAAATTACCAAGGCTTGCAACTCAAAAACTTAAAAAGAGAACAGCAAATTAACGGCAAAGAATGGGGAAAGCTTGAAATAACAGTAAGAACAGATACCAATGAAATAATACAGAAAAGAAAAAAATCAAGAGCTAAAAATTGATCCTCTCAAAAAGATTAATCAATATGATAAATTTCTAACAAGATTCATCAGAAAAAAACTAAAAGCATAAATTACCAGCATAAGTAAAAAGATCAGTATAGATGTTGCCTATAAATCTGACAACTTAAATAAAATGGATAAATTGCTTGAAAATACAACTTCTCGACACTATGCAAGAGAGAAAAAAATACATTATCTGAAGAATCCTGGATCTGTTAAAAGAAAAAGAAACTGAATTCACAATCAAAATCTTCCCAAAAAAGAAATGTCATGCCTTCGCTGATGAATTCTTCTAAACATGTAAAGAATTCACTGATATAATCTTGTAAAAAATATCAATATTAGGTTAACTAGTTCAGTGACTATAAAAAGAAGCTGAAGAGGATCAGAAACTCACTGTAGCCTGGCCAATTTAGTGTAGTACAATTCTGCCTCAAAATAAAAAATAAAATAAGGGTTGGGGATGCAGCTCAAAGCAAAAGCCCTGGGCTCAATCCCCCCAGTACCAGAAGAAAGGAGGAAGGAAGTGGGTGGAGGGATATTTCCTAATTTATTTTATTGCAGCATAACTCTGATGCCAATACTTGAAAGGTATTTTTTTCCTTAATTTACAAAAAAATTTTTTGCATAACAAAATAATGAGAATAACAATAGTTAATACACTGTGTATCGTTATCTACAAGATAATTACTCAGAGTACAAGATATAGACAAAAAAGATTCCTACAAAGAATAAACAGATAATACCAAAAAACTTTCTTTTCAGTGAACTAAGAGAAAATAGTAATGTAAATGAAAAATTTAGCATATATATTAAAAATATTTTTGAAACAACAGAATAGGTAATTTGCAGAACTAACATTTCAAAATAAAAAATTTTAGACCAATACTGGCTATGAACACAGAAGCAAAACAACCATGTAGTCAAAAAGTAGAAGCACTCCAAATATTAATCAGTCAATGAATGGATAAAGAAAATGTGACACTTCAGAATATTATTCAGCCATAAAAATGAAGTGTGACTCTGGCTACAATATGAAAGAAGTTTGAAAATATTATCCAATGTGAAAGAAACAGAGGCCAAAAAAGGTCACAACTGTATAATTCCATTTATATGAAATATCTAGATAGACAAATTCATTAATCAGGAAGTAGGCCAGTAGATGCCTGTGACTGACAGTAAAAAGAACAGGGAGTGACTGCCAATAGCTATGGAATTTCTTATTAGGATGACAAAAATGTTCTAGTTTCACAACTTTGGTAGTACAACGTATAATAAAGTGACTGATTTGTAAATTTTAAAAGGGTAAATCCTATAGCATGTGAATTATGTATCAATAAAAAAATACAAGAACAAAAGTGATTTACTTACAAATAATTTCAAAATCTAGCAACATATAAAAAGGATAACACATAAAAGGCAAAATTCAATCAGTATAACTCAAAACAATAATAGAATTAAGAAAACAACATATAATCATTTTAACAGAAATAGAAAAAAATGATCTCAAAATCCATTCATGATGAAACTTCTTAGCAAACTAGCAACAAAAGAGAACTTACTTAACCTGATAAATATTACCTATTTTTAAAACCCTACATTTAACAATATACTTAATTATGTTAAATAATGAAAAATTAAATACTTCCACTAAAAGAAAAATGCAAGAATCTATATGATCACCATTTCTATTTAATACTCTATTGGAGATTAGTAAGTGAAGCAAAAGAAATGAAACTCAAAATGACTGAAAAAATAAAAGCATTTTCATTTGTCATTTGAAAAGTAAAATGTATTTTCATTTGTTGATAACAATTATATTTATAGAAAATGCAAAATAAATTAACATAATTTTTAAGTAGATTTTCAAGATCACTGGATATAAAATCAACCATTTTATGAAACACTATGTATCAACTGAAGGTTTTCTATAGAAGGCAGAGTTATTTTCCTGTGTAATTAATGTAATGATACTCTTCTCATCACTGTATTCAA
Source organism: Hydrochoerus hydrochaeris (assembly GCA_004027455.1). Classification (NCBI taxonomy): domain Eukaryota; kingdom Metazoa; phylum Chordata; class Mammalia; order Rodentia; family Hydrochaeridae; genus Hydrochoerus; species Hydrochoerus hydrochaeris. The sequence continues at coordinate 304,734 of PVLA01000413.1, forward strand.
GCATTACTGAATAATTAGGGAGGAATAGTAAGTAGCCTGATTACTAAGAAGAAAACTTTTATTTACTTAATCTAGCCTGCTAATTAGCAGTAAGAAGAGATTTCAAAAGTTTCAATTGATTTAGGAGAGAGATGCAAACAGATTTCCTATGTAAGCTTCAACATCCCCATAATATTTGGAAGGCATCATATGAAGTGAGCAGCAGAAGAAAAATGAAAAAAGGGTGGGAAAATAGGGAGGTGAGGGAGAGGAGAAATGTTTGAAAAGTTGTAGCTATCAGACCAATCATGTAGAAACTTTTAGAGACTAATGCCCAAACTGCAACCCAAAACCCACTTGTCAAAAGTTCCAACACTGAAATTCACCCCAAATACTGAGGTTTTAGTTTAGAAAAAACAACTCTTACATCAATATCTTCTGTCTTAAAAATAACACATTACATAGTTTGGATAGTGCAGGTAATTGCAAATTAAGAAGCAACTGTAATGAGACAATGTATTTATCCTGGGCCTTAGAGAAACATCCCAAAGGCAAAGAGAATAACTTTAGGGCTCACACACAAGGTGCTTTTGAGAGAGGACAGTAGACACTCAGACGTCAGATGGTGGCATTTTCAGATGGATTATAACATGACTATTCATCAAATTTAAAAAAAAATAAGACTAACTTTAAAATGTCTACAAGGAACACCGCTCATATGAAAAGAATCAATTTAAGCTTCTACATGACAAACATCATAACTGATATTAAAAACTCAACATAAATTTGCAATAGAAGAAGTACTGCTAAATAGAAAATTCAACATTTAAAAAAGTGAAAATTTAAAAAGTGAGCAAAAAAAAAAAAAGTGAACAATTCTGCACAGAAAGATCAAAAGACTGAAACTATCCCTGGACATTTACCAAATCTAAAAATTTCTTGTTTCTTTCCCACCATAGAAGAGAATACCTTTACTCTATCCAAGTAGACCATTCCTCTCATACACAAGACTTTGTTTCACTCACCATCCTTGAGATTTTGTTCAACCTCTTAAAATCCTTTTTCTACTTGTTTGGCACTCTCTTTTTAATATGGTTTTTAACTTTAGAGTCTCCAGTTGTCTGACTGAAGGAAAAAATTTTTAAATGATTTTCTATCCCTTTGCATCACCAAATTTCTTTGTTTTTAATTTTTTTAAAGAGAATAAAACAAAACAAAATAGAACAAAGCAGATCAAAACAATGCAAGCAACACAGAATTTCAAAGAAGACAACAGGAAATCAGTAAGTGGCTACCATAATGTCTCTTGTTTTCTTCGAAATACTTGTCTGTATCTTCACAGGCAATGAATTCAAACAAGACAAAATAGTATAAAACCGATCAAAACAAAAGCATGAAAGCATTACAGGTCTTCAAAGCCAGACAACAGGAAAATCAACAATGGCTACCATAATGTCTCTTGTTCTCTTCAAAATAGCTGTCTATACTATCACACATATTGAAACTAAATATTACAAAACAGACTAAAACCAATCAAAACAAAGAATAAAAGCATTACTGAACTGCACAACAAGATGACAGGAAATCAGCAATGGCTACTATAATGTCTTGTTTTCTTCAAAGTAGCTGTTAATACCATCACATGTAATAAAATCAATTCTTGTAAACTCTTCAGAGAAGTTCTAGGCATGCACATGTACATCTATCCTTTTGGTATTAGAGGGAAAAACAAAAACAAATTACCAGAAAAACAAGAAACAAAAGAGATAAAAAAAAATAACAATAACAAAGAGCCCAAAACAATGACAATATAGGCTTTCAAAACAAGGTGGTAAGAACATAACTAAGGTTGTTATTTTGCACAGTTATCTTCAGAAGAATTACTCAGATTACCAGATATAAACATGCAAAATTGATCCAATCCTATAAATGTTAACTGTTGAAATAACAGAATTAGTAGCACAATCATCTTAACTATCTTAAGTGTGCATATACAAATTTTTATATTTTTTTCTTTTCCTTCTTTCTTTTCTCCTTTTCTCTGAATTATTTTTCCCCTTGAGTAGTTTCTTACCCGTTCACAATAGTTATTGAAGATTTTGTATCACATTTACTCTTTCAGTTTCTTACACTAGGGAGACAATACAGTATTTACATGAGTTTAATTTACTTCACTTATGAGCATGGTCTCAAGTCACATTCATTTACTATAAAAGCCTCAATGTGATCCTTCTTTATAGCTGAATAGTACTCCATTGTATAAAAATACATCTTTTTTATGCATTCCTCAGTTAATGGGCATTTAGGTTGTTTCCAAAATTTGGCCATTACAAATTGTACTGCTATAAACGTGGGTGTACATATATCACTGTGATATGATGTTTTTGGTTCTTCTGGGACTATGCCCAGAGTGCAATAGCTGGGTCAAATGGGACTTCCAATCCAGCTTTTTGAGGAACATCCACACTGATTTCCACAGTGCTTGCACCAGTCTGCACTCCCATCAACAGTGCAGAAGAGTTCCTTTTTCCCCGCAGCCTCTCCAGCATTTGTTATTGGTAGTTTTCTTGATCCTAGCCCTTCTTTCTGGAGTGACATGGATTCTTATTGTGGTTTAAATTTGCATTTCTCTAATGACCAATTATGCGGAACATTTTTTCATGTATCTATTTGCCATTTATATTTTGTCAGCTGAGAAGTATGTATTCATCTCAGATGCCCATTTTTGGATTGGGTCTTTGAAGTTCTGGGATCTGACTTTTTTTTAATTCTTTATATGTTCTAGACAGAAGTCCTTTGTCTGAAGGACAGTTGACTAAGATTTTTTCCCCAATTGGTGAGGTATTTTTTTTTTTTACTATGTTGGAGATTTCTTTTTATGGGCAAAAACTTTTTAATACAATGAGATCCTAGTTACTGACTCTAAGAAGTATTTCCCATGCAGTTTGATTTTTGTTCATGGATTCTCTGCCTACCCCTATGTCTTCAAGATTTCTACCTATTTTGTCTCCCAGCAGATTTTGTGTTTCTGTTTTAATATTTAGACCTCTGATCCATTTTAGTGCATGGTGATAGGCATGGATCTAGTTTTAGTTTTCAGCATATGGAAAGCCTGATTTTTCCAATACCACTTATTAAAGAGGTTATTCTTTCTTCCAGTGAACACATCTGGCCCTTTGTCAAAGATAAGGTGGCTAAGTGTGTTTGTAGTTGTAGGTGTATCTTCTAACCTATTCCATTGATCTTCAGGTCTGCTTTCATTCCAGTACCATGCTGAGTTTATCACAGTATTTTACAGAGTAATTTCAAGTCAGGGACTGTGATGCCTCCTGCCTTGCTTTTGTTATCTAGAACTGCCTTTGCTATTCTAGGTCTCTTCTGGTTCCAGATGAATTTTAGGAATGAGTTGTCTAGATTTGTGAGATATGCTAATGGTATTTTTATCAGAATTGCATTAAATCTGTGTAACAATTTTGGGAGAATGGCCATTTTCACAGTACTTGTCCTTCCTATCCATGAAGAAGGACTGTCTTTCCATTTTCTGAGATCCTCTTCAATTTCCTTTTTCAGAGCATTATCATTTTCACTAAACAGATCTTTTACTTCCTTTGTTAGATTGATTCCTAAGTATTTCATTTTTTTGGATGCTATTGTGAAGGCTGTGGCTTCTCTCATTTCTTATTGAGTTTATTGTTTGAGTACAGAATGCTATTGATTTCTGAGTGTTACTCTGTATCCAGTTACATTACTGAATTTGGTTATTTTACCTAGAAGTTTTTCAATGGAGTTTTGGGGGTCTTCTATGTAGAGTATTATGTCTTCTGCAAATAATAATTTAACTTCTTCTTTTCCTACCCTTATTCCTTTTATTTCTCTCTCTTATCTAGTTGCTCTTGTTAATATTTCCAGCACTACATTGAATAGGAGTGTGATAATAGACATCCTTGTCTTGTTCCTGATTTTAGAGTGAAAGCTTTCAGCTTTTCACCATTTCACATGATTCTGGCTGTTGCTTTGTCATAGATGGTTTTATCAGAGTGAGGTAAAGACCTTCTATTCCAATTTTCTGTAGGGTTCTTATCATTAATGAGTGTTGGATGCTTTTTCAGCATCCATAGAAATGATCATGTGATTCTTATCTTTGGCTCTATTGATACAATGTATTACATTTATCAATTTGCGCATGTTGAAACATCCCTGCATTCCTGGGATGAATCTCACTTGATCATGGTGTATGATCTTCTTGATGATTTGCTGCATTCTGTTTGACAGTATTTTCTTGAGAATTTTTGCATCTATGTTCATTAGGGAGATTGGCCTGTAGTTCTCTTTTTTGGTTGGGTTTTTCTCTGGTTTTGGTATTAGGGTAATACTTCTTCCAGGAATGAGTTAGGGAGAATTGCTTCCCTTTCAATTTCATTGAAGAGTTTGAGGAGTGCTGGCATTAAGTTTTCTTGACTTTCTTGTAGAATTCAGCAGTGAATCCATCAGGACTTGGCTTTTCTTTGTTGGCAAGGTTTTAATTACATTTTCAATTTCAGTAATTAAAATTGGGTTACTTAGCAGCTTTATATCTTCTTGATCCAACCAATTCATATGTTTCTAGGAATATGTCCATTTCTTCTGTGTTATCAAACCTATTAAAGGTTTTTGAAGCAGGTATTGATAATCTGTATTTCCATAGGGTCCATAGTGATTCTGCACTTTTCATTCCTTATTGCATGAATCTGAGGGGTTTTTTTTTCCTTTTTTAAATTAAGTTGGCCAGGGGCTTATCAATTTTATTTATTCTTTCATAGAACCAACTCTTTGATTTGTTAATTCTCTGCATTGTTTTCATAGTCTCTATTGCATTAATTTCAGCTCTGATCTTTATAATTTCCTCCCTTCTTTTGGCTTTGGGCTTGACTTGCTCTTCTTTTACTAGATATTTCAGATGTAGCATCAGGTTGCTTATTTGTATTCTGTTTTCCTGATATGGGAGTTCACAGAAAAAAAAATTCCTTCTGAGGATTACTTTCATTGTATCCCACAGGTTCCACTAAGTTATATTTGTATTTTCATTTGCTTGTAGATATTGCTTAATTGCTTAATTTCCTCTGTGACCCACTGATTGTTTAGGAGTATATTACTTAATTTCCATGTGTTCATGGAGTTTTTGCAGTTTCTTTTGCCATTAATTTCTATTTTCATGAAACTATGGTCAGATAATATGGATAGGATAATTTCAATTCTTTTGAATTTACTTAAGCATGTCCTATGGGCTATAATATATGGTCTATTTTAGAGAATGTCCCATGTGCAGCTGAAAAGAATGTATATTCTGATGTTGTTGGGTGGAACACTCTGTACATGTCTACTAAGTCCATCTGTTCACACGTCTGATTCAGTTCTGTTATTCCTTTGCTGATTTTCTGTCTAATTGATCTGTCTCTGTATGTCAATGGGGTGTTAAGGTCTCCAGTTACTGCTTATTTGAATGGCCTCTTAAGAAACTAGCTATTCTCCCATTCATAACTAAGAAAGGCACTATTAGTTCTATGCTTCAAATCTAGTTACTCATTAAACCTAGCACACATTCTTAATCCTTTTAACATAGAAATGTCTGTCAAATCTGTTTTATTCTATCTATGGCCTTTGCCTTTTCTCAGCATTTATTTTCACTGCAATTGCTTCTTTGAAGATAGCCCTGCTTTAGAATCTACTCAGTTTCATTGACCTCCTACAGTGCTAGTAGAGATCTTCAAAAATTCAAAGTTTAACTCTCTCACCACACTGCCTAATAAGCTATGATGGCTCCACACGGTTCTCAAATAATATATGTAACATAACACTGTGCTTCTGTTCTAACATAACTTTCTAGTCTTATCTCCTATCTCCTTCATTCTTACTCATTTAGTTCTCTACATTTTTGTTATTCCCAATATTTGTGTTTGGTACCTCTTTGATTTTTTACTCCTGAATTCACAGTGTCACTCCAACAACTATTCGAGGGACCACAAACTATGGTCTGCAAGTCAAATCTAGCCCATAAACTATCTTGTAGTTATACTGGATCATAGCCATATCCATTTACTTATATATTATCTATGACTGTTTTGAGCTTCAGGAACAGAGATGAATTATTATGACACAGACTGCATGGCCCACAAACCCTAAAGTATTTTCTACCTATGTGAAATATATATCATACACATATACATGTCATAGGTACTACATACAATATTTAGGTCTCATATACTTATGATTGTATATAAGGTCAAACATACATTTGATAATAGCATGTGTCTACTTGGATTCCCAGAAGGAAACGAGAGATTAGATCTGAAGTAATATTTGAGGGAAAAAGACCAAATCTTGCTGCATTAAATAAAATATCACAGATTTAAAAAGCTCAATAAACACTAGGCAGAATAAACATACATAGACACACATTTTGCAAATGTGGCCAGATTGCTAAAAAGCAGAGAAAAATCTTAAAAGGCACCAAAGAAGGGTGTTCTGATTTCAGTATGGAAGCATAAACACAAATGTAGCCGTCTTTCTAACTGTTTACAACTAAATTCTTGGGACAAAGCTCAGGGGAATGGGGTTATTACTTGAGAACTTTGAAAAACAGATTGTAGACAGGAATCAAAACTTGGGAAAGCAATCTACAAGAGCATGAATTTCCCAGCTTGGTTATTTTTTATACTTTCTGAAACAGTTCTGCCTGAAGGCCAGGAAGCAATCACTGTACTACTACACAATATACTACACTGTACTACTACAGCAATATCCTGAGAGTTAAAATTCCAAAAGATATCTTGCCTTTTATGTAAGAGGAACTGGGAGAAGAGGCACCTGCACACTGGAGAATATAGAAAGAATCCTTCAAAGGAGGAATACATAGAAAGGAATATCTTAATCTTACCTGCAAAACGCACATAAATCTCATGCTACACACAAGTATGATTCAGACCACTCCCAAAGAGCAAAGGTCCTGAATAATGAACTAAGACTTGAACTACCACCCACAAAAGGTAACACCAAATTTGCTATCTAAAGCCAAATGAGTCAACAGTCTTCTAAAATAACAACAGCAGAGGACTTCCAGGAAGATAGCAGAGCAGTAAGCAGCAGAGAAAACATCTTCTCTGAGAGTCACCATCCAGATGCTGGAATGTAGCATCATGAGGAAGACAAGAAGGAAGGAAGTAGGTCCCCTGGACCCAGGAAGAATCTGAAGTGCAAAGTGAAACTCAAAAGAGAGAGTAAAAAGAAAAACTTGAAGGAAAAAGAAGGCAGTAGTTGGAGGCGCCTTCATCTCGAGACAGGACTCATTGGGCAAGAGGAGCTATTCAAACCTGGGGCCACATGGTCACATTGACGGTGATGGCTGGTTACCTCAGAGGCCTCTGCAGAAAGAGATGGCAGTGCAAAGAAGCAGCTGACATAGAGGGCTGCACTGGCTGGTGGTGAGTGCAGAGGACTTAGTCCTCCAGCAGGGAGAGAGCAATTTAGTCGGGAGCCACTTTGGAGATGGGCCTAATAAACACAGAACCCACAACTGCTGAGGTTTTCGTCTAGTAGCTCCCATCTGGGCACAGGCCCAATGAAACTGCTTGGATTTCAGCAAGCCCAGTGAGTCTAGTCTCAGGGCAGGCCTCCTGAGATTATCCACTATTCCACCAGAAAGCAACTGCTGGCTTGCTGGGAAAGACTGACACGATTTGGGAGTATGTCTCCACAGGTTTTCTACTAGTGAACCCAGAGAGAATCCTGAAAGTGGCTTGTTTTTCTTTTTATTTTTTTTTCTCTTTCTTCTTCATTGTTTTTATATGAGTGTGAAAGTGGCTCCTACCCTCTTTGTGGGTGTGGCTCTGTTCTGTTCTTCCTTTTGTCTTTTCCATCTCTCTTTTTCTTCAGTCTTTGCACCAGTTTCCCCAAATTGTTGTAATCCCCCTTTGTCCACCAAACTTACTTCTCTAATCTCTTTCTCTTCTTCCACTTCTCCATTTTCTCCTTAATCCATTTTAAATTTAAACCCTCAAGGGCAAAACTGACACATTACAGACTTATATATTGCATATAATTATCTGGCTTGTTTGACATTTTGTTATATAATCACAAATTTAGTTCATATAGTTAAAAGTTGCAAATTAAGGGTTAGCTCAATTTGTTTTCTAGGCTGTGTTTCATGCTATTAGTACCACTATAGCCAAAACTGACATAACTGTTTCAAACAGCTGTTAGTACTCCATGACTGAGATTAACTAAAGATCACAGAAAATATGGTGGCACAGTGCCAAAGAACCAGAGATTAGGTCAAATGAGCAACAACTTTTCATCTCCAACAAATTGAAGAGGTAAGATCTTCCAACAGACTCAAAACCTAAAAACCAGCTATGCCTGGAAGATACCTCAGAAAAGTAACCATTCCCTAAGGGTCCAAAATACTACCAATAAAGCAACCCACCATAGGCAACTTACAAGCATCACCCCAGGAATTAAACTAAAAAAGGAAAGAAAATAAAATGAGAAGACATTTAAGCAAAATACAGGCATTCAGTTTGACAATGGCAAATCCTGGGGGCAGTGAGGTGAGACAATCCAAATGCCCCCCACCAGTTCTCTCTAAAGTAGTAACAACAAAGAAACTGAATGAGACTCTGGAAAAAATGAAATCAGAAATAATATTGCAAATAACTACAGATTACCAAAATACACACCATGCTTACTTAGAGCAGACATAGACAAAAAAAATACATGAGCTTAAGAAAATTATGGAAGATAAGCATAAGAAAGAAATGGAATACATAAAATAGATTCAAGCAGATATCTGGGAGAATAAAAACTCCAATGAAAGTATTCGAAGCAGATTGGTCCAATGTGAGGTCAGGATCGCAGATACTGAAAACAGGCTTGCAGTTAGTGACCAGGAAAAGAAGGATTTCTCAAAAATAGCAAGGGACCATGAGAAATCAATCTAGCAGCTGTGAGATGGGACAAAGAAAAATAACTTAAGATTACCTGGAGTGAATGAACAAGCAGGAGACACCACATACGACATTTTAAAAAATGTTCACAGACATCATGATGGAAAACTTTCCTGGTAGAGAAAAAGAATTTGAAATACAGATAAACAAGGCATACAAAACTCCAATTAGCAATAATCCAAAAAAAAAAAAAAAAAAAACCCTAGAGCCAGGCATATCATAGTTAAGATTACGGAAGTTCAACACCAGAATAGAATCCTAAACAGTTAAAATCTGATAAAAGCCATCTATGACAAACTAGTAGCCAATATTGTACCAATGGACAAAAACTGAAAGCTTTCACTATAAAATCAGAAATGAGACAAGGATGTCCACTTTCTCTACTTTTATTCAACACAGTCCTCAAAATTTTAGCTGCAGCAATTAGATGAGAAAGAAATAAAAGAAATAAAGATAGGAAAGGAAGAAGTTAAACTTCATGTTTATAGCAGCACAGTTTTTAATAGCTAGACCTTGGAACAATCTAAATTCCCACTGTCTGAAGAATTTATAAAAAAGATGTGGTATTTTTATACACTGGAATACTACCCAGCCATAAACAAGAATTGGAGACTTTTATAGGTAAATGGATGCAACTTGAGAAAATAAACTCATTAGTGAAATAAATAAGACACACATGTGTAAACATCACATTATTTCATTAGTGTGAGAAGCTGAAAGAAAACAACATATGTATATGTGTATATAAAAATATAGTTAAGATACTACTGATTTCTCTGAGTTCACTGAAGAGAAAGATTTGTGATGGTATTGTTTAGACAACTGCTTTTGGTGAATGCTTTGGGGACAACAATGTGCTCTTGGTGTATAAGACATAATCTGCCAAAACTCATAAGAAGAAACACACTATCTAAACTGTCTATACTATTTAAAGAAACTGAATGAATGACTTTTCAAAACAGGCCAAAAAGTTAACTGGTGAAATGTATAAAACTTTTCAGAACAAAAATATATCAGTTCTCAACAATCTCTTACAGAGCACAGCAGAAGAACGAAAATTTTTTAATTCATTTTATGAGACTAACATAACCCTAATACTAAAATCAGACAAACACACATTATCAAACCACAAAGCTAAATGTCAGTCTCTTGTGAACATAAATGCAAAAATAAAATCTTCAACAAAATGTTAGCAAATTGAACACAACAATATATAAAGAAAATTATATACACCACACCTAAGTGGAATAAATTAATATAATTCTATCATGTTAACAGGCTAAAAAAGATAACTCACATGATTATCTCAATAGACACAGAAAAAGCATTTGACAAAACCTAACCCACTATTCATGATAAAAATTGTTAGTAAATTAGAGATCAAAGAGCACTACCTCAATCTAGAAAAGAATACCTATGATAACCAAACAAAACAAAAACCTATTGGTAGCATAATAATGGCGAGAATCTCAAAGCCTTCTCACTGATCAAGAACAATGCAAGGACATACAGTCACACTTCTTTACCAACATCATACTGAAAGCCTGAGCTAATGCATAAATCAAGAAAAAGAAATTAAAGGTATATAGATTAGGAAGCAAGAAGTAAACTGTTTTCATTCACAAATGGCATAATTGTCTATGCATAAAATCCAAAAGAACAGAAAAAAGAACTCATAGAACTAATAAGAGATTACTGAAAGTTTGTATAAGTTGTTTATTTCAGCAATGAAGTAGAATTTGAAATTAAAAAACAACAGCATTTATATTTTTATTACTACCCCTAAAAAAGACATAAATATAAACATATACACAATCCATATGAAGAAACCTAAAAAGTCTGATGAAAGAAATCAAAAAACTGGAGAAACATTCTAGTAATACATAAGAAACTGGAATGCTATCAATACATTAGTTCTTCCCAACTTGATCTGTCAATCCAATGAAATCCCTATAAACATTCCAGAAGTTATTTTGTAAATTCTGACACACTGATTCTAAAGTGGAAATGCAAAATACTGAAGAAAAAGAACAAAGAAAATACTGAAGGAAAAGAATGAAGTTAGACTGACACTATCCAACTTTACTATAAAAAAGCTACAATAATGAACAATGTGGCACTGACAAAATGAGGCAAAAGGATCAATGGACTAGGAAATCTAGAAATACACCCACACAAATACAGTCAACTGACAATTGACAAAGGAGCTAAGACTATACAATGAAAGTGGCGTTGTAAGTTAGTTTTTTTAACAAATGATGTCGGAAAAACTTCACACCCAAATACAAACAAATGCATCAATACACAGATGTTATATCCTTTATAAAAATTACCACAAAATGAAAAAGTTTCTTATATGTAAAACACAAAACTATAAAACTTGTAGGAGGTTAATGTAGAAGAAAACTGAGATGACCATAGGTTTGGCAATGAGTTTTAGGACACAGCACAAAGACATCCATGAAAGAAATAGCTGATAAGTGAACTTCATTAAAATTAAAAAGTCAGTGTCAAAAGAATAAGAAGATAAGGCATAGTTTGGAATAAAATATTTGCAAAAGGCGTATCTGATAAAATACTATAATCCAAATTATACTAGGAGCTCTCAAAAGTCAACAATAATCAATTAAAAAATGGGCCAAAGACCTTAACACATCACCAAAGATACAGAAATAGCCAATAAGCTTATGAAAAAAATGCTCCACAACATATGTCATCAGGAAAATCCAAGTTAAAACAATAACAAAAGACACACACACAAACACACACACACACACACACACACACACACACACACAACTTGGCCAAATCCAAAACACTGATGCTACCAAACGCTGTTGAGGATGTAAAGTAAGAGGAACTCTCGTCCATTTACTAGTAGGAAAGCAAAATGGTACAGCCACTTTGAATCAAGTGTGGCAGTCTTCTAAAAGCTAAATATACTCCTACCATGCCACCCAACAATTATACTTTTTGATCCACACAAAATCTGCACATGGATGTTTATTAGCAACCAAGATATCCTTCAGTAAAATAAATCATGATATATCCAGACAATAGAATATTATTCAGCATTGAAAGAAATAAGCTGTCAAGCCACAAAAAGATAAGAAGGAGTTTTAAGTGCATATTACTACATCAAAAGAAGCCGATCTGAAAGGGCTACACACTATATGATTCCAAATATATGACATTCTGGAAAAGGCAAAAGTATAGAGACAATAATGGGGGGGAAAAAAAACCAAAAAAACAAAACAGCAGCATTAGGGGTTGAGGGATACAGACATATTTAGGGCAGTATAAACATTCTCTATGATACTAAACAAAGGATACATGTCATTATACATTTGTCCAAACCCACATAATGCATAACACTAATAGTAAACCTTAAACTGTGAACTTCAATGATTATGATGTGTATATAGGTTTAACAGTGATTATAATATGGCTGGGTATAGCAGTGAGTGCCTATAATCCCAGCTACTTGGGAAGCTGAGATGGGAGAATAACAAGTGTGAAGCAAGGCTGGACAACATGGGAAGATGTCGTCTCAAAAAATAAAAAGGTCTAGGGATATAGTTCAATGGCAAAGCACCCCTGGGTTCAATCCCCAGTACTGCAAGGGAAGAAGGGGGTTTTAAATGCTCTATCAGGTCAGCACCTTCTGGATAGTTATGACTCATGATGTGACAAATGAACCCCATGGATCCTCTTTTGCTGTGAAAGGAATCCCTAGCCTGACATTACCCTTGTGCTGGTGGCACACCAGAATATGTATCAAATTCAGTCAAAATGAATCACAGTCCTTTCCAAGGTACAAGAATTATTTGGTCTTGAAGGATGACTGGTCTCTGCTGTTGTCAGGTTGGACATTCAGTAGGAACAGCAGTTGCTAAGTTAGCACTGGCAAACAGAAGCACTCTATTGAACCTCTCTGCACACCCATCATCAGTAATTTTTCCATGTACATGTAGGTCAAAAGTATTACTTATCAGTAATAAATACTAACAGTAACATTTATTACATAGTTAGAGCCAAACATTTAATAAAAATATATATGCTAAAGCTTAGCCACTTGATCAAGAATATGCATGCATTGAAAGGGAAAAAATACTTATTTCATTTTTAAATACGGACAATACTTAATAATAGGACATGTGTACCTGCTGGGCACTGTAAAACTTCTCAACCTTGGAATCAAACTGAACATGTCATCCTCCTTTGGTGTTACACATTTCTGTGCTGGTGCTTGACTTATATCATAAAAACTTTCATATCCAAATTCCAACTTTATAAAAAATATGACAACACCAAAAGGAATATAATATGACCTAGTCAAAATCGTAAGACACCTCAGCCTAATTGCTCCCTCCAAAAAACATGCATTTGTGTGTATGTAAGTGTGTGTGTGAGACAGGATTTTGTAATGCAGGACAGGTTGGCTGTGAACTCACTTTGAAGCTCAGACTAACCTTGATCTCACAGTGATCCTCCTGCCTCAGCTTCCCAAGTGCTGGGATTATAGGCATGTGCTATCAGGCCCAGTAAAACCTATATGTTTAATCTGTTTTTGAGGAAAATATGATACTATTCTGTTGATTTTTAAGCAAGTATTTCCAAATTAATGTTTTTATTTTCTTTTTAAAACTCCAAACAAGATTTTTCTCTTTTCTTGAGCTAGAAAACTCATTCATTTCACATTCTACCTATTTGTGCCAACAAGGCAGGCTTTAACTTAATATGTGTTTATTCACTATACAGTATTCTGCTACATGGGGAAAATTCTACCTATCCACAAATATAGCTATACATATACTAATTCAATCCTACAACATTTTCTAACACGTTAATACTATAATATCTCTTGCATAAGTAAAATAAATCAGACATGTGTAAATACTGTGTTGTCTCAGTATAAGAAACTGAAAGAATAAATAAGATCCAAGATCTACAACAAACAAATAAACCCTTGTAAAAGGGTTAAGAAACTACTCAAGGAGAAAAAACAACTGGGATAGAGGAAAGGAGAAAAAAAGGAGGGGAAAAGGAAAAAGATAAAAATTTCTATATATGTGTGTAAGATAGCTAAGATGACTATACTACTAATTCTATTCATGGAAAAGAACAGTTAATAATCATACAGTTTGATAATTTTGCATATCTATATCTGGTATCTAAGCAACTCTTCTGAAGGTAATATGCAGTATAACAATCATTGTTAAATCCCTAGCATTTTGTTTTGAAAGTCTACATTTTCATTGTTTTGGGTTTTTTCTTGTTGTAGTTGTTGTCTGCCTCTTTTTTGTTTGTTTCTCTTCAGTTTATTTTTCTCTTTAATACAAAAAAGCATGTGTATATGTATATGTACACATCCTGATCTTGCTAGTTCAAAAGTCTCAGGGTTGATCAATATGTTCTAAGTAAAATCTAATTCTTATTTGCTTTGTAACATGCCTTACCTTTTGGCCAAAGGCTCCATTTCCCAAATGAAGTCCCAATCCTCTTCCTTAGACATCTGCATTCTATCTCTAACAGAAACTTCACTATTACCTATACACAAACTGTAATTTTTAACCTCCTTTCTGCAGGCCTGACTGTCAGTCCTTTGTCATAACAGACTATGCTTTTTCAGTCAGTTGTTTTAAAAAAACCTTTTCCAAGTACCTGCCTTTGTATTTTTTACCCTCAGATAGACAACACACTCAAGTGTAGGAAATCAACTCATAAATCTCTACAGACTACTGGTTAGTGCTAAGTAATAATCCCTGAATATTTGCTGGGTTAACTGACTACTTAACCTCTTACAATTGAAAAGCCATATACCTGTAAAATGATTCAAATAACATTTCTACCAAGAAAGAAAGCAGCTAAAGGAACTAAGTGGGTTTAGCTTAGAGAAGAAAAGCAATTCCCCATTTTGGTCATATTCACCTCTACTATTTCCTCTGCATTATTCTTCTACCACTGCAAGACCCAGATATCCTGACTCCTTTTTATCTCCCAGTTTATCAATTGCTTCCTGGCATCACTTCTCTTTTCACCAAACACTGTCACCAAAAATCTTCAATTTCTTATTTTCTCCAGTAGCACCTTAACTCTGAATCATTCAATGAAAGTTTTCTCCACTTCTCTTTCAAGTGAAAATGCTGTAATACTAGTCTGATTGGTTAAACATGATTTTAACAATAACAACAGCAAACATTTAACCGGACTCTAATGTGTAGGAACAATGTCCTCTGGATAATCCTGCAATGTTACAAAAGACAGAAGATCTAACTAATCACTTGTCCAATTTTAACACACAAAAAGAGGTAAAACTGAAATGTGAACTATGGCCATCTGCTTCCAGAACTCTAACATTCAGCCACTGAGCTACAGTGCTTCCCAGATGCAAAGCAATACTGCCATTCACACTCAGACTGGATCAAACATTCCTTTCCTGTGCAACCCCTTCCCCCAAGAGAATGTGCCAATTTTGATCACTCTCATTCATTCAAAAACAGATCAAGTCATTTAATGAGTTCTTCCCTCTCAACTCAGTCAGTCACTAAGACCAAAACAAGAGTAAAAACAAGAGCTTGGCTCAAATCCCCTCATTCTCAACAAACAAAATTAATATTTAATAACACATACTGTTTAAAAACACATGTCTTGATTCATTCAATCTACAAAACAACCCACATTATTACTACTATTATTATCCAGATTTTACATAGAAGAAAACTGAAGCATGAAGTTATATAATGCACTCAAGGTTACATGGCCAGCAAACAACTGAGGGGAATGCTTTCAATTAGCAATAATCACACCTTGGTTAAGTCTCATTAGCTATGATTCTGCCACTGTACAAAACTGCAAATGACAAGAGGCAAGATTTAAAATTGCTGTAGTACTGTATTAGGGTACAAGCCCTTAATTACTTTGTTAGAAAATCATCAAAGTCATAGGCATTCCATTAGTCTTGGATCCCTAAGTTTCTCAACCTTCTACCTATAACACAATCTATAACAATGAATTCATTCAACATTGGCTTTAAACCAGGCCCAGTGGTACAGACCTCAGGAGGCTGAGGCAGGAAGATTGCCAAGAATTTGAGGCCAGTCTGGGCTACACAGTGAGTTCAAGGCCAATCTTAACTACACAGCAAGACCTTCACTCAAAACAAAAGTAGAAAACAAACACAGTTAAAGTGGACTGTCAACTTCACTGGCTTCAGAGTCACCTCAGGGATTAGTAAAGCATACTTCTGTGAGTGTCTGGGTGGGTCACAGAAGTTTGACCTTGGAGTCTATTTCCAGCAACTGACTCCTTCTTTTTGTAGCTGTTCCCCTACTCTGCTTCCTGGCTGCCATGAACTAAGCAGCTTTACTCTGCCACACCTCTCTGCCATGATGTTTGTGCTTTGGAACCAGGTGATCAAGAACTGAATTCTATGAAACCCTTTCATCCTTTATGCTGTGTATGTCAGGTATCTGGTCTCAGGAAAAGCTAACCAACACAGTGGCTGATAACTGATTTGCCATGTTTTTGCTTCTTGAACATAACAGGCTTGCTCCCACCCCAGGGCTTTTATAATTTCCTAAAACACTCTTCCTCTAGATCTGCTTCCCCCTCATTATATCTCAACTTTCAAAAAGAACTTTTCTGACCATGTTACCAAATATATCATGTATACAAACACTGTTCACATGAAATTGGTCCTATTTCCTTTATAGTTACTTATCAGTAGCAGAAATTACCAGTCGTCTTTTCTTCCCAAAAGAGGGAAGACTCTGAATGATTCAGAGTTAAGGTGCTACTGGAGAAAATAAGAAATTGAAGACAATTCTAAGTTCCAAGACAATAGAGACCTGATCTATTGAACTCAATGCTATGCTTTCAGCACCTACAACAGTTCCAGTCACACAATAGGTGCTCTGATATTTACAGAATGAAAAAAAAATGCTAGATATTAAGATTATCAAGTTTAACTGTAAAAGATTATTACTTACCTGTAAGAAAAATTATACAGTTCTTGTCCTCAACAAATTCCCAGTCTATATATTCATAAATAATGACATCCTCCTCCCTTTCTATATTAAAGGAAGACAAGCCTCTTAACTTTTTCCAATACTAACTTTTCTACCTGTCAACTTAAACTTGCTCCTGAAGTAATCCATTGACTTCTATCAATTATCCCCCTCTCAATTCTTTACTCTTCTTCAACACTTACTTTTGAATACCCTACCTATCCTCTCATACTTAAATATCCTTCCAATAGCCCTCAATCTTTGCCCAGGTTATCCTAACCCTTTACTATGAGCATGTTATCAAGTTATCAGCAACCATAAACTGTTCCCATTTTGCTCAGTACTTAAAACTTCTAAGAACTTTTACTCCACTTTCCTGAGGCCAGAAGTGCTACTATGTCATGTTCCTCTGGATTTCCCTATCTTTTTTGTACAGTTTCCTTCATTGTCTCCTTTCTCTCACACCATTAAATATCATGTGCACTAGAGCTGCATCCTCAATTTTTGTTCCATTCTGTATGTATTGCTTTTCCTCTAACTCAACTGTACAAAAAATTATATAGCTTAAACTCCAGTTCTTCTTTCTTGATCATCTTTAGTAAGAAGTCTGATTGAATTATTAATCAAGTCCTCTATAAAGAATAGTTGCAGAACTTAGAAAAAATGCTAACTGTAACAAATATTAATGTTGTAAACAAGTTTCCATGAATACTTTCTGAAATACTTGAATCAGTTCCTTATTCTTTTCAATGATAATTTTTAAAAAAATGAACCAGACTAAAATATCACAAATTTTATGTACATGATTAACCTATATTAATTTTCTCTAACACTATTAATCAGCTCTTGATATATATTACTGCACAGTAAAATAGTAGAAAGTGAAGATAAGCATAGTCAATGATTATTGCATAAGTCTTGGAGATAACATACAAGTCTTGAAGACAACATACAAAGTAATATAAAATCTTTGAGAATGGTTTGTATGGATACTTACAGTACAATAATTTACTGACTCACCATTCAGAATTATACCTAATTATGACAACAAATTCTCTACTGTGGTTTTGTGCCAATATCAAAAACATTAGCAAGGAACAGACTTCTATTACTCTTGGCCTTCAGCTTAGATAGCAAAGAGCAGTTACACACATCTATGTCAGTAGGATAAACTGCTTATTCTACCAACCCTGGAAAAATTACAGACGTGAAAAGACTGTTTTATACAGAAAAAGTGTGAACAAAGGTCCATCTTTATAACTCTCACAACTGATAAACCACAACGCATGCTGATAAACTACAAATACCTGACTTACAGTCTAGTCCCTTTTGCAAAGGAAAAAAAAAGACATCTGGTTGTTGCCTAATAAACTGCCCATTCAGTAAATACAACAAACTGTTTTACTTATTTGACAAAAAGCTAACTATGTTTTCTTTATGTACTGCAAGAAACTGTGGGAAAGATGAAGACACCTCCCAATTACCACTGTCAAAGCTGGTGAAACGAGTCAGTCACCATCCTTCAGGGTATGTGGCATGTAAGGGCAAGGAAAAGAAAACAATAGGAGAGCCCTTAGCAAAAAAAAAAAAAGGCACCCACATTTTGAGAAAAAGAAAATGAAAGTGACTTAGCATCTACATCAAGAAAACTATAGTTGCACCCAGCGCAAATGAAAGCAATCTTGGAGTTACTCAAATTTTCTAACTGGTAATAGTTGTATACCAGCTGTTGTATTTTGAAGTTCTTCAGCGTTTCCTTTTCCCCCAGGAATCCCCCTCTGATTCTAAAGCCTATAAGGAACAGAGGAAATAGAACAGAAGATGATGGGAAATGGCCGATGGGTCATCAGAACACAAGAGGAGCTGGAAACACATTTCTAGAAGGCTCAAAGGCCCAATTTGAAAGCCCAGCTCTAGAAGAAAAAATCTCTGAGATACTTTTCATATCTACAGAAATTTCCATCTGCATCCCTTATTCATAAACCTCTTAAAATGTTATCTCTACTCTAATAAGCAAAAACGTTGTAAAATATGACTCTGCCTTTAACCTTATACTATTGGTCCCTTAGTGAAAGGCAGATTTCTTTTATGGAGGGTGGCAAAGCGAAGAAGGAATGTCATGGCCGGGGGTGGGGTGGGGAACAAATAACACTGCCGCAGACATTGGAAATGCCACTTCCTTCACCACTCTTGGAAATTTTCTTCGTGTAACGCTGTTACTCTCTCTATCCATGCCTCCTTCTTTCTCAACAATACACCCACACGTGTCATAACCGACGACCACCCTCCCCTTTTCCAGCCTCACATGCAATGTTCTCATCTTCCCTAACCACACACACACACACACACACACACACACACACACCTCACGGTGCAGAAATCGCAACCACCGCATCCTCTTTACATCTCGGCTCAGTGCTTCTACCACCAGCATTAAGAGCTGACTGGAAGACAGCTGGAACACACGTACGTAGACACACACAGGCGCACTCGACACAAGGATGCACACACACCGGTGCACACGCGGCATGCGGCGCAGGGAAGGGCACCCTAGGGACGCACCTGGAGGCCGGGTGTCCAGCGCTGCTGCCCCCCTGGTCCCTGTCGCTGAGCGCCGCAGTGTAGATCCTCCGGTAGCGGTCGGCCAGGGCCCGGCCAGACAGCAGCAGCTGGTAGTGACCCCGTGAGTCCGTGGCGGGCAGCCCCAGCCCCAGCCCCGCGGCGACCACGGAGCCCTCGAGAGCCGTCATGAACAGCGCCCCCGGCGCCGGGGAGGAAGACACAGTAGTGGCGGGGAAGAAGGCGTCCCCGCCGGGCCCCGCGGAGACCGCGGCGGGGGAGGCAGTAGCTGCGCACATCATCCTCCTCCTCCTCCTTCTCCTCCTCCTCCTCGCCACCGCCTCGTCCCCGCGGGCCGGGCGGGCAGACACGCGCGTGCTCACAGCCCTTTCCAACGACTACGGCTCCGCGGCGGCCTCAGGGACACTACAAAGACAGCGACCTCCTCCTTCTCCTCCTCCCCCCCGCGCCGCTCCCGCCGCTACTGGGGCAGCTCATCTAACCCCGCCACCCGGAGAGTGTAAGGAGGAGGCGGTGCTGCCACCAACGCCGCCACCCCTGCCTCAGCCGGGGCAGTCCGCAAAGGGAAGCTGTCGGCAGCAATGAGCATGCGCCACACCTCACGCATGCTCAGTAACCTGAGCCCGTTCCCTGCCTCCCCGCCCCCCCTAGTCTGCCGCTTCTCTCTTACCTCCGGGCTTTGGGTGTAGGGTGGATAGTTGATGCGGAATCTATAGAAAATCCACTTCTCCGGGTTTTACTAGCAGCATGAGGAAGAGTAAGAATGGTGTGCTGGGAAGCTGTCAGCTACAGGCATTTGTCTTCAGGTAATGGGGTTCCCTCCAGATGGGAGATGAGAAACCTGAAGGAAGGAGAGAATGTGCCCTTGGCCAGAGGACAAGTACCAAGCTCTCTTGCCACCTTTCCACATATACGTGCTGGCACAAGGTTTACTGTGAATAGAGCAGGTTTGTTCAAAATTCACGGGAAAAGAGACTCTCCGAATTAAAAGCTCTTTTGGCAATTTTTAATTTTTTGGAATTTTTGTCATTGGGACTTAAATCTCTTTTAAAAGTAATTTTGCTTTCAAAAGCAGATAGTACAGACTACTCACAGACCGCCCTCAGAGAACTCTTTTATCTCTTGATTGTGGTCACAATGGTTTGTCTTTTTGCTGTCCAGATTTACATCATTTAAAATGATTCTTGAATATGACTTGAAGTTGTAATCATAGATAAGATGGTATAACACGCAAATGTCAGATCTACCATTATTATCTGTAAAATGCAACATTGAGTTCTCTTTTCCAAGATATTCTGCCAACTCTAAATAAATGCTCTAAAAATAAATGCCAATAACCCTGGTTCCTAAAGTTGTTTTTTTTTTTTTACTCTCAATTTTAAGAGTTTGCCTACTTTACAGTCCTGACAAAATTGCTTTAAATCCTGATATTTTAGTACTATATTTCTTCTACTTACTGTTTCTTTTTGTGTGTGTGTCTTTCAATGGCTTTCTCTTCAAAATGAAAAAGCCTTAAGAGTATACACAAACACTTAGGATAAGCACTGATTCTAATTTTGTAGGGTAAAAGGTGCTGAAAAGAATAAATTTTATCTGGAACTTTAAGTGATAGATGCATATCACTTCAATTTTTAAAAAGATAACTAGAAATAGGATAATGGAAAACAGAAAAGAGCAAAGAGCAGCCATGGGAAATTCAGTGTTTTATTTGGGCGGGGTGGGGGGCAGGAATCAAACACATGCCTCACACTTGCCAGGGAGGCACTGTGAAGCTGAGCTACACTGATGGCCAAGTGCAGTGTTTTAGTACTTGTTAAATGAGTTTTGCAGTTATCTTGTTTCCTCAACCCTTTTCTAAATCTCCTCAGAACTTCTCTGTTTATTTGTAGTTTATTTATCAGCTTCTAGTCTGGAACTTTACACATGGTAGATATGTTACATGTAAATATATAAGAATTTGTTAGGCTATATTTCTACTCTAATGCAAATCTCAAAATTAAGCCTCCATCTCCAGCACCACTCTGGAGTGAGAAGGAGTCAAGATACTGGCATACAAATAGCCTCAAGTCTTCAATAGTGAAGCAAAAGACCTGAGTGTCAGTAACTGTGACAGTACATTACCTGTTGCAAGAGGCAACAGGATAGCTAAAAGGTTGTGAAATCAACCCACCTTGGATTTGGATCCTGGCTCTGCTGCTTAATTCTTGTGTATCTTTGGGAAAGTTTCCTTCTTTGAATAATGATCAAAACAATATCTACTACATGAGCTTGAAAGAAGACTTAAAGCTTCTGAATGTCCACCGTGGCAAGATGCTTTTCACAAATGGTAATAATACACATTGAAGAAAATACATACATTTTTTCTTTAATATAGGAATGATGTCTTTGTCTATTTACCTGTTGCATTCCCAGCTGCTTTTAAAGAACTATCCCTAAGCAGAAGGGAAATAGATGCTGGATATCTAAACACAGAGAAGCATTTCCAGTGCTCCCTTAGGTGGCACCTTGTAGAGTCATTGCCCAGTTAGAATTTCTGGAGGCCACTGACCCATGTGGTTGCACTAGTGTCAGCCAGCTCTTTAATTTTCCTTCAATCATAACAGTCAGTCCCAGGCTTGCTCCTCCCTGAGTTTCCTGGATAAACGCAAAACCCGGTAACTGGATAATTTCCTAAGAAACCCAACGTCATTGAGCGGCACCACTAGACTTGCGCAGACCCACACAGGCTCACTTAGGTGTTCGAGGGTGGCGCTTCTGGTGCGGTCGGCAGCGTTTCCTTCCACAGCAGCATAGCGGTCGCTGTATTCTAAATTGATAGCAAATGCACCGGTCTTTTTCTCCTTTCTCCTCCTCCTCTTCCTTCCTCCGCACTGTGCGCTCCTAGGTGTGTGGTATACAGCTATAGCGGCTGTATACCTTGGAAGGCGCCCTTGCGGTGGGCGAGGAGTGAAGCAAATGCCAGGTAGCAAAAGGCGTTTAGAACGACCCTTAATTTCACTGTCAAGGGGGCGTGAAGGAAAAGGTGGTCCCCCAGGCAAGGGTCGTTTAAACTGTCGCTGCAGAGCCAAAGTGTGGGTTCCTTGTAAAATGCAAAGTCCGCGTCCTCTCTTGCCACTCCTGCTAGCACTACGAAGTGGCTTAGCAGCCCAAGTGTAAGGAGTGACTAGGATCTTGTTATTCTAAAGAGCTGTGCAGAATGAAAGGATACAAAGGGCTTGGCCTGTATTTTGAGCAGGCTTTAGTACTTTGCACGCTGCCATTTTAGCTTTATCTCCGGCCTGGCTGGGCGTGTGTGCTGTAGTGTTAGGAAGTCTGGAGTGTGGGGACATGCGTGCGGGGCTGCCCTGGGTTGGTTGGGCTAGATGGGAGTACCTGACTCTTTGCCCTCAAAGAATAACCTACAAGGAAAGAAGACAACCCTGCCTCTGCCCATTTTATTAAGGGAATACGTACTTTTCTGTCTTTGTGGTTGATAGGTTCATTTCTCAAAAGGCTTGCCTGTGATTGTGTAACCATGGCTTCATCTTTCATTCAAGATTGCAGATTTTTGTAGTTCTTTTCCACTTGACATTGCAAATCTGTACCACAGTTTGAACTTTTACCACGTTTGCATTTTTTCTACTCTATATCGTTCAAGATTTTTTTTAAAAGAAAACCATCAGCACTGGTATAGTAAATAACAAGGCAGGAGCCATAATGTGTAGATAAGAGAACATACCAATGTTGTTAATAGTTAATAGTTCATTTAAAAGGATAATGCATTAATACTAGAAGCATACAAACACAGGGAGCGTGTATATTATCAGGCACATGAAGACTACAGAGAATGATCTGGTTTAAAATCTCAGTTTGTTCCTAGATTTACACAATGATGTACTGGAGTATTTAAAAACATAATTGGGAGCTGAAAGCATTTTAAAACAAGTGGTAACTGAGAATCATTTGTAGGAAAATATTCTCAGGCTTGAAGTGTGAAAAAATGTTTTACTCCTCAGTGACCTTGTTTTTTTAAGGGTCACAGGAGTCTGCTTTCTTAACCAATATATTACAATTTAAAATAAAATATATTTCATATAATACATTAAATACTTAAAATATAAGATAAAAATTCAACAGGGCAATTGAAAATTATTTATTTATTCTTTTTTTGTTTTAATTAAGAGATAGGGTCTCACTGTGTTGCCCAGGATGGCTCTGAACTCCTGGGCCCAAGTGGTCATCCTACCTCAGCCTCCTGAGTAGGTACAGCTACTGACCATCAGCTCAGCTTGAAATTCTTAGAGTATAAATTATACATGTCATTCCTCACCTATCCTGATCCATGAGCAAGACGAGTTAATGCTTTTTTCCTTTTATTTGTACTTGTTGTTTTGTTTTTGTTTGCTTGCTTATGTTTTGAGACAAGTTCTCCTTGTGCAGTTTAGGCTGACCTCAAACTCACAGCAGTCCTTTTGCCTCAGCCTCCTAAGTGCTGGGATTATAGGCGTGTGCCACCATGCCCAGGTTTTTTTTGTGCTAGTTTTAAAAGATGCAAATTATACATAAAATTTTTTCCTACAAATAAAAAATTTAGGTTAATCCCTGAAAAATTATTTTGAAATATTATTAGTGAGTATATGCTTTAAAGTGTGTGAACCTCATGATTTATATAAATGCAAATCAAAACATATTTTGAAAATCTTGTTCATGATGTGGTTAGACAACAACATGCTTTCTTAACTGAGATAGTCACATAATGTATAACTCTTCTAAGGAGAGACATCAAAGAACAACAGAATTCTACTTTGAAAACCTCAAGATAGTTTACAAAAGATTATTAGGCTGATTTTTATTACTAAGGATAAATAGTTTAAATTGTGTATCTTCAAACACTAAAAGGCCACTAAATTCTTACACTGAAGTTGGCAAATCTAAATGACTCTAAACTGATTATAGTAGACATACTTTGTTTATTTCTTCATTTGGGTTTTTATAAGACACTTAACCTTTCTTAGACTATGTCTTCTCATCAGGAAAGAGGATAATAATAGTACTTCAGGAGACTCTTTGAGTATTACATTATGTAATATACATGAAATACTTATGTGGCACACTCTCTGGAAGGCAATTCAGTAAACATTATTATTAAGGTTATATGAATATATTAATATATCCTTATTTGAGATGTGTCCCAACGTTGTGCTAGAGGAAGTAACAAAACATTTATACAGTTTGAGTTGTATAGACTTGGATTTGTAAGGTCTATAGTTGTTTCTGTGTATGTGTCTCTGTTTTGTTTTTTCAGAGTCTTGTCCACAAATAAAGATTTACAATATTGTGACAAAAATAGAATCCAATCTTAATTCACTAAACACATTGCTTCCTTTTATAAATTCAATGAGTTTTTGAAATTTTAACTGCTGATTATATTTTGACATGTAATACTAGTCAAAACACACTGTACTTTCTTTTCACATTGCTGGTGGCTATGGTATATGTGTAGGTTCAAAATTTATAAATCATTCATAGCTCACATTCTCCATTAATTAGTTTATAATTAACATCAAAATCTTAGCCCTGTCCAGTTTGACTTTCTAGTTTGATATTTTTATTTTTATATTTTGAAAGTAAAAAGAAATCAACTTCCTAATTCTTTATATACACTTGTTCTTAAAAAAAAATTTTGCCTCTTTTTTGACCCTGTGTTAGGTTTGCCTTCATACTACAGGTGTTTGTGACTTTTCTCATTGCTGAGACAAAATACTTCACACTTAGTGTTAAGGGAGGAAAGGTTTATTTGGCTGACAGTTTGTAGAGGTTTCAGTCCATAACTGTCTGGCTCAAAGGTAGGGTGACTCATGGCAGATAGGTATCAGAGAGGAGAAACAGTTCATGACAATCAGAAAGTAACAAAGCAAAAAGGGATAAGACCAGGTTCTTTTTGTCTCTTATGTTGTATCCAGGATTAGGGTGGTGCCAAACCAATCAGTGGACAGATTTAATAATCACCACCCTTAATCCCAACATCACACACTTTAGATTTAGTCATTTCTGAAAAAAACCCACATATGACCACATGAGGCTTTGAGGGTACATCTAGACCCAAACCATAACACTAGGCCAGATCTACTAAAAGTTTTTAGAACATATTTCATGAAAAGTAGTTCATATTCTTCCTAAATTAGTGGTGACAATATTTTCTTAATTTAGACCAAATAATCTTACTTATGTGATTTGAAATGTTGAATTAATTAGAAACTAATTCACAAATTAGTAATTAATTTACTACTTGCAGAGAAAAAATTTACCACCTGCTTTTCCAACAGATTCCTAAGATCTACCTCTATGTGCTGGTGAGGTGGTGTGTCAGTAACTTCTTGTTTGTTCTGGGTCCATTCCCCTGCAAAAGTTAGGTAAGCTTGTGAGTGAAATGAGTGATGGGAAACTAGGTAAAGAAAAGAATTAACATCTCTCTTCTCTCTCCTCCCTTTGCTTTGGGAACCAGCTGTGGAACCAGCATTTCTTTCTTAGTCTTTCCATCCCTAGAGGTTGCAAAAGCTTCATCCTGACATTAATCCACGAGATATATATGCCATTTGTATGGCTTGTGAGTTTTTTTCAACACCTTTTCACTTAGCTCCCACATTCCATTCTCTGTCTTAATGCTCTGGCATTCACTTGCCTGTTTTCCTGAGTGGACCTTAAATGATACAAGATGGTCCATTCAAATAATAACCCAAGTTTGACTTCTTGATCAAACAATGGCATTTTTCATCTTTCATCTAGTCTTGAGGCTCAGATTTTAATCAGCCAAGTAAAAGCCTACTTCAAAAATAGTATTAGTTGACTTTTCCACATCAATTCTATTTTAAATCTCCTTCTTCCTAGCCTACTTCTACTGTAGAGACTGGAAAAAATGAAACATTCTTTCTGTGAGTCTATCCTGAACCTAGAATTGGTTTTGTGATACAATTTAGGTCAGCAAGTAGAGAAAAAATCTGTTGGTACTAACTTTCTCTTTCTTCCCTTCTATGTCAAAGATAGACAAAATAGCTGTTGTTTGAAACTATGAGTCATTACTGATATTGACCCTGACATTCACAGAGCCATTGAACAATATTTTAAACTTATTTTCATTCAAAAACAAAACAAACACCCAATCATCTTAGATCTATGAGTGAAATATTCTATTACTTGTAGCTAAAATATTCCTACCAAATATACCAACTCTAGCATCTTGTCAAAGTGCATGACCTATCTACCATATCTCAGTAAACTGTTTGGAGAAATAATATGGAAAGTAAGTAAAAGAATAAATATCCACTCATTTCCCTATATCCTAAATTTTCTACCTTTAATCAAGTCAAATGAGCAGAAAGTTCATTGAGTTGTATTTAATATTATGCCTTTGAATTTTACTTAAAAATTACTTCTAAAGTGGTGTATCTTCCAGGTCTGAGGCACTTGAACCTCCAGTGCTGGAAATACTGACTGCTGTCTACTGAATGATAACCCCTTTCATAGATGGCTCTTGGGCTTTAGGCAGCTGTCTCACTCAAGGGTACAACCCTTCTCAGGGAAGTCTGAATCAAATAAGACATCAGTGTTATGAACAAAGACCTGACATTCTGACTTTGATTCAAAGTGATTCTAAAGAATGATTCTAGCTTCTAGTACTGGACATGCGGTTTGTTATACTGTTAAATCTATTGCACCCCCATATACAACACGCATACTATTTTCCTCAATAATTCCTCAATCATTCCTGTGTCCTAGTTTTGTTGAAGGCATTCTACAATGCATTTTCTGCATGCAGATTTTCCTCTCTGAGTCTGTTTCTGGAGGATCTCAAAGTAGATCAGTTGATATGGAGAGTGGCCTGAAGATATAGATTCTAAAGTGGGATTTTTAAGCTGAATTACCCACTGGTCTTCTGGTAATGAGAACCTCATCTGTAGTTAACAATTTCTAAGGCAATCCCTGTAATCTTCATTTCCAAAAATCCATGACCTGTATAAGTTTCCCTTGTATGTGGATATGCTTTGCAAATCTCTCCCAACAACACAAAATGGGGAAAGTGTCAGAATGCACATGATTCCACTTACATGCTTAATTTACATGCTATTTCCAATCTTATTTTGCTGGGATCCTCTCTCCCATGGTGAGTTTGAGGAAGTAAGCTGTCATGTGTTTGACCCTATGAAATGTTCAAGTGACGAAGAACTAATGATAACCTGTGGCTAACAGCAGGAAGGAACCAAGTTTCTAGGTCCAGCCGCATGCAAGGAATTGAATCCAAAAAAATATATAAATTGAGTCTCTGGTGAGACTGAAGCACCAGCTGGAACCTTGATTACAGCCTTGTAGAGGTTACATGGCTACAGAAACAGAGATGAAGCCTATTGGAAGATAGAAGCAGAGACAAGTGAAAAAAAAAGATTTGAAGATGCTATGCTGCTGGCTATAAAGACAGACAAAGTCATATCTTTTGAAGGTGAAGGTGGGGCACAGCTATACATAGTGCACTTTAAGATCTATGATCTAATACTGTGTTGCTAATAGAATAGGAACCCAGAATAGTAGTAGTGGTCCTATTCCTAGTGCCCCTTAGAAAATCTGTGTTTGCTTCAGGTACCAAGTAGTACTTCCACAAGAGAAATGTTAGGAGCCTCACTGGCCTTGTAATTTTGGTTACTTTCAAGCACTTTAAGATCCTCAGTCTTGAGGCCAGGGATTTAGCTGCATAAGCGCCTGCCTGGCAAGCCTTAGGTCATGAGTTCAATCCCTAGTACAAAAAAAAAAAAAAAAAAAATCTTTGACCAGAAAAGACAGGAATCCCTATCCTGGCAAATGTGACTGATCTGTCTTTAGGATTGTAAATAGGCCTGCTGCTCCATATGGGAATAGAAAAATGTGTATAACACATGATCCATTGCTGTGTGACTTGGTACTTCTACTCAGTTGTGATGTCAAATGAACAAATATTGTCCTCATGGCCTGAGAAGGCAGAGTGATAAAGAACTCAGATCTCTCAGGGTTGAGAATATGTTATCCTGTTAGACTGGCCATCTAGACTAGTGCAGGTTTAGTAAAGGTAATCTAGTGCAGACAATGGAGGAAGGTTTGCACGGTAGCATCAAAACTAGCCATAACAACAAGGGCTGCAGTTCATTCCACTTCCTCCTTCAGATTTCAACAGGCAAAAGAAACCATCTAGAATTCTGGATAGCTGGTGAAATCTCTATAGAAGAAAATAGATCTGATCAATGCTAAGGGTAGAATGCAAAGGATACTATAATATGTTGCCTCATTGTTCCTTCAGGATTTTTTTCCTTATCTCCAAGTAGTGATGTCTGCTGATAGTTCACAAATGAACATTTCTTTTAAGAACTGTCCTCAGCTGATAGTTACTGCTTGACCCATGTGATGTCATTTCCCTGAAGGATGGTAAAGAAGCAACTTAATATTGCAGTGGCACAAATATCTTGTCCCACTGCATTAATTTGGGAATAACTGAAAGGACTACGCCAATTCCAGGACTCCTTGGACTCCTCTGTTTTCAAGTGATCCTCATTTCATCAAGTCCTGCTAACTAGTCTTGCCTTCCTCACTTCTTCACTGATTTTGTTCCTAAGTATACTCCCTAATAAATTTAATAGATTTTTTGTTTCACAGCTATTTTCCTGAGAAACTTAATCTAAGGCAAATTTATGTCTGGGTAAAAGACAAAATTTTTCATTGCATTTGCTTAAAATATTGGTGACATTATTCATGACATGACATGTTTTAAATATCCTGCCTGAAAATAATATTTTTATAAAACTATAATTAAATACTCAGAAAAATTTACTTCCTTAAAACCTTTTTTATTAGTATTAATATTAGTATTAGTATTATATTGGAGATATGATCTCACTATGTAACCCAGATTGGCTTCAGACTTGCAGCAATCCTGTTTCCTAAGCCTCAGCAATGCTGTGATTACAGGTGTGCACCACCATGCCCAGTTAAAACCTGTTTTTAAAAAATGATCTATATTTTCATTATGAAAATTTTAATCCAGATTAAATGGATTTATATTTTACTATTTCTTTTTGTGTTGGAACATGGCAAAATTATTTATTACTATACCTACGGTCAAATATTTCATAGGACTTAAATATTTTATGATTTTTACTTTGTATTAACATTTTTATTGAGATATATTTCTGCATCTTTATAAGGTACATAATTGTAATTTGATATAGGTATATATGTAATAACTGAATCTGTAATAAACACTTCCATCTCTTCAAACATTAGTCAATTTTTGCATGTTAAGAATTTTATAATCTTTTAGTCATTTTGAAATATATGTAAATTAAGGTATTTTGAATCAGTTACTATCCTACCATGCTATAGAAAACCAGAACTAATTCCTCTCCTCCAGTTGTGATTTGGTTCTCCTTATTTAACTTTTAAAAAATTTCCCCTTTGCTTCCCTTCCCAGTTTCTACTGATCACTGATTCTACTCTTTTCTTCTATGACATAGACTTTTTAGTTTGCACAAATAAGTGAGAAATGTGGCATTTTTCTTTCAATGGTTAACTTATTTCACTTAATATAATGACCTGTAGTTCCATCCATGGTGTTGTACATAATACAATCATTCTTTCATGGTTGAATAATTACTCATTTTATACATGTACCATGTTTTCTTTATCCTGTTATTCGTGGTGGCGCATCTAGATTAATTCCATATATTAGTTGTTGTGAATAGTTTTGTTGAAAGTAGTTTTGTGAATAGTGTTGCAATAAAGCTAGAATGCAAGTATCTCTTCATATAATGATTTCATCTTCTTTAGATAACATACCCAGTAGTGGGATTTCAGGATCATATGAAAGTTCTATTTTTAGTGCTTTAAGAAATCTCAATACTATTTTTCTTATGGGCTGTATTAACTTACATTCTTGCAAGTGATGTGTGAGAATTCATTTTTCTCCACACCCTCATCAGCACTGGCTATTTTTTGTCATTAAAAATATATCCATTCCAAATAGGGTTAAATGATGTGTCATTGTGGTTTTGAGTGTCCTGATGATTGGTAACACTGATCATTTTTCATACACTTATTGGTGATTAATATATTTTCTTTTGGGAAATGTCTATTCAGACCATTTGTCCATTTTTAATTAGATTTTGTGTCCTTTGGTTCAGACTCTTAGTTCCCTACATATTCTGAATATTAATCAGATAAATAGTTTGCAAATATTTTCTCTCATCCAGAAGGTTGCCTCTTTATTTTCTTTATTATTAATGAGCTTCTTAGTTTGATCTAATCCCATTTGTTTATTTTTATTTTTTGTTGCTCATGCCTTTGGGGGCCTATCTAAAATTTTTTTTGCTCTATATACAGTGTTGTTATAGTTTAGGTCAAAAAATGTTCTCCAAAAGTCTCATGTATTCAGAGGTAGAGATTTTTGGAATGGATCCAAATGATCCAATTTTTGGAATGGATCATAGGGATACTGTACTCATCAGTGGGTTAATCTATAGCTGAAATTGCTGTTAGGGAATGGGGCCTGGTTGGAAATGAGACACTGGGAGTCTGACCAAGAAGACCTATGTATTCTTGTCCCTGGTTCCTCTCTTCACTATCTGTTTTCTGGTAGCCATGGACTAGCAGCTTTCTTCTATTAGCCCTTCTGCCATTCAATTTCTGCCTTGTAGAAACCATGAACTGAACTCTTTAAAACCATGTGCCAAAATAAACCTTTCATCATTTAAGTTGCAGATGTAGTGTATTTTGTTCTAGTAAAATGAGTGACTAACACAGAAAATTGGTGACAAAAATGGTGTGGGTGCTATGACTGTACATGACCATGTGGTTCAGAAGCCCTTAGAACTGGCTTATGAAAAGGTTTGGAAAGGTCTGGAGATGCAAGCTAGAAAATCCTAGAATCTGATAATCAGAGCCTACTGGGCAACTTTGTGGACAGAACTCAGAAAACCAGAATGCTAATAGGAATGTAAACAGTAACAGCCAGGCTCTTGAGCTTTTAGATGGGAATAAGGGATTTATTGGGAATTGGACTAGAGGCCATGTATATTACATTCTAGAAAAGAGTTGTCTACATTTTGCCCATATCCTAAAAATTGGTATTAGGCTGAATTTAAAGATGGTGGACTAATTAATCTGGTAGAGGAAATTTCAAGGCAGCCCAGTGTTCAGGTTGTGGTATGATAGCGCTGGTTGCTTTCAGTCAGATTTACAATGAGAATCAAAAGTAAAAATCAGAGCCAAAAGATATAGAAATTTTGCTGTATAGCCAGAAAGAAAACACCTGCAAAGTTGGGGCCAAGGAAAGTATGATTGTTGAAAATGTTAGTGCCATTGAAAAAAACCCAAGTACTTGCATCAGGAAAATAGGAAAGATATCTTGAGAATGTTCCAGGTGGAAATGTTCCACCACCCATCTGGCTTAAGGATGTAAAAGGGGAAACTCAGAAAGACTTTGCTTTCAGAAGGAAGTCCCATGCTGCTTTGCTAATTAAGGGCCCTCCAAAAAAGTGTTTCCTGGAGTTCAGCTATTCAGACACTCAGAGGTTGCTGTAGCCAGAGTCCAAGAGGGCCTGGTTATTACTGAGATAGTGGCAGATCTTGGTGCCATCAATGTTGTTCTGGTTGTACAAACACATAAAATATGAGAGTTATAGAGTCATGGGGAGCTGCACTAGATTTCAGAGGAGGGTCTGGGAAGCCAGGTGATGTGCCCCTGAGAGAGTTGTGATAAAGCCATGGGAATTAACCTGAAAGTACAGTGGTGATCCCAAGAAGTTAAACATGCCAGGAACATGAAATGCCTACTGAGGAAAGCTGCAGGGCATGAGCAAAGCTAGCCCAAGACAAACGTTATGTGGGCTGCAATCAGCAAGGCCATAGGGGCAGGGCTACCTAAGCCCTTTAGAGCTCACATCTCGCTACACTTTGCTCCAGGTACTGGACATGGAGCTATGGAGTTTAATGTTTACCCTGTTGAATTTTGGTCTTGTTTTGGTCTGATCCTCTGCTAGCCTCCTATTCTTTCATTTTTTAAAGTAATCTTAAAATATGACATTATTAACCATTAAATTCAGCAGAATCCAAATACAGGCTTTATAGCTATTAAAATCAAAATTTGACCCTGTGGGTTTATCATTACTAGTTAGCATACAGTACTTTTTTGTAATTGGAATTGGGTTTTGTTATGTACTATTACCCCAAAGTTTTAATATGTTAAAAAGAATATTAAAAATACCAAACTATAACTTGTGCCAATATATGTTGGAAGTATTTAACTTTCTTTTTAATTTTTTAAGTGCCTCTAAGAATTTGCCTCAAGTTGCAAAGGAAACTACAGATTGGGAGTAATTCTGGAACTTTAATACTTTGGTAACTCTTAGGCTAAATTCATTTTGCATAATGTGGTAGACATAAACACACGAGGAGCAATGGTAAGAAAAGCTATGATGTAGGTCTAAAATCCTAATGCTGCCTTCCAAGTCTTGTGTATTCAGATGTAGAGCTTTTGGAAGTGATTGGATCATGGAGCATTATATGCATCAGTGTGTTAATCCACTGATGAGTTCGTTGCTGAATATGCTGTTAGGGAGTGGGGCCTGAAGTTCATTCATAAATAATGTAGGAATCCAAGCTGCCAAACTGATAAATTTTGGAATTTTATTAGCTGAGCTCAGTGACCACCCGTAGACCCTTGTTTCAGAATCAAAACACATGGCCCTGAACTGGAGGGTTACAGGGCCTTTAAAGCAGAAAACTGAAAAGCTAGACATCCTATTGGAAAAAATTTAACTAGAATCTTAAATTAATTTTGGTTGACACCTGTATCCTGCTTCTTTGTTGAGCAGGTTAATTTTTTCTCTTGTGGGTGCAGCTCATTCTGTTTTTCTTTCTTTCTTTCTTTCTTTCTTTCTTTCTTTCTTTCTTTTTTTTTCATGGGATTTGTACTCTGAGTAATTTTTCACTTCACTGGGTCAAATACAGGGCACAAGTCAAATACAGGGTACAAGATGACATTAGTTATGCCTAGGTACAGCAGGGCCTTGCTAGAAGTGGGTTAGTGGGGGCATGACCTTGAATGATATATTTATCCTTGGTCTTCTCTTCTCTTTCCTCTTAAACTGAGAAGACAGAAATCTAAAACTAAGATGATCTCTCCTCTGCACCCTAAATTAGCAATTTTATCCACCTACTCACTCTGTTACAGGCAGAACAGTCTTCTCTAAGCATTAGGAAGAGATTGTATGATCCCAAAGGCACTATCTCCTGGCTGGATAAAAGGAGGAAGGAACCAGGCCGCAGATGTCTAACTTCTCTTTGCTAACTCAACAGTGAGTTAAATTTCTGCATTCCCCCATCCATTCACCTTCTGTCATCATTGTTCCTCTTGATGACAGAATGTAGCTAGGCATCATGATCAGAGGACACCAGTGAGGCAATTGCTAACTATCATGGTTTAACATAACCCATTGAGGGCCTCAACAAATGCAATCAACCTGGAGAAAACAAAAAGGCTCCTTCAAGAGGTCAGATGCATAGGAAATAATGATTGATTTAAGGTGGAAAGTATGACCTTGTGTGACCCCAGATTCTGACTGGGTAAGAGTGTTGCTGAGATGGGGTGTTTAGGCACAAGACTTTTGAATGAGAGATGAAGAGTGATATTTATCTTCTCTAGCTTGTCTCCTGACCTGAAAAGAATTTGAGAGAATGTAATTACAGGATGAAATCACTTGCCCACTTATACACATATCTACCTTTGCCTTGGATTTTTGGCTTAACATACTGTTCTCACTCTTTTAAAACCATATCATATGCAATGAACTATAATTTGGCAATAAAAGAGTAATACACTGATATGAACTTTGAAAATATTGTGCAATGGTTTAGATCTAAAATGTCCCATAAAATTCTTGGGTTTGTGGAAGGTGATAAAATCATCAATGGATTAATCCATTTCTGACAGAAGGTGGAGCAGGGTTGGAGGGTGGTCATTTGTGGGGGGAGTGGCCTAGAATGGTGTTTTCTTGTCATAGTTTCCTCCCTTCTCTCTCTGCTTCCTGACTGTCATGAGTTGAGCACTGTTTTCTCATCCATGTCCCTGTGCTATTTCATTTCTTCCTTGAAGCCAGCCAGCCATGGATTGAAACCATGAACAAAAATATACTACTCTTTATATTGTGAGTGTTGGATATTTTGTCCCAGTGACAGAAAGTAGCTAACACATATGTTAAATTGAAAGAAGCCAGACACAAGAAGGTACTTATCATGTGATTTCATTTACATGAAACATCCAGAATGGATAAATCCACTGTAGATTGATGGTTGTCAGTGGTTGTGGAAGACAGGAAGGTGAAGAATAGATAGGAGATTGCTAGGTAATGAGGTAAGATGGTAATAATATTATAGAATTGTCACTGTACAATTGTGTGAAAATTCTAAAAATCACTGAATTGTACACTTCCAAAGGATGAATTTTACATTGTGAACTATATTTCATAAATTTAATTTTAGGGCTGAGGTAACTTAGTGGCAGAATAATTGCCTAGCATGTATGAGACCCTAAATTTAACCCACAGCAACATGCACAAATAAGAAAAAAATCTCCCTGAAATCCTTCCTTCCTTGATTTTGTATTAGAACACCTAAAGCTAGTTGCCACAACAGGCAAATAAGAGCTGCACATTCTCCATACCTCCCAGAGTGCTCTCCTCCTTTCCTTGAATTGCTTTGTGCCCCAGGAGACTGGTTTCTGTGCACTACGTCACTTGGCTCCTTCCAGGCTACATGGTGACTGCGTTTAACCAATGGGGATCCCCTCTCAGGAGATGGAAAGTAGGAGAATAAGCATGTCTCGGTATTTCCAGTTCCTCTCCTGCTTCAGAGGTAGCAGTGACAGGTTCTTTTCTGACTAGGGATCCTGCTGGGCGGCTTTCCTTCTTGACTCCACTCTCAGAGCTCTAATAACTATTCCCTTCCTTTACTCGTTCAGTCCTAGAGGTAGTGACAATTTCCTGTTTCCCATATTCCTTCATTTATCTTGCCCAGACCTCAGAACGAAGCCCTTCGTTGCAGTCTCTCCATCTGAATTACCCAGCCAGTTTGTTTCCTAACAGAATTCTGACTGATACAACCTGTAGATTTAACTTACTATAGTACAAGGTTACTTCTCATACATGTCGTAGTCTGATACAGTCCTCTTCATTCTTGGAATTTTGCCATCTGAAGTACATGTTCTCCAACCTGAGCCAGGTGCAGAGTAAATTGGAAACTAATATAGGATGCTATCAAGAACAAGGCTTGAAAGTGGCTTTCATCAATTTGATCCACTTTCGTGAACTAGAACAAGTTACAAGGCCCCAAGATAACTACCAGGGAGGTTGGGACAGTGATGTATTGAACATGGGACTTTTTGCTCTGGCTATAAAATTGCTTTTCAATTTTATTGAACTTATTAGTGAGCCATAAAAAGTACATCACTATCTGGCACCAGTCTACCATGCTATCTCTATGGCTGCTAGACACCCATAGAGTGACTTTGTCTGAGTTCCCACTTTCCACTTTCTCCATCTGGCTAAGTCAAGGCCAGACTCAAGGCAATTTGAGACTTAATGTGAGATCATATAAACTCTATTTCTTGATATGAGAAACAGCTTACCTGTACAAGAGTGAGAGAAGTTATTAAAGGTTGTTTTTGGAGGCTAGCTATCTTGCTCAGACCCAAATATCATTAGGACAAATTTTCACTTAGTCATAAAAATTTCATAGAAATATAACAAAGGTAAGGCCAAAGGATTTCATACTTGTTTTGTTTGGAATTTTATGGGTGTAATTTGAGTTACCAGTGTAACACACTTGGGTTAATCTGTTTTGGTAATTGTCACATTCATAAAGAGACAACATTTAGATTCAAGTATCTGATTACTTCTTTGTATCTTCTCATGAAATCTTGCTAAAGTATTTTATATTATAGCTTTACTTTGAGGTAGGCTATTGTTTTTTAAGTTACATATAGATATTTATTAATTTAATGTTAGCATTTTGTATTCCTCATTTTCTGCTTGATTTTAATTTTTTACTATCTCAAAATAAGTGCTGTGAACCTAAATAAATTTAAATCTCTGAGCAGTAGCACAGAGAATACAATAAGTACACAAACCAGCAAATAGCCACTTCTGTGTTTCTCAATTATTAAAATGTATAATTCTTCTGGAATACATAGTATTTATCATTTCTTCTATCAAAAAATCTATTTATAGTCTGAACCAAATAAATAGGAAGACCTAGATATGTGTTATATTAATAATTTATGTATATATATATATATTTATATATCTTATTCCAGTACTGGGTATTGAACACAGGCCTTATGAATGCTAGGCAAACACTGTACCACTTGAGCTACATCCCCAGCCCTTTTTATTTTATTTTGAGACAGGTCTTTTTAAGTTGCCCAACTAGATTTAAACTTTTGATCCTTCTACCTTACCCTCCCAAGCAGTTGGGATTACAGGTGTGTGCCCAACTGACCATGTTATATTTTATTGCTATACCTTAATATGAATACTTTTTGATTTATCTACTATACAATTATGTTATTGAATGAACATAAAATTATATCAATTGTATATTTCTGACTTCATATAGTATTTTCCCTTATTTATATTATTCTCAAGAAACAAAAATAACCACTAGATCTTTTAATAAAAGCAGCCCATATACACATACATTTATCCTATAGCTTTCCTGAAAATATTAAGTTAAATAAATACTATACTTGGAATATATCTATCATCATAAACTAAATTTAATAGAACTGTAACTACTGATAATCTGTTTTTGTGGTCAGTTGCTTAAGCAAGTATAATACTGTACATTACTTTATATTCAAGGTTTTATTTTCTAATATTTATAATTTCATAAGTAGATCTTTGATTATTCAATCATCAGCATTTCTCTTAATGATTTTAAAGCAGTATACAAATACAAAAAACAAATAAATTCACTTAATGTCCTTGTTTTGGGCTCTGAAAAATATTACTCTGGTCTTTGTAGTATACTGAGGCTACCTTCCTAGTTGATGTTGACCTTTGGTTCTATTGGACAAGTATTATACTTTTGGTCTAGCAAACAGGTATTGCTCTCCTGATCTGGAGGGAAGATACTGCCTTCCTGGTCTTGTAGATACTTGCTGTTCTCTTTGTCTACTAGATAAATTATACTTATACGTGCCTGGTCTGTTGACAAATATTGTCTGTTAGGTCTGGTATTCAGATGCTGCCTTTCCAGTCTGGTTAGAACCGTAGAAAGATAGGGATCAAACTAAAACAGTCCTATAAATAATCCTTCAGCTTTTACTCAGGAAACAGTAAATGATTCCCTGTTTGTTACCACTGTTATGAAGTATGTATAGCCCCTGAGAAATATTAATATGGCTAAGATGTCAGAGGTTTAATTACTTAACTACTGTTGCTACAATAAATTGAGGTAAACATTATCTATTTTCCTTTTCAACCTACTTCAAGGAGGTCAACAGTAATCCAGTTTCAAATCAAGCTTTATCAACATGCTTTATAAACTGAACACTGGTATGGGAATCCCCAAATATCTGAGCACAAAGAGAAAGTCCCCACCTAAGCCAATCACCATGTCTACTTCAGTTTTAGTCTGGGAAACTAGGTCAATCTCAGTTCTAGTGTGGCAAGAGAAAAGTTGGTATGGCTTCTTGTAAGTGGAACTAGTTACTAATTTAAGCATAAATCTTTGAAATGCTAGTGACATACAGTATTGAAGGCTTGTATGATTTTTTTGTTGTATTCATCTTTGTCAACCGTTTTTTCTTCTCACAGAAATTATAAAGTCTGCTCAATGGATGCAAGAGTTTACTTAATTTTTGCACAAAGACTGTAAGAAAATCAGATAATAGTAAATTCTACAACTCAACCCATAAATAATGTTTATAATATAGATACATAGTATGTTTAAGGCCTACTTCATAAAATGAAACAATTGAGTTGGAGAGAAAAATGGGATATTGAAATAACTAGAGATTTAGCTGAATTTTATGCAATCAACAAAAACATTCCATTCTTGTTCTTCTCTGTTCTGCACAGAAATCATCCCTGTAACATCTTATACCTCATGATTATGCTAATTTGTCTAAAAGAATCTCAGATATCGATTCGTTGTTACTGTTCTCCTCCAAAGAGAGTAACTATGGAAAGCCTTGACTTTTAAACTTTGTTACTTATTGCCAGCTCTGGGAAAATACATGCCTATTTACAAATCTTCAGAAATATACATATGTATGCGTAAATAATGGCTGAGGAAGAATGAAAATAATTGGCTAGTATAAATTTTCAACTGATACTTGATTTTATTTACTACATTGCTTCAAATATTGGATTTCCTAAACTATTTCTCATATTTATATAGAATGCTAGTGTTTTAAACATAATTTGTGAGACATAACTAAAAACATTTAAGTGCCATCTTTATATTCCAGACAAGAAAACTATGTCCAAAAAGTTTAAAAATATATACAAGGTCATAAAATTAAAATGTGGCTGAGTGCTATACATATTTCATTCTCATTTCCTCTCATATTTCAAAATGACACTTATAATTGTCCCTAAACTATGTATGTATACAACCTTATAAGCAGAACTTGATACTTATAAACAACTCAAGAACATTACTTAATGTTACTTCAATGTTTTCA
This sequence comes from Hydrochoerus hydrochaeris, assembly GCA_004027455.1. Taxonomy (NCBI): domain Eukaryota; kingdom Metazoa; phylum Chordata; class Mammalia; order Rodentia; family Hydrochaeridae; genus Hydrochoerus; species Hydrochoerus hydrochaeris. The sequence goes on from PVLA01000413.1 coordinate 344,021, forward strand.
TCTCTAAAATAAGAGATAGTAGTACTACCTGCCTCATAGAATTGTTAATGAGTTAATTTACAAAAGCTTTTAGCCTAAATACTCAGCACGTAGTAAGAGCTCAGCAAATATTAGTCATTGCTGGGAATACTGATTTTTATGGTCCTTTTCTTAGACCATAAAAATTCTCACCTGTTTTAAAAGGGATTTTTCCGAATTATAGTTTATTGTCTTTCAGTCACTCTTCAGTTACATGGATTTGAGGTGGATTTTTTCCAATCCATTTTCCATACTTTTACTTATCTATGTATAATATGTGAGGGTGAGTGTATATATGTGTGAGTGTGTGTGTTAGTAAATATGCCTAATGTGGATATTTTTTCATATAAATTGCCTGTCCAAATCTTTTGCAACTTTTTGTTGGGTTCCTGTGTCACTTTAGGTCCCCATTCAGCCTAGCGGAAATGGTGGGAGAGAGGAAGGAATCAGAATGTTTTTTCCAAATTGGAGACTTCTGAGAAAAAACCTTTCTTCCATTTCCTTGTAGACATCTGTGTTAAAGTTTTTTTTTTCATATGTACTCTCACCTACGTGTACATCTTACATGTGATTTGCGGACTACCTTTTGTTCTGGTCTTTTCAAGGATAACCTTTGAAAGTTAGAGATATCATATCATCTGTAATAGTTAGGTTGTGGTTTGTTCCCTATGAGTTTATGTGTTACATTGCTGGTCCTTGGAGGTGCAATGTTAAGAAGTGCTAGGATCTTTAAGAGGTGGAGTTTACTGGGAGATCACTGGGAACATTACCTTGGAAAAGAGTAAGTAGTTCTTATGGGAGCCTATACTTCTTGGGAGAGGATAGTTAAAAAAAAAAAAAAAAAAGCAACAATGGCTTCTCCTTGTTTTCTGAGTTTCTGTCTTGCCATCAGATCTCCCCCTCTTGCATATGTTTATACCATCTAGAGAGAAGGGAGAGGCCCTTGTAAGGCCTTAAGACCAGAACCTTATTGTTTGGACATTTAGCTTCCAAAACTGTGAGCCAAATAAAATTCTCAATTTATTTATAGATACCTAGATTTAAGTATTTTGTTATAGCATCAAAAAATGGACTAATATATATTTAAAGCCAAAGGCATGAATGTTTGCTGTCCAGTACAGTAAAAGTATCTGCCTCTGGAGCACAGATTAAACATCCATCTTAAAATATTCAGGTTCATTAAGCTTAAAGTTCTCCTGAAATGCAACTCACTTCAGGTGCTGATGTCATCTGTCCTTTTCATAATTCTTGTGGGAACTGAAGCTTGGGGAACCACCATAAAATTACTAATTCTCTGGATATTCATCTTGCTGGAAGTAATAACCTGTTCTTCTCCGACTCAAAAGCCTTAAGTCTCCTTCCAGCATCCTGAAACAATGGTAGGTTAACTTGTTCATCTATAAGCGAGATCAAGTCCTAAACTTTTCACAGTTCTTGACAATCTGTTTAGGCAGTGGATGTAATGATCTTATCCTGTGCTTATCTGAGCATGAAAAAAAGCATCAGAAAGATGGCTGGATGAAAGAAGAAATTTAGTAGATCTCCTTGTGTGACCACCACTGGACCACACATACAGTTGTGTATTGCCATAATAACATACTAAAACAAACAGCAGTGAAATTTCAGTGGTTAAAACAAACATGCATTTCACTTAAAAATTGAAACTTACAGCTAATCTGGGCTGAGTTCACTCACTTTTCTGGAGGTTGATGACTGGTGAGTGATGTAGGACTGCTTCAACTAGAATAGCCTTGATTTTTGATCTTGGTACTAGAGAGTCAACAAAAATGTGGTCTCCCCTGGTGGTAGCAATGAACATGAGCATACAAGCCCAATTGCATCACTTTCCAAGTTACAGCTTTTGTCATATCTATTAATTACTCACTGACCAAAGAAATCCCCTAAAACAGAAATAGCATTGCTTAAAGAAAACAAAACCATCTTGAGATAAGGAAATTCCAAGGAAAGTCCCGACTCAAAAATAAGCTCCACCTTTTTAGTAAAAAAATCTACAAAATTGTGTTAAAGGACCTAAATACAGGAAGAGTGAAGAATTGGTGTTCATAATGTAATTAGTCTTCCAATAGGATCATGATCTGTGTTTCTATAGGTCCAAAGAAAACGATGAAATGGAATTAGACTTGAGCCATCTACTTAGGATACCATATAGTATCATTTTGTGCCAGAAAATGGGACTGCATTAGCTGGAGACTTTGGGCATTCCATAGATGGAGGAACTTTTAACTAGAAGAGAGATAAAAGAGGGTGAACTTGAACGAAGTCTTTTCCTGTTTAGGGAACTGTGTAAGGGGAAACACAGTTATCATGGGGGAACTTAATAGTTCATTGTCTCAAGGAGATACATCAACAAGACAAAAAGTCAGCAAAAAAAATAAAAGAACTAAAATAAACCTATGAACAGATGGATTTAGTAGATGTTTACAGAGTATTCTACTCCATGACATCAGCATACACATTCTTCTCAGCTGTACAAAGGACAATCACCAAAATAGAATATATACTAGTTCATAGAACATGCTTAAGTAAATGCAAATGAGTTGAAATTATCCCATGCATATTATCAACCATAGTGCAATGAAATTGGAAATTAATGAGAAAAGAAATCACAAAATCTATATAAACACATGGAAATTAAATAACACCCTCCTGAACAACCAATGGCCCAGAGATCAAGTTAAAGAAATAAATTAAACAATATCTACACTCAAATGAAAATGCAAATACAGGGCCAGGGATTTAGCTCAGCAGCTGAAGCACCTGCCTTGCAAGCGAGAGGTCATGAGTTCAATCCCCAGTACAAAAAACAAAATGCAAATGCAATTTACAATAATCTGTGAGACACAATGACAACACTGCTAAGAGGAAAATTTATAGCAGTGAATTATCACATCAGGAAAATAGAAAAAGCAGAAATAAACAACATAATGCTGCATCTCAAGCTTCCAGAAAAATACAAGCAAGTCAAATCCAAAGCTCATATAAGGGGAAAAACTATAAAGATCAGAGCAAAAAATGAATGCAATTGAGATTAAGATAATACAAAGTATGAATTGAAGAGTTGATTCTTCAAGAATATAAATAAAATTGATAAACCCCTACCCAACCTTATCAAAAAAAGGAAAGAAAAAAAAATTCATGCAGTAAGAGATGAAAATGGTAAAATCACTAAAGATACTGTGGAAATTCAAAAGATCATCAATGCCTACTTTGAAATCTTTACTTACATAGTATGGAAAACACAGAAGAAATGGACTGATTCCTAGAAACATACAAATTACCGAACCTGAAATAAGAAGATATAAAATTTCTGAACAATCCAATTATTAATGAAATTGAAAATGTAATTAAAAACTTACCAACCAAGAAAAGCCCAGGTCTTGGTGGATTCATGGCTGAATTCTACAAGAAATTTTAAAAGATGCCAGTACTTCTCAAACTCTTTAATGAAATTGAAATGGAAATGATTCTCCCTAACTCATTCCTGGAAATAAATACTAACCTAATACCAAAATCAGAGAAAGAGAACTATAGGCCAATCTCCTTAATTAACATAGATGCAAAAATCCTCAGTAGAACACTAGCAATACTAACACTCAAAAATCAGTAACATTCCTGTACACAAACAACAAACTTACTGAGAGAGAAATAAGGGAAACCATACCCTTCACAATAGCATCCAAAAAATTAAGTACTTAGTAATCAATCTAACAAGGGAAGTAAAATATTGATACATTGAAAATTATAGTACTCTGAAAAAAAGAGATTGAAAAGGATATTAGAAAATGGAAAGATATTTCTTGCTCATGAATAGGAAGAATCAGCATTGTGAAAACAGTCATACTTCCAATACTTTTACACAGGTTTAATGCAATCCCGTCAAAATACCATTAGCATACCTCACAGATCTAGAGAATACATTCCTAAAATTCATTTAGAAAGAGAAGAGAACTTGAATAATAAAAGCAGTCCTGGACAACAAAGGCAAGGCAGGAGGCATCACAATCTCAGACTTGAAATTATACTACAAAGCTGCTATAATAAAATCAGCATGGTACTGGCAAAAAAAAAAAAACCTGATGATCAATGGAACAAAACACAACTACAAACACACTCAGCCACCTTTTGTTTGACAAAGGAGCTAAACATGTTCACTGGAAAAAAGATAGCCTCTTTAATAAGTGGTGTTGGACAAACTGGCTTTCTACATGCCAAAGACTTAAACTAGACCCATGCCTATACCATGCACTAAACTAAAGTCTAAGTATTAAGAAACATTAAACCTACTAAAAGACAAAGTAAGTAGAAATCTCAAGAACATAGGGGTAGGCAAAGAGTTCATGAACAAAGACCAAACTGCATGGGAAGTACTTCAAAGAATCAACACATAGGATCTCATCTTATTAAGAAGTTTTTGCACATCAAAAAAATCACCAACAGAGTAAAAAGAAAACCCACAGATTAGGAAAAGATTTCAACCAGCTGTTCCCCAGACAAAACACTTATCTAGAACATAAAAAGAATTGAAAAAAATCAGGCTCCACAAATTTAAAGACCCAATCCAAAATATGGGCACCTGAGATGAATACACACTTCTAAGATGAAGAAATACAAATGTCAAATAAATACATGAAAAAATGTTCAACATCATCGATCATTTGAGAAATGCAAATTAAAACAACACTTAGATATCATCTCATGCCAGGGATAATGGCTACTATCAAGAAATTAGGTATACATGTAGAAACTTATACGTGTGTAGAACTTCTAAACAGTTTATGAGAATTGATTATATTTATTGTAAAAAAAAAAGAGAAAAAGAAAGTATTCTAAAGGATATAACTGCATGTATGTTTAAGTGTGTAGGATTGATAACCATATTACTAAGTTTTTGTTGGATAGATGAACAGAACTGATTGCAGTCTCACTGTTTAAATGTCTACTTTGTATGCTTTTGTAACTTGAACAATTACTTCTAAGAGGAAAATATGTAATTATCAACTAGTGATTTCTTACTGGTTTTTGTTTTTGTTTTCTTTTGAAATTTTGTATTATTTCTACCCTCTTTCTGTTTTATTTTTTTTCTTTAAATTAAAAAAAAAAGAACACAATGCCTGGGGGAGGGGAATTAACCAATAACAAATGCTGGCAGGGCTGTGGGGAAAATGAACCCTTCTCCACTGTTGGTGGGAGTGTAGACTGGTGTAACCACTGTGGAAATCATCGTGGAGATCCTCAAAAAGCTAGGATTAGAGTTTCTATTCCACCCAGCTATTCCCTTTCTGGGTATTTTCCCAGAAGAACTGAAAACTTCATACCACAGAGATATATGTGCACATATGTTTATAGCTGTACAATGTGTAATAACTAAATCTTGGGAACAGTCCAAATGTCCATCACCTGAAGAATAGATTAAAAAATGTAATACAATGTAATACTACTCAGCCAGAAAGAATGATAAATTGAGGCTTTTGTAGATAAATGAATACAACTAGAAACTATTCTCATATGTGAAATAAATCAGACTTGCATGTGTAAACACTGTATTGCCTCATTAGTGTAAGAAACTGAAAGAGTAAATAAGACCCAAAATTTACAATAGATATAGTAAATGGGAAGGAAACTGTTCAAAGAGAAATGATATTGTTTGATCAATCTTACATTCCTGTATCTGGTAGCCTGAGCAGCTATTCTGAAGATAACAATATGCAATATAACAACCATTGTTAAATTCCTACCATCTTGTTTTGAAATCCTGTATCACTATTGGTTTTTTTTTGTTGTTGTTATTTTGCTTTTGTTGTTGTCTTTTGATTGTTTGCTTCTTGGTTTTTCTTTTTTTCCTCTTTGAAATGAAAAGAAAATATGATGCTCTTTTCCCCAAATTTAGAACCAAAAGAAATACAGAATGTTATCTGTGGGCAAATGAATTTAAAAAAGAAAGAACTCAGTAACTGATGCTGTATTCTTTTGTAGGAAAGAGTATCTCTTCATTACCTATAGAACATAATATAATAGTGCTATGTAGTGGTATGATTACCATTACATTAATAAAAGATTATTAAAATTTGCCATTAAAATCAAGCTTATAGCCCTTTTATTATAAATTTATATTTACTCATTTGTAGCTTGGAAATTCATTATAAAAACTTCATCAGCCCTAAATTCCAATACAAATATATGTTCATATTTTGGTATATTTTCATTTAATATTTTTTCTGATGTTTGCATATGTTTTGATAGATATTCTAAGATTATTCTGTATACCCAGCACCTTTTCTAGTTTTTTAAACTCAAAATTATGCTTTAATAATGTTATATAATTAAAAAGTTAAAAATTAATTTTACTTTTTAATAGGTAACATATGAAAGTACCATATTTTACTCCACAGTTTCCCTTTTGTTTTTGAATTATTTCTATTCTTTTGCCCTTATAAATAATGTCAAGTTGTACTTTATTCTTTACAAAATTTTCATGTGATCTCTGATGTCAATTCTGTTGAGCTACATTCCTAGAAGTAGAAAGACTAGGTGAATAGGTTTTCTTTTTAAGATTTTTGCATACTCAATACATTGTTTTCAAGAAAGATGATGTCTATGTTATCGTTAAAGAACAATTATGTTTCCATGGGTCCAATGACAAGAATGGAATAGAGTTAAATTTGAGCCATCTCAATAAATTAGCCTAGTTGAAAAGCAAAGCATTTTTTTTTGTTTTCTAAACAGGTGTTTTTGAATACATATTTATAAAGTATATACATGTGTGCATGTATGTGTGTATTTAAATGTGTGTGGAGGTATGTGTATGCACCTTTTATTATCTAACCCCCAAGAAGTATTTGTTCTTTTCTTTTCCATCCACCACTGGCAATTTTTAAAAACTTAGTCTCTTAAATTCTGTTTTTCAGACTAATCATTAATCAAATTGTTTAATCTTAGATTTCTTAAGATCTCAGAAATCCCTTATAAATGTCAGTCTTATTAATGTCAGTTTAATTTACAAATTTATTTATGCCATTCAGGTAATTTCCCCTAGCACATACAAAACATTAAGTTGAAACCAGAGAAAATGGAGTTCAAAATTATTTTTAACACTTACTAGTTTGGTGATCTGTATTCATACTTAACCTTTCTGAGCCCCAGTAAACTTAGTCATAAAACGATACTTATCTGCTAGAGTTTTTGTGAGAAAGAGAAGAAAATCAGGTACATAATAGCTATACAACATTCTATCATACTTCAAAATCATGAGATAGCATCTACATTTAAAATAGAAAGTTGATTCATATGAAAATCACAGTTACTTTATGCTTTAACAAAGTTTCCAGCCATAAATGTATCAGCTTCATTTTTATGGTGGCTGTTATGTTTCCTGTCAATAGAGATAAAAATAAAGCCTCAAGTTGATATATATATCATTACTTTGTAAACTACTTCCTCTTCTTATTTCCTTATCCTATATATTGAATTTTGAGTCAGTTTTTTTTCTTTTCTTGTTTTTTGTTTTGTTCTGTTGCTTCTTGTTTTTAAGCACTTGATATTCTGCTCAGTTCATTTTGCTTACCAACTAGAATTGTTTTCTTTATCCTTGCCTAGGTGCTACTTTATGTTTTGTTGTTGTTGTTGTTGTTTTGTTTTTTTGAGACAGGATCTTGCTATGCAGTTTAGGCTGGCCTTGAACTCACGGTGTAGCCTAGGCTGACCTTAAAGCAATCCTCCTGCTTTATACTTTAGTAATTAAACTCTTAGAAGAACATCAGCCTCATGATTGGCTTACTTACTTTCCACTCAACTGGTTCTCAGGATAGAGAACTATGTTTCACTTCTGTTTTACAAACACATTCCACAGCAGCAACGAATTGCTCAAATAAAGCACCACAGTGGGTTTTTCAGATGACACTTGTCATAAGATTGTTTTGATTCTATGATGTTTAGCATTTTCCTAATAAGGAAGTTTCCATGGCCATAAATTATTATGTTTTACTACATGTTATTTTGTACATTGTTTTGATGGTCTTGGTGATTGAATCAAACCTAGCAGCACCCTAACACTGAACTCCATACCAACCTGCTTTATTTTTTATTTTGAGGTAAGTTCTGGCTAAGTCACTAAGTTGCCTGGGCTGGGCTTGAATTATTAACTTGTGATCCTTCTGTTTCAGCCTCCCAGAATGTACCATCATACCCAGAACATTATGATATATTTGATATGATCATACTGTTGATTATCAGTGTCAAAAGTAGATCACAAAGGTGTAATTTTAGTAGTATTTTGAAATTGGAATTGTGCAACTTTAAGAATTCTACTATTCTTCATGTTGTCACACATTTTCTGTAAGCTTTGTAACTTGAAATCTCTCCTTCCTTTTATACTTCCTCAAAGATGAGATAAGAAAACCAGTAATGCTCAGCCTAGTTGTGTTACTGTACAGTTCAGCCAATAGCTTTCTTTTTTTGTATTCTGAAGTGCATTCATCTTATGGGCATTCACCAGTGTACAGCTGTACTTTAAGTGTAATCATACTTGTAAGTGCTCAGACATCTGAATTAGAGTTCATGTTACCAGTGATACAACCTAATACATGGTCATTACAGTGACACGATTTAAAGAAAAATTTAAAGAAATTTGTTTTGGTATGCTGTTACATTTTGCTTTATTTTCTAGATATTTTTGTATCTGGCTAATTCTGCTCATCTTCCAACATTGTAACTTTCAGATGGCAGAGACATGTCTTGCTTATCACTCTACTCCTGTGAACAATCTTGATATAAATATTTATCTTAGGAAACTGTATTGAGTCGTGCTGTTTTTGGGGTGTTGACATTATTTGAAAATCACTAATAACTTTATCCTAGTTTTTAAACAAATCAGCTCTATATTCCAGTAGCAACATATACTCACATCCTTAGAGTTCTAATATGTAATTTAAATCCTCTCTGCTGTAATTTTTGACTGTCACATAAGAGGGAAAGTAATTGTTTTCTATCATTTACATGGAAATCTTTTCATATTCAGAAACAAGACTTAGTCTCTCTGAAGCCTTTTTTTGTGGGGGGAGGTCATATAACTTCAACTCCTTTTCTCATACTCCCTATTATCAAAGTTTATATCTGTCTCCTCTTAATGAACTTCACCAAAATTACCATGCAGAACTTCATGAAGATTCTGAGTAATCCATAATTGTTTGAATAGAGTTTAGTCATTTATGTACTTTTGGAATCCAAAGGTCAATGGAATCATGAAAATAGGAGCAAATTTAGGACATGAAAGAAATCAGCAAAAGCTTGATAACCACTTCCATTGACCCTCTGGGGGAAAACCTCAGGCTGAGTGATGTTTTTTAAAAATCTGATGTCTTCTGATAAAGCATTTTAAGATCCTAATGGAAGGAAACATTTCTGTTACCCTCATGTAGTAAAGGCAAGAAAGTAAGTGCTTGGACAATAGCATGACAGTTCACAATCTCTATCCTAATCAATGGTGTGTGACAAAAAAACGAAACAGCTGATTTCTCTTTGGACCTTGAAATACTAACCTTGGCATTAGTTTTAACTATAAAAACTATTCCAGGCAAGAACTTACGCCCCTGAGCTAAATCCCTGGCCCCTAAAAAACTACTCCAAAATAACTGACAGAAGATAAGTTCTTTTATTTTTATCTCCTAATATTTTCTCTCTTACAAGGTAAAAGTGAATACAAATTTATTTTGTGCCTATTGATTTTGTTGCTTTATTTTGTTATGGAACAGCAAGCCAATTTCTTTTTAGTGGCGTTTATTCCAGCCAAGATTACCTAGGCAGTAGAAAGAGCCCCAAATCATGTGATGTTAATTGAGCTCCTAGTCACCTGATATTAATTGAACCAAATCATAGTAGTAATCACAGTGTGAAACTGAAGTGAACAGAAAATTCAACTCACAGTGGCTCACATGCAGAGATTGAAGACCTTCACTCAAAAAAGTGAGTAATGACTTAATACAGTAGCCCAGCATTTCCCTTCTATCTTTCTGTCTGCCTTTCTTATGTCATTTTTCATTCCTATGTTTGTGTTTGCCTTACAGTTGTCTGATGGTGGCAACATTGTTAAACCCCATAGTCACCACTCATGGCATAGAAAGAAGATAAAAAAAAAGATGCAGTATCATAAACACACAAAAGCAGGAAAATGCTATTATGAATCCCATATGTTTTCTTCTCACTTCAACAACTGTCAAGATTTTCCACTCTAGTTTCATAGCATCCCTTCTTGCTTTAATGGATATATTTCTAAGTAAATCCTAGAGAAAGTGTCATTTCATTCATAACTACTTTAAAATAATCATTAAGATTTTAAAATAACAAATGCAACTATATCACATACAAGTAACAATAATTTGCTTTAGTATCACCCTATGCCTATGTTAGCCAGTAGGCAGATATTTTTAGAAGCATGCTTTGTTATTTTCAAGGGAAGTCTACTACCTAAAAGAAGGTTAACCTGTCTTCAAAGTTGTTTCAGCTAATGCCCTTCAGAGAAACAAGGAACCAGCCAAAATGAGCAAGTCACTCTGACTCATTCTTTTTCATTATAATAAGTTATCTGCCAAGATCTTTTGCATCTATCATTTTTTAATGGTATGACCTTGAATTGAGCATGCTCAGGAATGTGCCCATCCCTGCAGGTGATAGAGTCTTTCCTATATGAATATGTATAAGTTTTCCAATAAAGGCTCTACTTTCTTTGTTTGGGGGGAACACTGCTTAGAGAGCCATCTTCAGTATTTTTCTTGTTGCAAGTAATAAACTTCTCTCTACACTTTTGTCTTCTAAAGGTTCTTATTGTCTTTGTACTTACTGAGATCTATGTAGTATACCTGGTTATATCCAAAACATATTACTATTTCCCTAATTTTCTCTAGTGCTTGAATAGGGAGCCAAATAAATTTGATTGCTAAGTCTCTTATAACTTATTACTGCTACATAGATCCTGTCTCTATTATATATATATATATATATATATATATATATATATATATATATCCTCTTCTTTTAGTTTTCTATTTTAAAAATTCCATTTTTATATTTTATATTTTTATGTCATCATTAAAAAAACTGAGTTATGTTTTGAAAACAATTTTCCATGTTCTGGATATGACTGCTTGATTCTTTATGGCTTATTTTATATTATCTTTAAGGGAGTTTATTTGAATAGATCGAGACTTGACTAAATTTAGCTTCATTTTGGGGGGCTAAGAAGGTTTCATAGGTGTTGCTCATCCTATTGTTTTATGTTAGGGTGTTTATACTAGAAAATTTCATTTTTCTGATATCAAGACTGACTCAGTATGTTCATATGTAGTCATCCTAATCTATCAAATCTACATTGCTCATCCATATTTTATCAAATAGCTTTTTATTGGTAATAGTATCTGAATCTCTTGTTTCAGTTGGGATTGAAAAATGATGATTTCCTAATCCTGTTACTTCTTTTGTATTTATTATTGCTACATACAACTGAAATTCTCATATAAAGAAGAAATTGTTATCAACTATTTGGTTACCAGGCAAACAAGATGCAAACAGAAAAGACAGGATATATATTTTACCATCTCTTAAGCTGTTTTTTCATGGTAGTAAATTGTACCGTAACCACCCCTAATTATAGTAGTGAGATGATTTTTTTCTAACATCAGTATGAAAGATTTGATTTTTATGTGTCTATTTTAATAAACATTCTGGAGTCATTCTTCCAATGATTAAATTATTCCAGTTTTGGTTATTAAGAGACTATTCAATTTGGCTTCTATGTACTTCAGGCCCCCTAAGTCTTTAATAAATTCCTTATTCTTGGCACAAGGAAGTAGGCACATTTGTATTTCCTTTTCCATTTTTTTTTATTAGTACATGTTTGTAGTACACAGTGATCATTTTTCTTGCAAGTAGTTAGTACATCTTTTTTAAATTCCCTTCCTTTCCCCTCTTTTGCCCCTCCCTCTGTCTGTTGGGCCCTTCCCATTTGCAAAAGATCTATCTCCCTGTTTCCTATTATCTATGTTTTATTTTGCTCCTAATTATATTTTACATTTCTCATATAGGAGAAACCATGTGATATTTAAGCTTGCATATCTGATTTATTTCACATAACATAATGGCCTCACAGTGCATCTGTTTTCCTACAAATGGTTCAGGTTTATTCTTCTTTATGACAGAGTAGTACTCCATTGTATATAAATACCACATTTTCAGTAAGCATTCATTTATTGATGAATATATAAGCTGATTTTCAAATTTAGTTATGAATTTTTGTGCTATAAACAAGGATGTGCATATATCATTGTAATATATATAACTCCTTTGGGAATATACCTAGAAGGGGAAAGCTGAGTCACATGGAATTTTTAGTTTTATTTTTCTGAGCAATCTCTGTACTGATTTTCATAATAGCTTACTAGTTTACATTTGATTTCTTATGATAGCCATTCATTCTGGAGTAAGATAGACTATCACTGTGGTTTTAATTTGCATTTCTCTACATTTTGCATATTTCTTCACTCAGACCTGGTGTTAGTCATTTTCCCAAGGTCCCCTTACTTACTCTAGTAGATGCTACCATCCTCATTGCCACTGGGTTGGCCATTACATTGGATATTTTCTGTTGATACATTTGAGAAATGCATAATTTTTAAAAGCAAAACATACATCATGACTTTCTAGTATATAGATACCTTGATAATGGTCATCTGTCCATTTGATAAAGACTAATAGAAATATTTGAGGTGCATACTTGTAATATTGTATTAATAGGGCTTAACGTTTGTGTTCATAAGAAAGATATATTTGTAACATTCATTCTGATAACCCAAATAAGGCTACTTTTTTTCTTGCTCCTACTAAAAAAGCCTACTAATACACTGTCCAAGGGCCAGTATGGTAGTTCCATGATGCCATCTGTGACCGAGGTTTCTATCTTTTCTGCCACCATTGTCATCTTAGCTTCAGTTTGTGTGGGCTACCAGTCAACCTGATTGTTAGCCAATGAATTTGTCACTTTGGAAAACAATTTAGTAGTCTCTCAAAAATTAAACAGAGTTACAAACCATATGTCCTAGAAATTCTATTCCTAAGTATATGCCTAAGAGAATTGTCAGAAAACATGTATTTTCAGAAAAAACTTGAAGGCAAGTGTTTATAGCACCATTATTCATGATAGTCCAAAAGTGCAAACAACCTAGAAATCTATCAGTTGATGACTAGAGAAGCAAATGAAGTATATCCATACACTGGAATATTGTTCAGCCACAAAAATAAAGTACTGATACGTACAGCAACATGAATGAACCGTGAATATGCTACATGAAAGAAGGTAAACACAAAAGTTCACATTGTATGAAATGTTCAGAGTAGGAAAATCCATGAAGATAAAAAGATTAGTAATTCTAGGGAAAAGTGTAATGCTAATTACTAATTGATGATACAGGTTTTGTTTTAGGAGCAAAAAATGTTTTGGAATTAGTAGTGATGGTTCTACAGTTTTGTGAATACACTGAAAAACAATTGTACACTTCAAAACAGTCTGTTTAATGGTAGATGACTTATAGCCAAGTTAAAAACTACATATCAGAAAGAAAGGAAAAGGGTTGAAAAAAGAATTAAGATGTGTTATGTTCATGTTCCAGCTCCCCATGTTACATGCAATCTTTATGTATTGCAAATGTTTACTAAAAGAAATAAAAATTAAATGTGTCAGAAAAAAAGTGTATCATTAGCAGTTAGCCATTTATAATAAAGTTATTACCATTCCAAAAATACTTAGAATAGTAGATTTTGAAGGGTTGAATATCTGATATAATACATGCAAAGATGTAAATGCTAGTTATTTTGAAGAACACAAGAAACTTACTCATTTTTTGCTTTTAGCCTTGCCTGCCCTGGAATCTTTACCTCATTTAGATACTAATGATCATTAACATAAAACAAAATCACTATTAGTTTTCACTATTTTAGCAAAGATAAGAGTGCTCAGTAACCACAGCCATCTGATTTCATGATCTATGCTCCAATCTTAGGATAACTGCAATAACAACGGGAAGAAAGTCAGATGGAGAGTGGTTGGAAATTAGGAGAGGGATGGGGTAGGAGGAGTCTGTTTTCTTAGCATAGCAATAGGGTTGTTTTGGCAGTGAGTATATTTATATTCAAACAATCTGGCTTGAAGTGACATTCATGGTTTGAAACTGCTAACTCAGTTGGTGCAGAACTCCACCAGTAGTTCCAGCAAGATTATCATAACCCCACTTGTAACTGGAGGGGATTCTGGGGCTCTGAACCTAAGGAATATCCTGACGTCCAACAGAAAGCTGGCTAAAGATATTAAATGAACACAAGGAAAAGGCTTTAGTTTTAGAGGTCATGGGTTACCAAAGTTTGTCCTAATATGAAGCTTAGGTTGCAGGATTAACACTACATCAAATCAGCCAGGATTTTTTTTTTTTTTAAATCTCAGCCTATCACTTTGAGAGGAATTTCTGAAAGTGTTAAATGTCTATTCATCTTGTATGTGGACTTCTGTTTGCTTTTTGTGCACATTTTAGCTAATGACTATTTACTATTACTAAAGACAAAATTACTGAATTACTGCATATTACTGAATGGCAAAAGAAAGAAAGACAGAAAAGGCAACATAATATGTGTGAACAGTGTATACTGACAACATAGAAAACAGGGTTACTGGAAGTTAATTAGAGAAAACCACATTTTGCAGTTTAGTTGAATGGCGCTGCATATTTTTAAATGGGTAAAATTTCCATTTTTAAAAATAAAAACTTCTTTTTCACTGAGAAAAAGCCCAGTTAATAGAAACATGAACACAAATTTACATAACAATAACTTGGTGTTAAAAAAGCTTGGCATTTCTTTTTTTAAAAGAAAACTTTAGTCTCTGTAGGGCATATCAGTATTTTTGTCTTAATATTTTATAATCTTTCTAATGTTTTTAGGCACCATGCCTAAAAAAGCCTCTTAAATTTTTACAGTTTGATACAGGCTCAGTTCTCTTTGACATTGTTTTCCACTCTCTGGTATTTGCTAACCATAGAGATTGAGCTTCTTGATATTTTCCAAATTAACCATGTTTTCAGATGTTTGTGCCTGTATTGCTTTCATTGTTTCCCAAGTATTCTCTTTCCCTTCTTAGCTTGCCCGTGGCTCTACCATACAAAATCAGTCACTCCTAGTTTTGTGTTCTAACATACTCTACTCCCCTTGCGAAAGGTCCAACAGTGGTTCTGGACTTTACACACACTCTAAGCAGGACTGACTACTGCAAAAGTGGTCAATAACTGGGTGAAACGTTTGAATGGGCAGGACTTTTGCCCCTCCAGTCTAGTGTCAAATAGGAATTTGCAAATAAAGGATTCAGGAAATATTACCCCCAAATATGGCTCCTTGTTATCTGAGTAAACAGCAAAAGCAGGAAGCTCTCTTGCTTCTCTTTCCTTTCCTCCATGAAGGAACACACAGAGGAATACTTTGACATTTCTCTGAAGAGACCCTTGTGCATGAGGTACCTTTTAAATACCAGAAGAAAGAAATTCCTTATCTCTCTGAACATATGGAGAAGAATCTGAACAAATAGGCCTTGTTAAGTTCCTCCCACTTTGTTACCATTGTATAATTTGTCTTTCATCATACTTCCCCATAACTGTCCACTCCTAAAACCTAAGTGTAAAACACACAGGTTTTTCTATTTCTGAAAGTTCTACTGTTAGCTAAAATTTATGTTAGGGGTAAATTTGCAGTCTTTTTTCTTGTTAATCTGTCTTTTGTTTTAAGGACATCTGCCATGAACCTAGTGATGGCTGAAACAAGGTTTGTTCTCCTTCACAACCGAGTAACTATTTTTTATACAAGGTTTCCATGGAAATCTATTATATCTGAAGAAAGATTTCATGTTGGTTTAAAAAACAGGGTAAAAACCTCTTGTATAGAGAAAAGAGAATGAACTCCAGAGTCAGAGAGATCTTAGTTGCTTTTAAAATCCTAACATTCATTAGCAGGGTAACCTTGGTGACTCATTTGGTGTCTGTGGCCTTAGTTTCTTATTTGTAATATTGGTTGAATAGTACCTAACTGATGAGATCATCGTGAAGATTAAGTAGAATTATGTGTACTATAAGTCTGGCCTGTTAGAAAATGTTAACTCCTTGCTTCTTTTTCAGCATATGACATGTATAATTTTAATAATATGTTTATGTCCCCTGTATAGGCAAGGAGAGACATACAATATAGTGTCTGGCTTAGACCAGGATCTGAATAAATGCTAGATGAATGTGTTAGTACTTCTGATTTCTTTCCAAATTGCTTTGAAAGTTCATGGCTTTTTACTTGATTCATGTGAATAATTCTATTTTAAAATCAGACGTATAGCTGATTTAAATGGGAAAATTGGATGAGATTGCAGTTATTTTACCTTCTCTCTAATTTTTGACTCTTTCTTCCTCTTTCTTTGCATGTCAAATGGTCATACTTTGACTCAGTGGATATTTGAGGTGAAAAATACTGTTGCTTCATATATTATATTTAGTTCTTTTTCCTCTAGATTATTTTTCTCTATGAAGTTCCAGAATACATTCTTCTTCAGTTTTCATCATGATCACTTTTCAAATAAAAAGGTTTTTATTGGGCACCCTTCTACATGATACTTCTGTTCCTTTTTTTAAAATTAGCTAGGCTTAATAGTGACTTGTTAAGTTATGATATCATTAGATCCCATAGGTATGGTTAGAAAACAGAAAAATACAATTTAAATTATTGTTATGAAAAATTCCTAAAAGATAAATGAATGCTGGTTCGGTGTCTCATCTTCAGCAAAGTAGGAAATATTTAGTTCTTTTTCATTGCTAGATTAAAAGTTTTAAGGTGTTCCAATCTACAGTCATTGTTTCAGAAGGTATAATGATTATTGCTAGTTTTTATTTTTACTTTCAGAGAATTTTGTTAACCATAAAAAGATCTCTCTGGGCAATGCTTTTGAACTTGAACAAAGTAAGACACATATATCATTTATAAAATTTTTATGTTGGAATGAAGAAGTAAAAGAAGATTATGCAAATTCAAAATTAATTGTGTGAAACAATGTGTAATTGTAAAGTAACCCTTTTAAATCATTTTGGAGGTTAAATTCAGGAGAGTGTTTGGTTTTGCCTGGAATACTCAGTAACATAGAGCTCAGGTTTAGGTAGAATTTTAAAGGAATTTTCATGATGAAATCATTTCAGCTGGGGAGGCTACCTCCACCGATTGACACTGAGTTTTGCTTTCATGTGATTGTTTGCATTACTGAAAAGTCAGTTATGATAACTGTCATTCTTTGCTCTTTGTGGAAATGTACATGTGAAGAGAGTGTGAAGAAGAAACAATTCTTCTTCCTTAACTTCCTCCCTGCTCCTGGAACTGATAACCTGGCAAAATAGCCTGGACAGGTTTAGGTTGTTACTGGATGTTTCTAAAGATGTTAGGTTACTACCATAACTCCAAAAGAAAGTTTGCTCTGCATTTCCTTTCCTTACATTATCTTTAATAATTTCAAACACTGCAATTTTTCCAAAACCTTCTAAAAATGCTTCTGAGGGGATATTTTATCTTGTCTAAAGCCAAATTTTTAGTCTTCTCTGTATTCTATAACTTATTTATTATCATGTATTTATTCTACATGTATTTATCTTAGCTTCCAACTAATATAAAGAGCTCATGAGAGAACCCATATCTTATACTTCTTTATAGTTTTCTAGCAGAGTTAGTGCTGGATAGAATATCCCATGTGTGTATTAAAATTGCTTCTTTGATTTTACCACAATGGAGAGAAGAGAAACCACTGACAAAAAAGTGTAAGGCTAGTCACACGTGAATTATAATGGTGGAAAGGGTATGTGTTGGATATTTCCCATTGGCCTTCTAGATTCACCCTACATTCATATCTAATTTTCTCTGGCTGACCTTGACTGACTTCATCAACTGACTCCTTGCTCTCTGGTTTCCACTTGATAGGAAGCAGGGAAAGGAAATCTGAGAGGCAGGAGAAGGAGACTGGGGTATTTATTTACATAACTCTCAGTCTGCAAAGTCTTGTCACTGTGTCCATGGTTCCTTCTGACCATGCCTAGATGTACAACTTTCTTCAGTTTCCTAGCATTGCTTTACACACCCCTTCCCCCCACTTCAGAAACGTGCACACACACACACACCTTCAAATATAGAGATAGTAATGACTAATGACTTCTAATTATCTTAGTTTTTAGCTACTTTACTAGCAATTTTTGATTTCTTTAACCTTGTCCATACCTTTCCAAACCTTCCTTCCATTAAACTCTCTTCTCATTCATCTGTATCCTGCTGAGATTCTGACTAAAACTGATGGTAGCCTTAACTTTCTAAGTAATTTTAGAAATAATAATTTGCATTTTATTTTTGTTATTGTAAAACAAGAATGTAGTCTAACTTAATAAAAATGTTTACTTCTTGAAAAGAGCAGACATGCAAAATTACCTGAGGAAACCACATGCAATTGAAAATTATGATCTTCAGTCATCTGTGGACCCAACCAAATGTCTTACTCAGCACTATACTTCTGCAAACTTGTTTATATAACAAAGATATTTCCTGCCCAATGATTTAATGACCTGTTATTATGTTCATTATTTTGGAAGCTTAATTGACCTAGCCCTCCCATACAAGATAGAACTTGTTCAAAAATTCCTTTGACTATTATTGTCTTCATGTAAATGAGAATGCGAATGAAATGTGTGAATAACAAATGATAGTTATGCTGATTCCATAGTTTTTCTAATAGTGAAAGACTAATAACAAAGATCACTGTTAGAAATGACAGAAATGTATGGTCTCTAGGTAACTCATTTTATAGAAGAATAAAGTAATCTCAAATTACTACTACTGTTGTTATTTTTAAAAAGGAACTTTCCAGTTAAGGGTATTCATTCATGTTATATTTTACATTACCACCTATTATTTTTACACTCCTCTCCTACAAATAATAAATTCATATCTAAGTATCTAAATTCATAGCAATGTTAATTTGGTAATAACCTGATGATTTTCTTTTATATTTCTCTACTATAACAAATGTATACTTTGGAACCATATTAAAAATATTCCTCTGAAGTATTACTTTTTTACTTTTTTCTTAGGATCAGTTCATACTTGAGTTACTGAGGAAATCTGTGTTCATAGTTCTGTTAGGAACTCTGGAAGCAAGATAAATGAACAAATGAGGGATTTTTCTTTAGAAAAATAGTTTATAAACTGTCTATACAATAATATGAAATTCATGTACCAGTCTTTTTTATCAGTGTGTTTGAGTATCTCCTCTGGTGATCCCCTGGCACACTACTTTTCTTACGTGTTTTGTTCCCCTCAGTTATTTAAAGTAAGAATTATTTATTTATTTATTTATTTATTTTTGTCTTTTTGAGGCAGGGACTTACTATGCAGTTCAGGCTGGCCTTGAGCTCACTTTATAGCCTAGGCTGGTCTCGAATTTGCAAATGATTTTCCTGCTTTAGCCTTCCAAATGCTGGGATTACAGGCACCCACCACTACACCTGGTTTAAATAAGGATTTTATCATGCCTTTTAAATTCTAAACTCTTTGTTAATGGAGAGCAGGTCTTTTAGAACTGGGTATACACCATTAGCACTTAAAGGAATTACTTTTACTTTGATATGATAGTGATATTGTGATTTCAGTTTTAAAAGTCCTTATCTAATAGAAATATACTGAAGTATTTATAAAGTGAAGTGATAAGATATCTAGCATCTATTTTTAAATACTGATGAAACAAATTTTAAAATAGAGAGAAGATAAAACAAAGGTAATAAAGTATTGAGAAATATTGAGGTTGGTTGATAGTTACATTGTAATTATTGTGCTTTTTTCTCTTCTTTTGTGAGTTTAAAATTTTTGTAATAAAAGATAAATTATCTAGAGATAATATAAATATGACTGTAAGCAATATAGAGAATAATAAATGCAAATAAAAGTCTATTAGAAATTATCTAGAGATAATATAAATATGACTGTAAGCAATATAGAGAATAATAAATGCAAATAAAAGTCTCTATTAGAATACTTGTTAACAGAATTGACACCTGGATTTGCCAGGTCTCTTGCTCTGATATGCTGAGCATTGTAAACCTTCTTTTCCTTATTTAAAGGAAATGTCTTGGCTGGGGATTTAGCTCAGTGGTTTAAGTGCCTGCCTGGCAAGTATGAGGTCACGAGTTTGATTCCCAGAACCAAAATAAATAAATAAATAAATAAAGGAAATGTCATCTGGGATACTTTCTTCTTGCCACAACTTTCTCTTTTCTGGGATAGAACAAAACACAGGAGTGGTCATGCTTGTACTATATGACAGCCAAATCTGGTTTATCTAGGTACGTATAAACTGACAATTGACACAAGGAAAGTCTCGCCTCTGACAAGTGAAACTTGTAAAAGAAAGCACATATAGACCAGGGTTTGTTTTTTTGTTTTGTTTTTTGAGACAAAGTCTCACTATGCAGTTCAAGCTGGCCTCAAACTTGGCCAGGCTGGTCTCAAACTTGCAATGATCCTCCTGCCTCAGCCTCCTGAGTGCTGGGATTACAGGAATGCACCACTATGCCTGCTAACAATTTATAATTACATGGGAAGGTGGGAGAATGGGATAGAGGGTGGAAAGCATTTTAAAGATGACTTCCAGGATTTTGTCCAATCAACAAAATGGATGGAAATAGAACCCCACTACTGAAAAAGCTGTGTGTCATTATCTGATAAACAGTTAAGACCAGGCAACACTGAAACTCATTAGTGCACTCACTTTTTACAAGAGCAAAAGCCTCCTCACACTTCTTGGGCCCAAACTGTGATGTATATCTGTCTTTCCTAAACCAGTTTACAATAAGGGCAATGATAAAGACTGACTTAGAGACTAATCATGATTTCTGACTTTGGGTTAAGGAATTGGCCTAATTCCCTAAAATATATGGCTGTATTATGAGCAAGGAAGTTGGCAGAAAGAAATGGCTGTTGCTCAGACAATCAACAATATATGCTGTAGTCAGGTCATCCTGGACAGCAACTGTTCTATGGGAACAGTAAAGGAAACCTGATTTGAGAGAATTATGGAGAAAATGAAAGCAGACTGGTTAAAGCAATAAACATAGACAACTCTTTTGAGAAGTCTTGCTGTAAAATTTGAAGAAAAATGGAGTGGCAGTTGGAGAAGGATGAGGGAACCAAGACAGGTTTTATGTGTAGATACAGTATGTGTTTAAGATGGAGAAACTACCGTATATTTGCTATTGGTACAGAGCAACCTGTAGGAAGCAATGAAAAACAAAGAGGAAAGAATTGTTGGAGTGATGTTTTAAAGAGAGAAATAGTGGATGTGAATGCACATGTGGAGAGGTTGGTCTCAGAAGGAAGATGTAGTTCATCCATAGTACTAACAGTTAAATGGGGTCCATGGATCCAGATGCTGGTAAGCAGATATGACTTGTATAAATTCTCTTCTTATTGCTTATGAAGAAATTCATACTAAAGTAATAAATAGGTTTCTTAGGAGATTAAAGTTGTTTGGCAGAAAATAGTTTATTGTTTCTTATGAATGATTTCTAGGATGTCTTGATTGTTAATTTTTAACTAGGCTGATTGCTAGTACACCAAGGTTATTGTTCTAAAGCTATAAATAGATCAGCCTGATACAGGATAGCTTAGAAAGAGGTTATTTTGCACTTCAAATAATATTCAAACCTCTTATTAATCCCTATAGATCCCTAAATCACCTGGTCTTTGTGTACTTCTCTAACCATTATCCTCCCCTTTTATATATCTACAACAGCTAAATTATTCTTTCTATTCATAACATATCAGAGTTATTCCACTTTGAGGACATCTGTACTTCCTAGTTTCCTTTTCTGAAACACTATTTCATCAGTTATGCACAAGGAAGTCTGACTGTCAACATGTAGCATTCAGTGAGGTCTCCTTGCACCCGTTACCAGAGGTTGCCTGTAGCCTGTGCAGCCACTAATTCATTAACATATTTTGCTTCTTGCAGCTTTGAACAGTAACCAAGAATATTTTTCACTTCTTTCTTCATTACATTGCAAACAATTAATATACATTATAGTGCATATTAAATGCTGAATACTTTTTCTTTAATAAATGCATATAAATGACTGTTCTTGTCCCTATTAAATTCAACCCTTTTCATGAACAGCTTAGAATAGAAAGGCATGATTATCAATCTGTATATGATATAAAGCTAGGCAATTTTAGCTAATCTAAATTTAATACAACCATCTCAGTGAGTTGACATGCTGGGATAAAATTATTTTAACAGAAAAAACGATAAACTATGAAATTTAAGTTTAAAATTCATTATAAAAATCATACCTTATGGTAACTGTTCATGAAAAATAAACTAGGAATTTTAGTCGTAGGCTGCTTGGTGGCAGAGAAGTTGACCTGATTAACAGAGGCACACTCTCTAGACAACAGTTTCACCATATTCTGCCAGGTTTAACCCCTGTTTGGAGTAGTTAATATTTATATTGGTTATTGATCCTCACAATTCATCATTTTTTCAGTGAGAAGTGTTAATTATTAATTTTCACTAGTAAACAACTTCTGTTCTTGTAGGCAACCTAAATGGAAAAATGAAATAAGAATAAATCCATTGATTTTTGAGTGATGGTAATAGTTATGTTTGACGATGTAAATCTGTTGTCTTTACACCAAGAATGTGGCAGTAGAGAGCATGATCTTCTAATGCTTTAGTTTCTTTCTACTTTGGAACCCTGGGGGCACAATATCCTTTGTTGGGTCTCTCAGCTCTGTTCTTATCTTTATAAAGAGTCTCTTTATCAAATTCTTTTCAAAATTCTGATTGCCTTTTGGACACAGATTGCCACCAAAACTGCTGAGATTCATTGGGCTATCCAATTTTAGGAAGGACAAAATTTGTGCTTCTTAATTATTGCACACCTATTTCCATTGAAATATTTATAATAATGTATATTTAGTTGTGCTAGAAAATACCTTCTTAATAATTCTTACAACTATAGAACAAGGTAGGTGATATTAACTGAATTATATAGATGAGGAACTTGAAGCTCAGAGAGATTAGCTAATTTGGTTCAGGCAATAGTCTTCAAGGAAAGAGGCTTAGTTCAGTCCAATTCCAAGGTCCACATTACTATTTCCATATATATATATACCATCTCTCTTATCTCCACCTTACCTATTGTATTCTCTTTTTCTGGTCTTGTTACTCAGATGGAATCTGGTAAATTTTTGAAGGTAAAGACTATGTAATATTCTTTTATATTCACTGCATAACAATGTCCAGCACATAACAGACACACAATGCATTTTTTTTAATGAATGGAGGGAAACTGTCACTTAGCCCACATTCCTATTTTTTTTGAATATCTATAGCAGGTCTTTGATGAGCTATTCTCATGGTAACTGGCTCCACATTTCTTAGTCCTTTAAGTGTTTACCAGCTGAAGAGGTAGCAGGCAGAGGACAGAGATGCCAGGTGTACAGAAACAAGACAGCAGTTTCTCACCAGCTTCACTAGATGCAGGAGAAATAGAGGGAGGAGGGATGGGCTGACTAACTGGGGAAAGCTTTTGTTCAGCAGGTACTCACACCTGTGCACTAACATATACACATACATACATATATATATATATATATATATATATATATATATATATTCACTCTATGGCCATATGTTAAACACAATAGATATCCACACATCCCCCTTACTAACCCTGAAGTAACCAGGAATAAGGCACCCCCTTACCAACTAGCTGTCCACCCCAAAATAAAACTCTGTTTACAACAAATAAATAGAAGTTACACAAAAACCACCAGAAGTAAGGTAAGCAAGGGGGCTCAGTTTAATCCAAAGACAGCCCAGGTAACCAAATGGGTTATGCAAAGTTCCAAGTGTAGGGGAGAGCCCTTGACATCCAAGAAAAACAGCAGGGAACAAAAACCCATAGGTCTTCCACCTTTCTGGAGCCCTCTTTCCTGATTCTTGTCAGGGTAGCTCTCTATCTTCTCCTTTTTACCCCTTTCCAGCAAAGTCTCTTCTTTCTAAACTTTCTATATTTAATTCTTTGCTGATATTGAGTTTATAATCTTGGTGAGATGCTGGCCCCAGCAAAGTAGCTGTGCAGGTCCTCTGGACATGGTATCTCTGGTTCCATGACCAGGAAGCAAAGGGAAGATTATAGGGGTCTAGCACTGAGGTCTTTGGTGACAAGTTTCTTAGATATTGACATAGTTTTTTGGATTTGCCATTGTTCCTTGGATGTTGACTGACAGAGGGCATAATACTCCTAGGACAAGAAAAAGAACTTTATTAGTCATGGTGCACTACCACTCTGAGCTCCCTGTTCATGCTGTTTCCCAAACTCTACAATCTCAGGAGTTACACGGAGCCACCAAAGTCGGTGCTGCTCACACAGTGATTCTGAGCTGAGAAACCTAAAGTTTAGCAAACCTCAATTGTTTCTGATAAAAGATTAAGCTTGCAGAAAAACTTATTCAACTTTTGAATAAGAGGGAAACGTTTATACTATACTCAACAGCAAACAAACTTGCTCCAAAGTTTCTTATCCTAAAGGAGATTCTTTCTCTGTCTTCTGTATGCTATCAAACATCTGTGAAAAGATGTTTCAGGGAAAAAAAAAGGGTTTTTTTTTGCCTCTGTTTCTGTTCATGAAGTGTGCAGTCACACAAGAAACCTATAGAAATGATCCCCCAAGAGATATTTGCCGGTGTTAGTGAATATGTGAATGAATGGCAAAAGTTATGGACACCTTAAGGAAACAAAGTACTATGTACTGTCTACAAGCAGCCCACCTACTTACTATTTTTCTCAGTAAGCACATAGCATGTATTTGTTACTTTCCCATCCTCAAGACACAATGCCTGACACACTATGTCAAGGAAGAGAGCTTTATTTTCACTTAGAGTTCCGTGGTAATATGGCTCCAAGGCAGAAGCAGCATGGTAGAGGGACTAGTGGAGAAAAGCTGTGCCTTGCAGGGCAGCCAGGAAGCAGAGAGGGAAAGAAGGAGCCCAGGAAAAGGATTCACACTGACTAGGTCATGGCTCCTGTGAATGCCCATTCTGACCAGGCCCCATTCTGAATGTGACGCTTTGGGGGGACATTTTAGGTCTAAACCACAGCATAGCATAAGTTAATAAAGGCCATTTTTGCTCACCAAAGGGGATTCTCATTTTATTTATTAATTTAAATGCTAGCTGCTTTTTCAGTAACTAGCACTCACTTAAGTAAATCCCATGAAACTTAACTGGTGAAGCTTTTGAATTAATCAAATAACATCTAATTCATAGAAACAATTTGCTTCAAATATCTTCCTATAGCTCCCCACAGAGGTTATTTGCACATATCTCTTTATTCTTAAAATCTTCATCTCAATATGATGCAAAATTTTGCTATTTAAATCAATCAAAAATTTTTTAAAAATAAATGCAGAATACCTACATAGTAAAATTATGTTTCCAGCTTCAAAGTTAAGAGTGAGCATGCAACTTGGAGGGAAGAGAGACATTTTTAAATCACAGAAATAATTCCTCCCTGTTTGGCTTCCTTTTTCTAAGTGCCTTAGAATATGTTTTTAAAAATAGGGTTTTTTTTAAAGCAAATTATTTGAGGCAGAAATGGTGTGAACAACAGTCAAAGAATTCTAAGCATAGGGCAGTAAGCAGCAGTTTGTAAAAAGTATTCCAGGAAACTCAAGAGACCTTAATATTAATAAATACTCTGATACGCAAAATGCCTCAGTCAAGCAATTTGGTGAATTAAAATGGTTTCTGACTGTGAGAATTTTTCAAGGCCATTAATTGGGCTAGTGTATATGATGGATAGAATGATTAGGGATATAATATGAAACATTTCCCAAACTAGTGGCACCATACAAAATTTTATACTTAAAATACTTTAAATAAAGCAACTCAAGAACACAGTTTGATATAATCCCACAGAACACAGTTTGATGTAATCCCAGCACTCAGGAGGCTGAGGCAGAGAGATTGCTGTGAGTTTGAGGCCAGCCTGGACTACAAAGTGAGTTGAAGACCAGCCTGAACTGCACAGTGACACCCTGTCTTAAAAAAACAAACAAAACAAAACAAAAAACACAGTTTGAAAATCCTGAGCCACAATCCAAGCCAGATATGGGACAGAGGCAGTAAATGTACAGACATAGATGAGAATTAGTTTTACAAAGAACCTTGAATTATACGCTCTTGCACTACTTCATTATGTAGATAATGAGGAAATCTTTGTACTATTTCTTTACTTGATATGCTTAAATGTGGTCATTTTAGCCAGAAACTTACTTTAAAATCCTAGAAACTTTCTATTTTATGATGGGTTGCTTCATAAGAGTCAAGGCCTACAGAAAAGCATTATTTTTGTAGACATATAATTTCAAAACTTACTGGCTTTCACTTTTAAGGTGCCAAGTCCTTGAGCCCATGGCAGTCTCCAGTCCTTTTCACTATCAGTGTTAAGGAAAGTGATGTTCTTGGCTTGATGGGGAGCACTGGCTGAGTTCTGAGACTTTCCTTTTTTGGGTGTGTTTGTTCTTGGTGTCTGGCCATTCAGGCTCTTCTCCAGGATAGTTTTTCACTCCTGAGAACAGGCTCCTTGTGGGCCAGGGATGAAGGTTTGGCACTTTGGGTCTTAAGAGATCACTCTTAAAAAGACAGACAAACACACAATAACAGAAACTGTAAGTTGATAGTAGCTTAAGTAGAAAATTTCCAAATGATATTCCACTTTCTTAGTACAAATAGTTATGGATTTCCTCAGGGATTTGGAACTGTTGGCTGTGCTCTTTCTAAAAAGGAATGTGGTTAAAATAGTAGCAGTAAGTCTAAGCTGGCAAGCCAAAGCAGTGGTGGCTACCTCTTTGTACTCATAAATAGACTTATAAAAATGGATATGCCATGAAATGCAATGGCCGCAATGTGATCACATGAGAGCTTATAGAGAAAACCCTTCATCTATTTCAGACTGTTAGTTTTGGTTGGATTCATGGTGCTCTTCTAAAAGTTTGATTAGCTATTCTATCAATATTATTCCAAGGTCTGCAAAACTTAACTTCAATGCTATTTTATCCATATTACTGTCAAGGTCTACAAAAATCAACTTTAAAATGCATTTAAGTGGAACGTTTAAGAGCAGTGTGACTACCTTAGAAATGTATAATGTCACTTGATACCCTTCAGTTTGATTATTCTTTAGTAGATAATATACTTCTGAAAGTTAAATTTGGAATAAAACAAAAAATATGAGTGGGTAAGAACTGAAAAAAGAAAAATCCTAGCAAAGCACAGGTGCTAGCTATACCCAGGGTAGAACAGGTTATCATAAACCAAGTTCAAGAGTAGGTATGGAAATTGAAGGGTAGAGTTGGGAGGCAATCCAAGAGAGGCAGACAGAACAAGGTCAGATTGGGAATTCTGAGCCACATTAGATTTCATTAGATTGGGAATTCTGAGCCATAGCTTGACAGTGGGAAAGGGCACCTTTTCTGAAGTTCAGAGAAGCAAAAAAAAGAAGTTTGATTTGATGGCAGAGAGACTGGAAATAGCAAATATGGGCAGAAGAGCTATTCAAACACATTAGAAGCTCAGAATAGGTAGGATAATTGTGGCAAAACAAAGCAGATGATGTGTCTCTCACAGACTATTTTAACAGATAAAACTAGATGGAGAGGGGGCTACTAACAACTTCCTAAACTATTATCTGGATTGTTCTGGGGTAGGTGGATCCACACCTATTAATGGTTATGATATTAGAAGCAACAGGAGTAAAATGGAAATTTTGTGTTTCCTCTGGCCAAAGGTTTTTTGACTTGTAGGGTCCCTCCAGATATGGATTAGGAAAGAATTTATTAAACAAATACAAGGAGATTGTGAGCAAGAATAGACCTAAATAGTAAATCCAGTAATTCTGAGAGGAAGTCTGACCATACTGCCAAACTGAATTGACAGAAGATAGTAGAAGTCTGGGAAAGAGTCATAAGTAAGCCAGCCAACATTTTCATTCCTTTTTTCTCTACTTCCCTTCATTCCCTCCTTCCTCTTTTTTCTCCCTCCCTCTCTTCTCTTTTTCCATATTATTACGAGCATTTTTATAGGAATAGTTTCTACCTGCCATATTTTAGAATCTTGTGGGTGAAACACAGTCTGGCTGGTTACGATCAACAGTGGTAAGAGACATGATAAAGATAGGGATGAGCCTCCATGGGAACATGCAAGGTAGTGTAGGGAGCATAGATTTTGAAAAATGAAGGGATTTTATCATTGATCTACATCATAAAGGATGACTAAGGAATGGATGATACTAGAGAGTATTCTAAACTGAGATTCATGCAAATCCTGTGAGTTTAAAGAGCATGATGCATTTACAAACCTTCAGGATTTCAGGGTTACTGAGGCTGGAGAACCATAAGAAATATCATATATGTTATATTTTCTCTGCTTTGGTAAGAGACTCAGTCACTCACTTGGAGGTTTCTCAGAGCAGCTCTAATTATAGGTTGCTCTGTCATTTATCAGTGGACTCTTCCCTAGGCAAACTTACCCTTCTTAGATTTTCTATTTTCTTATGAAATGGAGTCTGAGCTCTCATTTCTTTTATTTTATCTTCAAACATTTATTGAATCATTTGATGCCTAGAACACCAAATCTCACTTTGTCATAGAATTGAGCCATAAAGAACACATAGATATGATTTCTACATTGGAACTCTCTCTTTAGTATTTAGGGGCAGGAGAGTATACATCACTTTTTTCTTGCACAAAAACCTGTATATGAAAATACAGGTCTTTGGAAGGGTGTCACAAATTGGCATACTCTGGTAAATTCATGAGGACTCCTTAAGCAGAAGGATGTAAACTCAGTCTGTCCAAATAAATAAATTCTGGGTCATGCACTTGTAGCAATTATTGGGCTTCTCCCCACCCCAACATTCCCTTTAGGTTTTGTCTTGGTTGATTTTTTTCTTATTGCTGGGAAACAATATCTGACACCCATAATGAAGGAAGGAAAGCTTTATTTAGCTCATGATTTGTGGAAATTTCAATCCATAATCAGCTGGTTCCAAGGCAGGGTGGCATGGCACCTGGGCAACATTTTAAGGAAACAGCCAGAAAAAGTACCCAGACCAAAGGGAGCAGAACAAGCCTCTTCTCCTCTTATATTGTAAGCAGGCTACCCAATTCCCAGGGTAGGTGTAGCACTCACACCACCTCTGTACTCTTCTCTTGCATGGGCTGAGGCTATTTACAAAGTGAGGATCCTGGATTCCTGCTGAGTCTCTTAGTTAAATTTCCAAGCTTCTCAAGTTGACACAGTGTGTCAACCATAGCAATCCATCCCACGTCAATGTGGCAATCAGACACATTTCTTTAAACCTGTTTTCAGATACAAAGATATGCTTATTCATATCTTTTCACAAATTGAGCATTATAATACAGGTTTAGCAATCCTAAAAAACTAGCATTAAGTCTATCAACATTATATTACTTTACAACCATAATGTTGCACCCTTGGCCCCCAAAGACTCATGGACATCCCTTTATGCAAAAGGCATTTAGTCCATCTGCAAGACTTGCCACAGTCTTAACAGTTTCAGCATTGCTGAAAAGTCCAAGTCCCAAGTCTCCTCTGAGATGTAAGGCAAACTCTACAGGTACAAATGAAAACAAAGTTAAACACTTCCAACATTCAATGACACAAGATAAACATTGCCATTCCAAAGGGTACAAATGGGGGATACAAAGGAATGGTACCAAAGCAAGTCCAAAATCCAGCAGAGCAACATTAAGTCCTGGAATTCAACATCTAGCATCTGAAGCAATCTGGTTGTGAGCTCCAAAAGGCTTGAGTGACTCTAGTGCCATAGCACTTGTGGTGGTTGTAGCTCCCATAGCTTCTCTCTTGGGCTGCCTTTGCTCCCTTCTTGAAGATTTTCTTAGATGATCTATGCTCCTAGTTTTTCCAGACTGCTAGGGTCTCTAGTGCACCTTGAGCTTCACATTCATAGCTTCACACATTGCCCTCTCAGGGGCACACTGCCTGACCTCCCAGGCCTTCTGAAATAAGGGTGGAAGCCTTTTAAACTTCAGAGCTCTTGCATTACGTGTGCACCTAAAACCAGAACCAAGTGGATGATGCTGAGATCTGCTGCCAGCTGGAGTGGTGGTCTGGCTTTCCTCCCTCTTGGCTATAGGAGTCAAATGCCTGGGCACTCTGATCACTGGGTGATCTGAGCCTAATTCTGAGGAAAAAAATTTCTACATTGCCACCATTCCAAAACATGATTTGGCTGCTGCCATTCTGGAACATAGTCCTCTGTGGCTTTCACCTCAGAGTAAAGTCTTTTACTTTTGCAGTTTTGAGGCTGCAAAGACTTGCTGCTTTTTGTGGTGCCTTCAGGTTATCTTTTCTATTCTCCTGTTCCTTCTCAACAACTGAGATTTCCTAAGCTCTATCTTTTTTTAAGTTTAAGATTAAAAAGACCCAGAAAAGAAAAACAAAAAACCAATACAGACAAACAAACAACAAGAAACCAATACAATAACAGTACAGGTTTACAAAACAAGATAATAGGAATTTGACAATGATTATAGTATTGTATATTGTTACCTTCAAGAGGGTTGCTTAGATTAACAGATATAGACATGTAAAATTGCTCCAAACATATGCATATTAACTGTTCTTTTCCAATAACTAATACAATTAGTAGTATAGTCAGTTTCACTATCATATATATATATATGTATATATATATATACACACAAATTTATGTCTTTTTCCTTTTTTCTTCCTTCTTTTATCTTATCCCTTATTGTAATTACTTTTCCTTTTTGAACAACTGTTTCTTACCCTCTGCAGTATTCATTGTAGATTTTAGAACTTATGTAATTTTTCAGTTTCTTACATTAGGGAGACAATATGGTAGTTACACATGTGAATTTGATTTATTTCACTTTTAAGTATGGTCTCAAGTTGTGTCCATTTACTTATAAATGTCTTGATGCACACTTTATAACCGAGTAGTAACGCCATTGTATAAAAAATATCACATCTTTTGTATCTATTCCTTGATTGATGGGCATTTGGGCTGTTTCCAAGATCCTTAGCTCTATCTTTATAGTCCACAGCTTTAATGGAGTATCCTTTCTGGCAAAATTTGCAATGTTTTAAATCATTCTTCTGGACTCTTTACTCTTGATTTGCAACATAAATGTGGCAAAAACGCAACAAAAATAGCAATGCCACAGCCTCAACATTCAACTGCCTTGAAATTTCTTCTGCTAGATTAATGAGTCCACTGTTCTTAATCTTAGTCTCAGGCAAAGTCTCTGGACATGAGCAAAATGCAGACAAACTTTTTGTCAAGCCAGCACACGTCATCTGGAGTCCAACAACCAGTGCAGTTCTTCCCAGCAGAAACCTCCTAAGCTTAGTTTTTACCAGCAGGATTTCTATCAGCCTTCTGATCTTTTGAGCTCAGATCAGAATCTCCCATACAGAACAGTCTACGGTTTTCCAGTGCTACTCTTTCAGGGGAAATCTCACAACTTTTCCAAACTTTCCCCACGAGCCATTCCCAAAGGCTTTTGAACCACATGATCAGATATAGTCATAGCAACAACCCCACTTGTCTGGTAAGAAATTCTGACTTTTTTTTTCTCATTGCTGGGACAAATTGCCTGACACCCAAAATGAAGGAAGGAAAGTTTTATTTAGCTCATGATTTGTGGAAATTTCAATCCATAATCAGCTGGTTCCAAGGCAGGGTGGCATGGCACCTGGGCAACATTTTAAGGAAACAGCCAGAAAAAGTACCCAGACCAAAGGGAGCAGAACAAGCCTCTTCTCCTCTTATATTGTAAGCAGGCTACCCAATTCCCAGGGTAGGTGTAGCACTCACACCACCTCTGTACCCTTCTCTTGCATAGGCTTAAGCTATTTACAGAGTGAAGATCCTGACTCCCTGCTCAGTCTGTTAGTTAAATTTCCAAACTTCTCAAGTTGACACAATGTATCTACCATAACAGGTCCTATAGTCTTTGAGCTAAATTTATTCTTAGTATTTTCCTTTCTGGTTTAAAGATATTACAGAAATACAAACATCATTTAGAAATACTATCTATGATAAAGTATTGTTGCTAGGAATATTTGAGTTATGCATGCTTGAAATTTGAGCTATGCATGCTTGAAAAGGCAAAGTGTGTCACAGTGGAAGTACTAGAATGTTGTATTAATCACATGATTTGAATGGTTCTGGTGCTGAAATGCAAGTAATGAGGCTTCCCTTTTCTGCCTTATATAGTTATCTGAAAGATTAAACTATACTTGATATGCAAAAATAAAGTGTCCCTACAGTGCTATCCAAGCATAAGATTATTTGAGTCACTTGTCTAGTCAACATGGAAAAAAAAATTCCCCTTCTTTGAGATATATCTTTTCATCAGGAATGAGTTACTATGGTATTAGAGACACTTCAATGGAAGAATTAACAAATAAATTACAAAACTGGTAAGAAGTCACTTAGGGGTGTTTATAATCATGTCTCAATTCAGTCAATAGCATTTAGGGTTGTTTTCCCTCTCTTACTGAGGGACTGCGGTTGCAAGTTGATGAATATTTGATTTCGTAATTCAACATATTTTGAACACTGAAATAAGTAGCATAGTTTGAAAGATATTTTCTCTAAAAGAGTGTTTTATCTTTGACTGTGATAAAGACACTGGTAATTTCCAAAGGTGCTATTAAAAATGAAGGCAGAATTCAGGCAGAAAGAGGTCAGAATCAGGGTTGGTGAAAACAGTAGGAGCGAGCAGAGCACCAGTGCTAAAAGTTAAATGTGCAAGGGATATGAGAATGAGGAAATAGGGGTGGAGAAAGACTTACAGAACACTAGCTTTCAACAATGGGTGGTGCCTGATACACAGGTATTGCAAAAAGTACTTAGATATTCCTGTTGGCAGCTGTTAGTTTCTAGGACTAAATACCTGCTCCAATCTCCTCTTAGATAGTCATCTTCCCTGCTTGCCAGACTATTGTAAACTTCCAGAAGGGAATCCTTCTGTGTGTACCTATGGGAGGAAGAAGTACATATCCTCCTCTCAAAATCACTCATAGGGCAGTGAGGTATTGACTTGTGCTTTGGGAGTATGGAAGACAAAATGACTACAGCAGAATTTTAGATTCTGTTTTTGGATTACTTTGGTCTTCTTTTGTTTTTGACAATAGTGGAGCTATTTTTAATGGGAGCCGCACCTCTTGTTCTCTTAGAAACCTAGTTACAGGGTGGGAATGAGGTTACTTTGTCCATCCGCGCTTAAGAAAACACTTTGCTTACACTCAGGGGGGAGCCCTGGATTTTGATTTCTCAAAAAGCACTATTTCAAAAAATTACTAAATAAAGTTAGTAATTTAAACAAAGAAGCAGTTTCCAATTTTTTGACAAAACTATAAATAAGCCAGTGTCACCCTTGTGTAGTAAAAGAAAGCAAGAAAATCTCAAAGCTCTTGAATATGTAATATGTTTGGAAACTGATAATATACCAGTCTGATGTTTCCAATTAAGTATTTGTAATTACTGCTCACAAATAATTTAATTCCATTTATGGGGGAATAAATTTGAATACTTTCTACTAATACACCTATGCTCATACCCAAAATACTTTTCCTAAATGAGAATTCGAGAGGACATTATGAAATTTTTCTTTCAGGTACATTGATTGTGAAGTTCTAAAACTAAAATACTGAATTTATTATTTTCTCAAAACAACATTTAGTTTCATGAACAAGTTGGGTAGCGTCAGTCATAAATTGCAGTAATGAAATACCTACCACTTACATAATCTAAAACGTGCAAGTAATGAGTTTTATTGTGTTCTACTATGTTGCAAAAGGACCTTAGAAACTTTTTCACTTTGCTTATGTAATTTTAAACTTAGCAAATCATGTTTTGAATGGTAATGCATATGCTGAATAGATATGTTGTGCTGTCTGGGTGTGGTGAATTGAATGCTTGCAAAATAACTTGTTCTTTCCGTTGGTCCAGAGATTTGTGTCTGCCTGTTTATGGAAGAGTGAGTCTGAATCAGGGAGTATTAGGGTGCTTAGAGTGACTTTGAAAAAGTTATTCTGATTTTAGAATATATCAGACAAAAATAAACAAACAAAAACCCCTGTGAGACTTGAATGTACACAGGATTGTAAATACATGCTAAGCACAAGCCAGGGCTGACACTGGTTTGTCAAGCACATATACAGACTTTAAGATCCATTCAACACTTGGAGAACTTAAGACTTCACCTTGTAGAGTTACTTTTTCTTAGAAATATTTTTTAAAGGTTACTTTAAAAAAGGTGGAACTGGTTGAAAACCAAAAGTGTGGGTTCATTTATTGAGACGGATACATAGTTTATTGAATTGTAGCTCTTTCTTTACGTAATCAGCATTTTAGTCTCTACAGTTCACTCTGAGCAGTTTTAGTTACATCTCACACTTTTTGATATGTCATATTTTGTTATAACAGCTCAAAAATTTTATGATAAATTATTTTACGACCAATGGGTTGTTAGAATTGTACTGTGTCTATTCAAGTGAGCCATTTTTGAAGTTTTTAAAGTTGTTTTTACCCTAATTTTCTAAGATTAATGTTCCAAACACTTTGAAATTTGTTGAAACTTGATTTATGGTTCAACATTTTGTACTTTTGGCAAATGTGCTATACGTGCTTGAAAAACATATGCTGTACATACATAACAGTGAGTGAGGGTCATTAATCATGTTGAGAATCTTGTGATTCTTTGCTTATTCTTTCCTTCACTGAAACTGATGTACTCAGATCTTCAAATCTAGTTTTGATGATATATGTATATTTAAATCCTGTCAATATTTGCTCAAAGTATTTTGAGGTTGTAAAAGGCATATAGATTAATAATCATGAAATCCATATAGTGAATTGATCATTTTATTATTATAAAGTATATGCTGTCTCTAGTTATGCCTCCTGTTTCTTGATATTAATGTAAATTTCTTGACATTAATATAAGTTACAACTTTGTTTTGCTTTTACATTATATATATATTTCCAATGTATTGTTTTTAACCTTCTTGTCCCTTTACATTTAAGCTATGTCTCTCATAAGAAACACTGAATTTTATTTTTTATTTCACTCTTTTTTAAATTGAAGAATTGCATCCAAATTGTTGATATATTTGTGTGTAAATCTATCATCTTACTGTTTTTTACTTGCCCTAATGTTTTTTTATTTTATTTTAAAGAGAATAAAACAAAAAAGGACAGTACTAAGCAAATCAGAACAGAACAATGTTCTGAACATGGAGGGACTCAAGTTGCAGCACACAAAGGCAGTTTTCCTGCCCTCCCAGTAGGGGCCTTTGGCCTGAGCTGGGAGGAGAATCAGCAGCCCCAGAGCTCTGACCATGGAGGGACTCGAGGCACAGCAGAGAAAGGTAATTTGCCCGCCCTCTAGGTAAGCACCCCTGGCATGAGGCAGGAGAAGAATCACTCAGTGGCTCCCATGAGCCTACCGTTGCATGGGCTGAGAATCAAACATCCTCCCTCACCCCGTTAGCAAGTGAGAGCCAGAGATCTAAACATCTCTTGAGAGACTGACCATATGCAATATAGTAAATAGGGGCGATTTCCTTCTATCATCTCTTTGAAGGCAAATATTGTTATCATTGTTTTGTTTTGTTCTGATTAATGGTATTGCTCTATTCAATGTTCTGTTTTGATAAGTTCTAGAATGTACTGTATTTCCTTTGATTTGGCTATACCTTACTGAAAGAACAACTGTTGTGAAGATAATGGGATATATTATGATACCTATTACTCTTATGCCAGTAACCTGTTGATGGTTTCTGTACCAATTTCACTGCACTCTCTCAGTTGGCTTTGTTTCATCTTATTCTGTTGTATTTTGCTACCTTCAAAATAATAAAAAATTAAAATAATTAAAAAATAAAAAGTAAATAACAACAAAACAGATCAGTAAGGTACTGAGCAAGCTGAAACATGAAATAACTAAACAGATAATGGACTTTAAAAGCAAAAGGAGGAAAAGAAAGAGCTCTAAAGGATATAACTGCATGTATGTTTAAGTGTGTAGGATTGATGACCATGTTGCTGGGTTTTTGGTGGATTGTTGAATGGAAATGTTTGCAGTCTCACTGTTTGAATGTCCACCTTGTATGCTTTAATTTTGTAACTTGAACAACTATATCTAGAAGACAATATGTAATTTATCAACTAGTGATTTCTTACTTTTTTTTTCCTTTTTCTTTGAAATTCTGTATTGTTTCTTGCCTTTTTTCTGTTTTGCTTTTTTTCTCTTTAAATAAATTTTTTTTTAAAAAAGAACAGAACAATGTAAGCAGCACAGCACTTCACAACCAGACAACTGGATATTAACAGTAGCTACCATAATGTCTCTTTTCTTTGAAAAGTTGAGCATACCTTCACACACAATAATATCAAACATAACAAAATAATATAAAACCATTCAGGAGAATGAAAGTATTACAGGACATTCAAAATCAAATAACATAAAATGAACAATGGCTACTGTAATATCTCATTTTCCATAAAAAATTTGTTTATATTATTACACATATTAAAATCCAATAAGACACAACGTGATAGAACCAATGGAAATAGAAGAACAAAAACATGGTAGAACTTCAAAGCAAGATGATATTAAATCAGCAATGGCTCCTATAATGTCTTGTTTTTTTCAAAGTAGCTGTTCACAATATCACACACAATAAAATCAAACAAAACAGAATAAAACCATTCCAACGAATGAATGAAAACATTATAAGGCTTCAAAGCAATGTAATGGGGAAATATGATTACCATAAAATCTTATGTATGCTTACCAATTCTTACACTAGGGAGACTATAAGGTATTTATACATGTGAGTTTGATTTATTTCACTTATGAGTATGGTCTCAAATTGCATCCATTTACTTATAAATATCTCAATATGATCATTCTTTATAGCTGAATAGTACTCCATTGTATAAAAATACCACATCTTTTTTATCCATTCCTCAGTTGATGTGCACTTATATTGTTTCCACGATCTGGCTATTACAAATTGTGCTGCTATAAACATGGGTGCACACATATCACTGGGGTATGATGTTTTCTGTTCTTCTGGAAATATGCCCAGAAGTAGAATACCTGGGTCAAATAGGACTTCCAACCCAGCTTTTCGAGGAATCTCCAGACTGACCTCCACAGTAGTTGCACCAGTCTACATTCCCACCAACAGTGGAGAAGAGTTCCTTTTCCCCCACAGCCTCTCCAGCATTTGTTGTTGGTAGTTTTCTTTATCCTGGCCATTCTTTCTGGAATGAGATGGACTCTCAGTGTGGTTTTAATTTGCATTTCCCTAATGACTAATGATGCTGAACATTTTTTCATGTATTTATTTGCCATTCGTATTTCTTCATCTGAGAACTGTGTGTTCATCTCAGATGCCCATTTTTGGATTGGGTCTTTGAATTTCAGGGGTCTGATTTTTAAAATTATTTATATGTTCTAGAAGTCCTTTGTCTGAGGGACAGTTCACTGAGATTTTTTTTCCCAGTTTGTGGGTTTACTTTTCACTATGCTGGAGATTTCTTTTGACATGCAGAAACTCTTTAATAAGACATGATCCCAGTTATTGATTCTGGGGAGTGTTTCCCATGTGGTTTGATTCTTGTTCATGAATTTGTTACCTATATCTTAAGATTTTTACTTACTTTGTCTTCCAACAGATTTAGTGTTTCTGTGTTAATATTTATATCTTTGACTCATTTAGATTTTAGTTTAGTACATGGTGATAAGCATGGGTCTAATTTTAGTTTTCGGCATATGGAGAGCCAATTTTTCCAGCACCATTTATTAAAGAGACTAATCATTCTTCCAGTGAACATGTTTGGCTCCTTTATCAAAGATAAGGTGGCTGAGTATGTTTATAGTTGTAGTTGCATCTTCTAATCTAGTCTATTGATCTTCAGGTCTGTTTTTATTCCAGTACCATGCTGATTTTATCACAGTAGCTTTGTAGTATAACTTCAAGTCAGGGATTTTTGATGACTCCTGATTTGGCTTTGTTGCTTAGAATTGTCTTTGCTATTTTAGTTCTCTTCTGGTTCCACGTGAATTTTAGGAGTGACTTCTCTAGATCTGTGAGGTATGCTAGTGGTATTTTGATTGGGATTTCATTGAATCTATATGACAATTTTGGGAGAATGGCCATTTTCACAATATTTATTCTTCCTATCCATGAACAAGGGATGTATTTCCATTTTCTGAGGTCCTCTTTGATTTCTTCTTCAGGGTATTATAATTTTCCCTGAATAGGTCTTTTATTTCTTTTGTTAGATTAATTCCTAAGTATTTCATTTTTTTTGGATGCTATTGTGAAGGGTGTGGCATCTCTTTTTTCTCTCTCAGTGATTTTGTTGTTAGTGTATAGGAATGCTATTGATTTTTGAGTGTTGACTTTTGTATCCAGCTACATTACTAAATTTATTTATTATATCTAGGATGTTGAACCATCCCTGCATTCCTTGGATGAATCCCACTTGGTTGTGGTGTATAACCTTCTTGATGATTTGCTGCATCCTGTTTGCCAATATTTTATTGAGAATTTTTGCATCTATGTTCATTAGGGAGATTGGCCTGTAGTTCTCTTTTTTAGCTGCATCATTCTCAGGTCTTGATACTAGAGTAATATTTGCTTACAGAAATGAGTTAGGAAGATTTGCTTCCCTTTCAATTTCACTGAATAGTTTGAGGAGTTTTGGCATTAAGTCTTCTTTGTATTTTTTGTAGAATTCCACAGTGAATCCATCTGGGCCTGGGCTCTTCTTTGCTGGTAAGGATTTAATTATATTTTCAATTTCATTAATAGAAATTGGGTTATTCAGAAGCTTTATATCTTCTTGACCCAGCTTTGGTACTTTATATGTTTCTAGGAATCTGTCCATTTCTTCTGTGTTATCAAGCCTATGAGAGTAGAGGCTTTCAAAATAGGTGTTGATGATCTTTTGTATTTCCACAGAGTCAGTTGTGATTTCATCCTTTTCATTCCTTATTGCATGAATTTGAATTTTTTCTTTCCTTTTTAAAAATAAGTTTGGAAAGGGGCTTATCAATTTTATTTATTCTTTCAAAGAACCAACTCTTTGATTCATTGTTTCTTTGTATTGTTTTCTTAGTCTCTATTGCATTGATTTCTGCTCTAATCTTTATAATTTCCTCCCTTCTTTTGGCTTTGGGCTTGATTTGCTTTTCTTTTTCTAGATGTTTGAGGTGTAGCATCAGGTCATTTATTTGTGTTCATTCTTTTTTTCTGATGTAGGAATTCACCACAATAAATTTTCCTCTGAGGACTGTTTTCATTGCATCCCACAAATTCCAGTAAGTTGTATTTATATTTTTGTTTGCTTGTAGATATTGTTTAATTTCTTCTTTAATTTCCTATGTGACCCACTAATTACCCAAGAGTGTATCATTCAATTTCCATGTGTTTGTGGGGTTTTTGAGGTTTCTTTTATCATTGATTTCTAGTTTCATGGTGCTATGATCTGATAACATGCATGGGATAATTTCAATTCTTTTGCATTTATTTAAGTATGTTCTGTGGGCCACTATATGATCTATTTTAGAGATTGTTGCATGTACTGCTGAGAAGAATGTACATTCTGATGTTGTTGGATGGAACACTCTGTATATGTCTATCAAGTCTATTTGTTCACAGGTGTGATTCAGTTCTGTTATTTCTTTACTGATTTTCTATCTGGTTGATCAGTCCCTTTGTGTCAATGGTGTGTTAATGTCTCCTGTTATAATTGTGTTATTGCTTATTTGATTTTTCATTTCTGTTAATACTTGTTTTGTATACCTGTGTGCTCTGGAATTTGGTGCATAGATATTTAAGATTGTTATCTCTTCCTCTTGAAGTTTTCCCCTAGCTAATATGTAGTGACCTTCTTTAGCTCTATGGATCATTCTTGGTTTGAAGTTTACATTGTCTGCAAACAGAATAGCTACCTCCGCTTTTTTTTTTTTTTGGATCTTGTTGCATGAAGTATTGTTTTCCATACTTTGACTTTCAGTCTATGAGTTTCCTTTTGGGTTAGATGGGTTTCTTGTAGACAGCAGATGGTTGGATGTTGTTTCTTGATCCATTCTGTCAGTCTGTTTCTTTTAATTGGTGAATTGAGGCCATTTGCTTTAATGGTTGTAACTGTTATATATTGGTTTATTTTTGTCATGTTACCTTTCTGCTGTTGCTTCTTTACCTTTCCATTCTGTTTAATTGTCTGCCTTGCTTAGTGTTTTTTTTTTCCCTAAGTCTATCTAGAATGTCTTTCAGTAATCTTTGCAGGTTGAATTGGTGATCATGAAGTCCTTCATCTGTTCTTTGTCATGGAAGTATCTTATTTCTGCATCCATTTTGAAGGACAGTTTTGCAGGGTACATCAGTCTGGCTTGGAAGTCATTTTCCTTTAGGATCTTAAATACTTCACTCCATGCTCTTCTTAACTTTATTGCTTGTGTTGAGAAGTCTGCTGTGATTCTGATAGATTTTCCTTTATAGGTGACCTGTCTTTTCTCTCTAGCAGCTTTTAATATTCTGTTCTTATGTTGGATTTCTGGGATGGTGATTATTATATGTCTGGGTGTAGTTTTATTTTGGTTATGGCTATTTGGAGTTCTATATGCTTCACTGATCTGTATGTCAGTTTCCATTCTCATGTTTGGGAAATTTTCAGCTATTAATTCTGTGAATAGGCTCTTGATATCATTTGTGTTGTCCCCTTCTTTTTCATTTATTCCTATCAATCTTATGTTGCTTTTCTTTGCATCATCTTGCAGCTGTTGAATTGTTATTTCCTGATTCCTTGTTATTTTTAAAAGATCTTTTCTTTCCTACTCACTAGCTGCAATCTGGTCTTCAAGGTCTGAAATTCTATCTTCATTTTCATTGAGGCAGTTTTGCCAGCTTTCAATGGAATTTCTGATTTCCTGTATATCTCTTTGAATCTGCTTCAGGCATTCTGTTTGTTTCTTATATTGTTCATTAAGAGTTTCCATCTTTTTGCATTGTTCTTCTAATTTTGAACTTCTCTAGATGTGTTCAGTATTTCTTTCATTACATTTATCATTTCTTCTTTTACCTGGGAGATTATTTCTGATTTGAGTTTCTTTATAGCTTCCTAGATTTGTTTCTTTATTTCAGTTGATATCATTTCAGGCATTTCAGATGAATGGCTTATATTTTCTTCTATGTACATGGCTCCTAGGCTTTCTTGGATGGGCTGGAGGTTTGAGATTGCATTTTGATCTTTTGTTTTGTCATTTTCCTATATTTCTGGATTTTGACAATGTTCCAAAGCTTCTCCCAGGTGTGTTGGAAATCACCTGTTGTGTCCTTTGCTTTTGGGACTGAACGGAGGTCAATGAGTGTGGCCCAGTCAGGCCCAGGGCACCTCTTATACCTCTTCTGATGGTCTAGGATGATGGGTGGGGTCCTAACCACTGGGAGTGGTGGTTTACAGCTCTCCCTGAGTGAGTGCAAGTGCACTGGAACTCACCTCATGCTCCCTCAGCTCTCCAGATTGAAAGAAGGTTGCCAGACACAGTCCAGTTAGGCCTTTGAGACCTTCCAAGCCTCCTCTGGTGTTTCATGAAGCTGGGTGACCTCCTAATCACTGGTAGTGATGGTTCCAAGCTCTTCCTGAGCCAGCTCCAGTGTGCTAGAACTCACCTTCATGCCCTCAGCTCCCTGGAATGAAAAAGACCACTAGGCATAGCCCACTTAGGCCCACAGGACCTCCTGAGCCTCCTCTGGTGTTTCAGGAAGCTAGGCCAGCTCCTAACCACTGGTAGTGATGGTCCAAAGCTCTCCCAAGCCAACATCAGTTTGCTGTTACTCACCTTGCATGCCCTCAGCTCGCTGGATTGAAAGAAGGTTTCTAGGCATGGTCCAGTCAGGCCCCCAGGACCTGCCATGCCTCCTCCAGTGTTTCAGGAAGCTGAGTGGGCTCCTAACTGCTGGGGGCAATGGTCCAAAGCTCTCTGGTGTACTGTTTTAAAATTCCTTTCTCTTGCTTTATTTGAATTGAGGAAATACTTTTATAAATTTATTCTTTTTTCATTAAATGTTTATATAATACCTTATAATACCTGGGCCCCTCCCACGACCTCTGCCATCCCAGCAGACCACCTCCTGGGACCTGGAACTCCAGCCAGTGGTGTGCATGGGGCCAGGCTAGATCCAGGCCCCTCCCACAACCCCCACCATCCCAGCAGACCACCTCACAGGACCCAGGAACTCCAGCCAGTGGTACAAGTGGGGTTGGGCTGGACTCAAGCTCCTCCCATGACCCCTGCCTTCCTGGAAGACCACCTTGCAGGACCCAGGAACTCCAGCCAGTGTTGTGGGCAGGGCCAGGCCAGAATCAGGCACCTCCCGTGTCCCCACTGTCCTGGTCACCCACCTCAGGACCTTGGAACTCCAGCCCACAAGATGAGACCTGCACCGCAGTCCCACCTTCCCACCTCCTGGACCTAGTATTGTTATTAATCTTTGACTCCCACACCTCCCCTCAGAACCTTGGACTGCAGTGGATTAGCCATGCAGTATTGAGAGGAGACTCAGTAATCCCTCATCCAAACAAAGAACTCAGCAGGCTTCCATCAGTGAGGTGAGTTTGCCCCTAAAATAGAAATAGAGTTGTCACCTTCAGTGGATAAATAGGAGCAATAGCAAAGCCTTCTCCAGAAGTAGGCTATCGGTGAGCTTGGCAAGGGAGTGGGTCAGTCCTTCCTCCACACAGAGAATATCAGGTGCCAATAAGGCCTCTCCCAACTTGGAGAAAATTAAGGGGGCCTGTAGGATACCCAGAGACACATTAAGGTCCCAGCTGAGACAAACAGAGAGATCTGGTGATTTTGAACAACCTGAAGACATAATAACAGCAGGAATTAGGGATTGATTTCCATCCGTGCTCCTAGGCTTGTCAGCCTAGAAAGAATATAGGACTCACCCAGCAGGCCCTACAGGGGGAATTCAGGTGCCTGGCCCATCTCTTCATTGTGGGACCCAGCAGTTGCACAAACATCAACCTTACAGTAGGACCCCAAGATACACACTACCAACACTTAATGCTAGTAGTATTAAAGGACCAGATATTAACCTGAAAGGGTAAAATAGCAAAACAAAAAAGCAAAATGCAATCTCAAACATCTAGTCCACCAGGACCAAGTATAGGAGACACTGAAATAGAGGACTTCAAAAGTAACACACTAGAAATCTTTGAAAAGACAGCAGATGAAATAAAAAAACAACTCTATGAGGCTATAGAGGAAATCAAACTAGAAGTAATCTCTCATGTAAAGACAGAAGTAATAACCTTAGTAAAGGAGCTTGCTGAGCACAGCTAAAGAAGAAATAGATTAAAAAAAGTACAGGAGCATGGGAAATTGATTTAAACGTTGAATCAACAATATAGAAAACAAGCAGAATTCATGAAACAAACTCAAAGAGACATCCAAGAAACAAAAAATTCCATTAAAAGCTGGAAAACCTGTTTAAATGAAGCTGAGGATAGAATTTCAGACCTTGAGGACAGGATTGCAATTAGCAATCATGAAAAGATAGAACTTTTAAAACAACAAAGCAGCATGAAATGACAATCCAGCAGCTTCAAGATGATGCCAAGAGAAACAATATAGGACTAATAGGCATCAGTGAAGATGCAAGAGTCAATGCAAATGACATAACTAAAATATTCACAGAAGCAATAGCAATTTCCCAAACATGGGG
Organism: Hydrochoerus hydrochaeris; assembly: GCA_004027455.1. NCBI lineage: Eukaryota > Metazoa > Chordata > Mammalia > Rodentia > Hydrochaeridae > Hydrochoerus > Hydrochoerus hydrochaeris. Next base: position 388,037 of record PVLA01000413.1, read on the forward strand.
AAAAAAATCTGATGTGCAGATAAGTGAGGCATATAGAACACCAAACAACCACAACCAACATAAACCTACACCCAGACATATAATAATTAATATCCCAGACATGCAGCATAAAAACAGAATACTAAAAGCTGTTAAAGAAAAGACACAACTCACCTATCAAGGAAAGCCCATTAGAATCCTTGCACTTTTCAGCACAAACCCTCAAGTCAAGAAGAGCTTGGAGTGAAGTATTTCAAGCCCTGAAAGAAAACAACTTTCAACCCAGACTGATATACCCAACAAAACTTTCATTCAAATTTAACAGAGAAACAAGATACTTCCATGACAAAGAACAACTGAAGAAATTCATGTCCAACAAACCAACCCTAGAAAGAGTACTGAAAGACATATTAGAGATAAAAATGACCACAATCTCCAGAACAACAACAGAAAGAAATCACCAGGTAGGACAAACAATTAAACAAGGGGGAAAAGCAGAAAGCAGACAACTGGAACATAACATGGAAAAGTTAAGCCAGTACATATCAGTTATATTGTAAGTGACCTCAATTCATTTATCAAAAGAAATAGGTTGACAGAATGGATCAAGAAACATGATCCCACAATATGCTGTATACAAGAAACACATCTGACCCAAAAGGAAACTCATAGATTAAAAGTCAAAGGATGGAAAACAGTATTCTATGGAACAGGAACTGAGAAAAAAGCAGGGATAACTATTCTATTTGCAGACACTGTGAACTTGAAACCTAAAATGATCAAAAGAGATAAAGAAGGTCACTACATACTTGTTAGTGGAAAAATTCAAGAGGAAGAACTAACAATTACAAATATATATGCACTAAATGGAAGAGCACCCAACTATATAAGACAAATACTAATGGACATGAAAAACCAAATACACAAGAACACAATTACATGGGACCTTAATACCCCATTGTCACAAAGAGATAGATCAACTAGGCAAAAAGTCAGCAAAGAAATAATAGAACTGAATCATACCTGTGAGCAATTAGACTTAGTACATGTTTACAGAGTGTTCCACCAAACCACATCAGAATACACATTCTTCTCAGCTGTACATGGGACAGAACATATATTATACCATAAAACATTCTTAAGTAAATGCAAAGGGAGCAAAATTATCCCATGTGTAATATCTGACCATAGTGCACTGAATGGAAATTAATGGCAAAAGAAATTGCAAAATGGACTACAGATGAAATTTAAAAAGAAATAAAACCATACCTACAATTCAATGAAAATGCAGAAACAACATACTGTAATCTGTGGGATGCAATAAAAGCAGTCTTAGGAGGGAAATATATAGCAATAAACTGTCATATCAATAAAACAGAATGAGTACAAATAAATAACCTAATGCTTTATCTCAAGCATCACCAAGAATCTGAATAAACTCATTTTTAAATAACAGTCATTTAAAGGCCTTAGTAAGGAACTCAAGCAGTCAAAATTTAAAAGACACACACACGAAAAAAAAGCAAAGGAGAGAAGCAATAAGTATGCACTGTTGTGCTTTGATAAATTTACAAAGTCTTAAGCATTGTAGCAATAGTTCTAGGTCAAGCATTCAACTTTCAAGTTCAGTTCTCTTAGCAAGTTCACAGAGATGATATTAAAATGCATGTTCAAGAACCTTTAGAATAAACACCTTGCTTTGAGTTAGACCTCAGAAAGGCTATGTTCTAGGATTGAGGACAAATCAAAATGCATCAGACCTTAAATGAACTGCAATTTCATGAAACCATCTTTGTCACTGAATAAACCAAGTGATCTAAACTTACAATAACAACATTCCCACAGAAAAGAAAATTCTCTCTAAAAATATATAAAATCATCCAAATGTCAGTAATTTTTTATACCTAACATCCTTCATACAGTCAAGACCTTTTGAGTATGCAGGAGACTACCAAACCGCTGAAAACCAAAAGCCAAAATGACAATAGCAAAAAGAAGACAACAGATATGGAAGCAGAAACAACCAAATAATGGACCTAGCATTTATGACAAAGAAACTTGAAACATTTTCTTCAAGTAAAAATAATATGAGCAATTAATTTCTTAACAAATTATGAATGAAAGTAATTATCAAGCTAATTTCAACACCCAGAAAAAATAACTGTCAAAATCAAAGGAGTTTTGCAAGATCAAAAAGATCTGGAAATTAGTTTCACAAAACATAAATGTACTTAACATCACTAACCTGTGTACTTAAAATAAAAATCATTAAGATGACACATTATGTTGTATATTTTACCACAATTTTTTAAAGTGATAAAAAGATGAAAATATAGTTGAAAAGGTAACTTTTGGGTGCATTTATTATAAAGCTATCTTAAAAAGTGAAGAAATAAAGACATTTTAAACAAAAACTAGAGAATTCATTATTAGCAAATCATAATTATGAAAGAATTTTAAAGTTAGTTCTTCAGACAGAAGAAAAATAATCCCAGGTAGAAATTCAAAAATGCAAGACAATGCAAAAGAAGGGTATAACTGTAGAAAGCAATAATAATTTTAAGGGAAGAGTACTAAAAATGTACATATGTACAATATATACATTTTTACTTAAATATTGATTCATATATAGCAATACCTCAGTTCATGAATGCTTGTTTGCAAACAAATATAGTTTGCAAACAAAAGCCTTTGCAAAATTTTGCTTCTGTTCACAAACTCTGCATTGCATGACAAACACAACTGTGGTTATTTTCCCCACAGAAACACAAACATTGCCATCTTCCCCAAAATCAGAAAACAAATTAAGTTTGTAAATGGAGGTAACATTGTATGTATTTACATGTGTTTATTTTTAGTTATATATGCATATATTCACATAATAAATGTTATAATTCACTACTTGTCTAAACACATACATTATATGCATGCATGTTGTCTGGAGTTTTATTTATGGCAGGTTGAAACTAAAATATGTAGATACTCTGGAAATTCAGACTGATTAGATAATTAGCTTGAAAAGAGCAAATGTTTATTTTGGCTTACAGTTTGGAAGTTCCAGAATAAAACTGGACGAACTCATTGTTTTGAGCCTCTTATGGGCATGGTAGATGCAATGGCAGGGAATACATGGCAAAGTGAATGGCTTTTCGTGACCAGGATGCAAAAGAAAGAAAGAAAAAGCATCCAGGATCCCGCAGTTCTCCTGAGGGGAATTCCCTCAATGACCTAAGGACTACTTGAAAGGTTTTCCTTCTAAAGTTTTCACCATCTCCCAGTATCATCACCATAGGGTTTAAATCTTTAACCCACGGACCTTTGAAGCCATGCAAGATACAAATTATAGCAATAATGAAATTGCCCTACTGTTACAAAATTGTCTTTTTACAGATAGTTTTTTTAAAACAGGGGCCAAACAACATACTCACATTATATTCATCTGTTAAATTTCTTTCATCATTTTAATCTAAGACAGTCTCTTTAACTTATTTCTTCCATTCTATTGACTAATTTAATAATTATTAAAAGAAGTATTTCAAACATGGATTCATATAGCTACTTCAAATTTGGCAACCCAGTGTCACACGTTAAATCTTGTGAAACTAAGACATTTTCATCCTATCTATGAGCCTTTCTCTTCCTTTTATCTTTCACCTGTACTGTACTTATCAATTAATCATCATTTATTGAGTGCCTAACATGTTTTGAACAAAAAGATATTTTGAGAGTATGTTAGTATGGGAGAGTAGAAATACAAGAAAAAAACAGTTGTCAAGTTTTGAGCTCTTAAATATGAAAGCGAAACCAATTTTTAAGTTCTAATATTTTTAAAATTAGAAATTGATTTAATCAATCTCATAGTTAAATTACTTAAAATATATTTTATGTGAAATTCTGCATATCATACTCTTTGGTGAACCTGTTTTTTCTTTTCTTTCTTCTGACTTCACATTGAAGTTATTCTCTTGAAAGTCAGCATGTTTTTTCTAATAATCTACATTATAATACATTTCAAATACTTTAGCTTAAATTCAGACAATTTAAGAACTTTCAGAGGGACGAGTTGACATGATTACAATCTCATACAGAATTATTCAGGGCAATTTAAATGCATATTTAATGCCTCATAAATAAAGCTTTACATCATGTCTAGAGCATCAAGAGGGAATGCCAAGATGGAACAGTATTACTGTCCCTGATCCAGGGGGATTTAATTAGCACTAATAGGAAAAAAAGAAAATGAAAACAGGAGCTCAATATGATGTAAGGGAAAATATCCTAATGGACAGATTGATTGGTCAGTTAATGGAAAATTCCTGAGGGAAGTAGTGTTAATGTAACTGAGGTATGCAGTTGGAGGATAGAGAATGTGAAGGAGAAATAAATGTAGTGCCTGTAATTCTTTACACAACCTTGCCCAGATCAGTTTCTGTTTAAAACGTTTTATCTTTAGTCTAGAAACAGATGAAAACTACCATGGATAGGTACATTTTTAGTGTAGGACTGTCTGGAAAGAGAAGAGAATCAAAATTGGCTTTGCATTTTTCTCACTGATGTTATGGTGTATCTGGTCACTTATCTTGTCATTGAGACACAGTATGAGACACTCGTAATTTCAAGAAGAGGAGGTCTATTTTGATTCACATTTTAGTCCATAGTCAGCTGGCTCTAAGGGCAAGATGGCATGGCAGAGGAGCATGGAGGCTGGGAAGGAGGAGTACTGGGGAGGGAGATAAACCTTTGTAGGCCATATCCCAGTGATCTGCCTCTTTTGAACAAATCCCACCTGCACACAGGAAGTCAACTATAAGCCCCATAATCCAATCATCTTCCAGAAGACCCACCTGTGAGCATCTGTAATTCTTGAGGGACACCTAGATACAAAGCGTAACGTAGTATAAATTCATATTTTGGTTATTCTCATTCACTCACTTCAATATCATAAAATTTGCTTTATTACAGTATTATAATGACATTGCAATAAATTCATAGAACAGCAAGGTGCATATAGTGCCTTAGCAAGTTAGAAAGAGTATAGGTATTAGAAAGCTGCAGCCAAGTGCATGTCTTTTTATACTGAGAGTACACTCTGGTTGGCTAAATCAGTCTCATTGGTTTAGCTATAGTTCTTAATGGTAGAAACATGTTTTTACAGCATTACTAGGCTTTCTGTGATTGGTAATGACTGAGAAGCATAAGAGTAGTAAAATAAACTCTTGTAAGAAAAACCTTTTAGAAGTACCATTCTAGACAGGGATGTAGCTCAGTGGCACAGCGCCTGCCTGGGCAAGCATGAAGTCATGAGTTTGATTCCTAGTACTCCCCTCCCATAAATAAATAAAAATAAAACATAGAAGTTCTAGTCTATAAAATAATAGGTTATCTTGACTTATTGAATTCAAAATACAATTTTTCTATTGTATTGTGTTTTTATCTTATTTTGCATGAAATTTGAAGCTATAGCATGATTGAAATGTCTCAGGAATTTCACCAAAGCTCTTTTGAGCATGGGCATGTTAATGACAGGGAAACAATGAATCGTGATATCTACTTTGTGTTAGCTGAATCAAATATTTTACTTTTAGTAAAACATAAATTTAAGACTAACTACTTGGCTTTCTCAGGCCAGCACTGTATATTTTGAATTACTCAGATTTACTGAATATCCTTAGCCTCTATAGATCTCCTTCACCCCAGGTTGTATAGACATGGTCACAGCATTTATAATTTAAACCAAATTTCCTAATCAGAGTTAAGTGCAAAAAAATAGGATTTGTTAATGGAAGTGAAATTTATTATGAAAAGTCACTAATTATGGAAAAGTGACTACACTACATAGGCACACACGTTATCTCTGTACTATACTCAGTGGATATGTTTGTTTATTGAAATTTGCTATATCTCTGAGATACAGCAAATCTATGTAAGTAATGCAACCTATTTTCTTATTCAAGAAACAAATGCACAAGCAGTTATGTTGGACCTGGTATCTGCAAAGAAAGTCTGGAAATAGGATTTAAAATCTATCACCAAGGTAATAAGTTAACCTGGAAGCATTCTGCAGATGTCCAAAAATTTTTATATGGAAATAACTATATTCATTTTTAACAAAATTCAAATGAAAAGTATCTTGGCTTTCTGTGATTTGGACATGTTTTAATTGTGGCCTCCCAAATGTTCATGTGATTAATGAGTAGATCTCCAGGGGGTCAGTACTGGAAGGTGGTAGAAACTTCAAGGGTGGGGGTATCATTAAGGCTATGCCTGTTAAAACTACATCGAATACATCAGAATAGCTATAATCAGGAATAAAAAAAACAATGAATATGGGTGAGGATGTGGGGGAAAAGGAACCCTCATACACTTTTAGTAGAGATATAGACTAGTACAACCATTATGGAAATTAATGTGGAGAGTCCTCAAAAAGTAAAAATAGATACTGTTTGAGTTGGCTATATCATTCCTCAGTATATTCCCTAAATAATTAAAACAGCATACTATAGGGATGCATGCATACCCATGTTTCTAGTGGCAAAATTCACAATTTCTAAGCTATGGAAACAGCCTTGATGCCCATAAACTGATGAATGGATATACAAAATATGATATATGCACAATGGAATATTATTCAGTCACAAAGAAAAATGAAATCATGTCAACTCAAGAAAGATGAATGGAACAGTAGACCATCATGCTAAACAAAATAAGCCTGTCTCAATAAGTTAAAAATTGCCTGTTGTCTCCTACATGAGTGTAATCAATGTGCTATATCCCTTGGTAATCCTTGCATGAATCTCATGAGGTCCCTTGATAGTCCTTGTATGACTCCTTGAGTTCTTGTGATGGAGCTGTTTGTTATAAAAGGAGCAGTCCTGAGCCCTCTCATCCCTCTTGCTTCCTGTTTTGAAACATGACAACTTGCTCTGACATGTGCTCCCCCACTGTTGTTTTTCACAAGCATGAAGCCATTGGGTAGCCTTGGGCTTCCATTTGGATTTTGAACCTCCAAATCTGCAAGTTAAACCCCCTTTTTATAAGTAACTTGTGTCAGATATTTCAGAAAACTAATATTAGCCTAGCAAAAGGTGTATTAATACCTAATAGAATGCTTTCCTTCTGTGTTTGTGCTGCCCATTTGCTGTGCATGATCTCTTTTTTGCCAGAATTTCTTATTTATGAAGTGCTCACAAATCAGAACAATAGTATCATACAGTAAACGTTATTTTCCCCTAGGTATAAGACAATATTTCTTACAGCTTTAAAACAATTGCCACATCTTTTTTTTTTAGCATTATGTTTGCTAAATTCATGACAGTATAGTATTGTTTGCTGACATGAAAATGATACTAAACTATGAGTTCTTTAAGGCAGAAACAATATTAATTACTTTTGTACATCCGGAATACATAGTGGGGTTGGACTTTTGGGTTGTTTCCATTTGTGACTACAATAAAACTATCATGAACATTCTTATAATTCTCTATATGGGCAAAATACATTCATTTCTCTAGGGTATATATGGAGGAGTAGAATGGTGGGATCTTAGGGTATGTTTATGTTTAATTTTTCAAATCAACATGTTTCCTAAAGTAATTGTACCATTTTACATCCTGCTAGCAGTAGAGGATAACTGCGGGTGTTCTATATCCTCACCAACATTTGGTATTGTCAGTCTTTTGAATTGCAGCCATTCTAGTGGTTGTGTAGTAGTATTTCACTGTGGTTTTAATTCACGTTTCCCTAATGATGTAAGATATTAAGCATCTCTTCATGTATTTGCCATTTTTGTTTTTTGTTTCTTTTAAAGAGAGTAAAACAGAACAGTAAAGTAAAAAAAAAACAATGGCAGGACAGTAGGAAGCCCAAAGTCATTACTATATTGCATAATCTTATCCTCTAATTTGTTGCTCAGGCTCCTGGCCCTAGGCTTGTAAAGTCAATCAAACAACTTAAATGTCAGGTTGCTTCCTTCAGTTATTATCTGAGCCTGTGTCATGTTTGGTTGCTTAAGGGGTAAAGCGGGGAGGGGAGGTGGAATGTAGGAGATGGAGGTGGCTTACTTGGTTCTCCCCAGCTTCCAGGGCCTCTGCTGGCACACAGGGAGGCCACATGGCTCCCTTGCTGCTTCTTCCCAGCAGGCCATTAGGGCCTCCCCCGGCATACAGGTTGTGAGGACTACTTGCCTTCCTTGCTGTTTCTCCCCAGCCAGTAGGGCCTCCACCAGCACACAGCAGGTGGGGTCTGCATGGCTTCCTTGCTTTTTCTCTGCTTCTAGCAGAGCTTCTTCTGGCACATGGGGTGCAGGGACTGCATTGCTTCCTTGATGTTTCTCCCCAGGTTTTCTTATTTTTAGTGGATTCCTGAATTATCTGTCTCTCTGGGCCTCAAGTATCAGTTCAGATCCTTCCTGTGTCTATGGGACCCACCTCTCTCCTTGTCTTCCTCATGTTGCTGTATTTCAGGGTCAGGACACCAAACTTGGAAAGATTTTTTCTCTGCTGCTCACTCCTCCATTTTCTTGGAAGTCTCATGTTTGCCATTTGTGTATCTCCTTTGGTGAAATGACTACTCAGATATTCTTACCATTTTAAAATAATTATGTTTGATTTTCTTTTTTATCACTGAGTTTTGAGACATTAAAAAAATACATTGTACCTCAGCTCATGAACTTAATTTGTTTTACCTTTTTGGCAAAAATGGATGTGTTTCTGTTTGTGTGGGAAAGATGGCTCTTGGTTGTGTTTGTCATCCAGTGTGAAGTTTGTGAATGGAAGTAAAGTTTCATAAATGCTTTTGTTTGAGAATTGGTTTGTGAATACAAACATTTGTGAACTAACACGTTACTGTATATATTTTCATATTTTTTCCAAGTGTGTGAATTTCTCTTTTTCCTCTCAGCAGTAACTTCTTAAGAATGAAAATTTTAGTTGGGTTTAGTGGTACACATCTATAATTTAAGCACTTGGGAAACTGAGGCAGGAGGACCATTGTGAACTTGAGGCCAACCTATGCTTCATAGTAAGTTCAAGGCCAGCCTGGATTGTGTAACAGCCTACTTTTTTAGTACTCAGATTGTGACTTCTTGCTGTGTTCTCACATGGCAAAAGAGGCAAACTGTCTCTCTGGAGTCCTTTTTAAATAGAGATATTGCCTTCATGACCTAATCAACATACCAAAGGCCCCTCTTTTTAATATCATAATTTTAGAGATTAGTATTCTAGCATATGAATTTTGGAAGAGCACATTCACACCAGAGTAACAATTTACCAATTTTTAAATTTTGTTATATTTTATTGTGATACACATAAGAATTTCTTGCCTAATCTAAGGTCACAAATAATTTTTTCTATATTTTTGACTGGTGCTTTACAGTTTTAGATTTACATTAAGTCTTTGGTGTATTTTAAATGAATTTATGTATGAGATATGGATTAAAGTTCTTTTTTGTAAATTGATATATCATTATTTTAGTGCCATGCACTGATCAGACTGTCTCTTCTTTCTGAACTGCCTGTGCATATCTGTTTTAAAAAATCAGGTGTCCATATTTGTGGGCCTCCACTTTTGCAATCCGTTATGTACTGTTTATCTATTTGTTCATCTTCATATTAATATCATTTTCTTGATCCTTGTGAAAAACATTCTTTGTCTGTTCTTTGTTCATCACACCATTTTTTAGCACTTTATTACTATTGAGTAGGTAATAATGATTAAAGATGAATGTCAGTTTTTACATTAATTATTTTTTGAGCACACTGAGGAGTCCCACTGGAATCTAAGATGTATTTCCTGCTAAAAGTCAAGCATTTCTGCCTATCTGGGGGCTGGGCCTGTTAGTAGTTGATTTGCATGACTTAATGAAGCCCCCAGAGAAAACAGATGCTTAGAAGTGAAAGTCAGGGAAAGAAAGCTTATCTTGACAGATAAATCAAAGGGAGTCTTGACTTTATATGTAGCAACTTGTTAGCCTCTTAACCCTAATCTAGCACCAAATAGTTCTTTCAAGGAATAGGAGTATCTCCTCCTTTCAACGAATGGGAGGACTTGAGGACACTAAGAATCTGTAGTATGATCTGGAGGCACCAGGCCAAGATGAAACATACATGCTCTCCTTTCAGGGGACAACATAGCATCTTTTTTGTACATCAAAATTTCCAGAGAGCTCTTGACATTCAACATCATGAGAATTTAGCATCCAAGGGCTGACTACCACAAATAAAGTCTCTGTGGCTGCTCCTTTGCAGCTAGTGGAAATAAAATAGGTTTGCTTCTAGGTTCTGCCAGGTAGAACTAGAATGGCTTTCAGAGACTCTAGGGATCATAAAATTGTGACTTTGGGGAGAAAGATAAGGAGTTTATTATTAATGTACCTTAATTCTATTTTCTAGGTGGGTGTTACATGGTGATATATGGGTAACATGTTCTGGCTAGGTTAATTTAAAATACTACATTTTGAATCTAGTTTAATGAGATGCAAAAATGTATAAAATCAATTACTCATCAACATATTTTTATAAAAAAGACATACTTGCTTTGCATAATAATTATTTTTCTGCTACTCTTGACTATTTTTAAAGGCTGAAAAACTTTCTGTGATTTCCAAGTGCTAATTAATTCTAAAACTCTTGCAAGTCTGTAAATGGTAAAGAGTGCAGAAGATATAATTTAGAAAAATACTGTCTGGTTTTAAGTGCATGTTGGGGCATAATGGATTGTCTTTCTGTTGTTTTTTTTTCTTATTATTATTTTTTAAAGAAATAAAACACAGCCACTGACTTGAAAATGTTAATCTAAAGGGATGTTACAGCATATTAGCCTGCTATTACTTGTTTCTTATAAATTCTATTACTTGTTTCTTTTTGAATTGGTTCAATTTAATTGACATAAACCTTGATAGTAGTGCTCCAAATATGTGCCACATAGATGAGGTAATTCTTTAATAATAAGTACAGAAATTAGCTTTCACACATCTCTGGTGATGTAGTGGTGAATTAAGCCTGGAACCTATCCTAAATGTATAAAGATCCCCTATAAAGTAAGATTTTAGGGCCGGGGATTTAGCTCAGTGGTATAAACGCCTGCATGGCGAGCACAAGATACTGGGTTCGATCCCCAGTCCAAAAAAAAAAAAAAAGATTTTATGTTCTTTGAAAGCATAAATATTTGTCTAATGAATTAAGTATTATACATAATAGTAATAAAAATAAAGTCAAGCCTTTTTAGAATCACCAGGCACTATTTTCCTCAGGATACATCATTGTTTACTGATAGCAACTATTTTTTTTAAAGGCTTATTTTTTATTTGATTTTTCAGTCTTTGAATGTTTAAACTTTTTAGTGGCATCCTAAAGTAAATTTTTGTTGTTGAAAATAAAAAAATCTATATTTCCTTTTAAACTATCATTCTTTTCTCCCTTATCTTACTACTTCTCCTTTTAGCAATAGACTTTTGCCGCAACATAGGACAGAGACCAAAGAGACAGTCTGAGATTGAGGACATAGGAAGATGCTGGAAGGCAAGAAAGGGTCCAGGAAAGTATTGACAATTTAGCAACTTAAGGCCTTGAAACTAAATGTGAGAAAATCACCTTGTTAAATAAATTTTAGAAAAGTTTTAGCCCCTCTTACTTTTGTTATAGATTGTACTAAAATATTAGATTATTATTCCTTTCAAAAAATGATTATGAAGAACATGACGGGTCTGACATTTTACCTGTTTTCAAACAAGTGAGATTACCACAGTTTGATGGAGGCTGGCAGAAGACACAGAAATTCGGAGGCAGAGCATAGCACAAATGCAGCATAGCAAGTAGAATGACACCAGTGTATTTAGTCCCTTTGCTCCCAAATTATACAGAGTTGCCTGTATGGATTTCTTCAGAGGCAGTGGCTTGAGTTATAGGAACCTGAGTCTTTTATAATGGACAACAGGCAGGTTTTATTTACCCTGGAGGGAGACACTGTAACTTTTGAGGCTATTTGCGCTACAAAAATCTCTGAAAAGATGGCTTAAAAATAGAGTTGTTTTATAAGAGTTGTGAAAATATGAGAGCCTTATGGAGCAGTGTCTCCAAACAAGGTTGTATGTCTTTCCTAAAGCCAGGTGTTGGTTAGAATTTATGACTTTTTAATATTCAGGGGTGTGCTGACAAATGTTTAACAGTTGGCTCTCTGAGAGAAAATAAGCCCTGATTTATGGCACTTGCTGTTTTTTGAGGTGCAAACATTCCCCTCTTGGTTGATTTTAAACCACCAAAATGACTGAATGTGGAATTGTGAAGAAATGTTCAGTAGCACATTATTGTATAGTATTCCTATCATATGGACAGAATAAGCATAACTTATCTAAGCATACTAAATTTTTTTAAATAATTAGGAAGTGATAAATTGTAAATATTTATTGCTTTTTAACAATATAATTTATTTGATTATAAGTTTATGTAATTCAGCTTTTAATAATGACCATCTTAACAACTGACTTACATAAGTCCTAATAGTTTAAGCCAGTATGAACCAGCTCCAGCACCTTCTACCAATATTCCTCCCTGGGTGGTTAGGGAATTCCATTGAGCCCATTCTTCTAAACTGAATTTCTTCTGCATCAATGTTCTTGTTACTCTACTAGCTCTTTTAAAAAATTTCTTTCTCATTTTATTTAAGGCTAACATGGTTTTTGTACAATTTGTTTATTTCTAAGTACTGTTTGGTTAACATAAATACATTTGATCCACTGTTTCCAAACTTAATTATGTTAGAATACAAGATAGATCCTTCTGGGGGTACTCTTTCTGTCAGATGTCCTCAGAATTATGTTTGGGTAGGAGCAGAAAATTCACTGACATTTTCTGGGATTTGATGGTTTCTCCCCATGTTTTTCTGAGGATTTTGCAAGCAGAACTATCTTTGTAAAGTCTGTTGTAAATTTTTAGGAATGTTCATAAAGTTCCAAGCAGGATCAAAAGCAGTATTTAGTTTCCTAGTGTGGTACCTTATTCAGATGCAAATGCAATAATCACTTATTCAATATTTACATACAACATTTAAGGATAACCAAATAGTTTCATATAAGTATCTCATTTAATTCTTTAATCCATGAAGTAAGTATTCATTCTATTTTACAGATATGGAAGCTGAGATTAGTTTTGAGTTTTGTATTTTGAGAATAGACTGCAGCATTTGGCCTCCCCTCATGATCAGTGTGCAGATATTCATTATCAAGTACTTCCACAGCATTTCTTAGTTGTAGAGAGGATTTTTATTTTCTGTGTAAATTTATTTGTCTGTAAAAATAATCCTGAGTGAAATTGTAGACAACACATTACTGAGGCTATGCAGAAACATTTAAAATGAAAGCAATTAGTATACCAGGCAGAAACTATAAATCAGTTTCAGGAAAAGTTACCACCAATATCGTGATTAAAGTAGTGTGTAGATCTATTTAAGTGCATCGACACTTTAAACTCATGCTATAAAAGTTTTGGTAGGTGATTATTTTATCTTAAAGAATACCATTTCTCTCAAGGAGCAATAAAATGCATAAGCAAACCAGTAACAACTAGGGTAAGTATAGCTGCAATGAATTACTAAGAAGAAAATAATAAACTGATGACTTTATCTGATAATCCTCAAGTGATGAGTAAATCAGAGTTATTCACATTATGGTTTATTACACTAATATCAGGTACCCTATCAAACAACAAATAAGCTACTCTCTTTCCATAAGTAATAAAAATGTTGCAATCCTACATTTTAGAAGATGGGGCATGGATCAGCAAGTTTCTGTTTATTTTGTGGGTGTTCGGAAATCATTTCCGCCAATGTACTTCCTATTTACCCTTTTAGTGGATATATTTTTAATGATAAGTGTCATCTGGAGAAAACAAAAACTGTAGAAGGCAGTTGAAACTTCTGTGGACACAATTATTATTGTATAATGTTAATACACGTTTAAAATATGTAAGGTGTAGTTTAAGTATGTTAGATGTATTATTTACATTATTATAATTTTGGTTCAAACCACTATTTGGTATATGCACACTCATTTAGTTTCCATATCAAAGATATTTAACTTCTTTTGGATAATAGACTCTGAGATTTTACATAAAGATATGGGTATGCTGATGGAAAGATGCAAACATCTCCATGAACACAAATATTTGCATATAACTTTGCTGGATCCCCGGGTCCTCTGGATTCCTAACTTAAGAATCCTTATTCTAACCAGGAAGGGTAATGTACACTTGTAATCCTAGTACTCTGGAAGGCTGGCAGGAAGATCACAAATTGGAGTATAACCTAGGTAAGTCAGTGATTTAGCAAGTCTCATTTCAAACTAAAAAGATATGAAAGATTCGTACATGTCTCAGAGTAGAGGCCCTGGGTTCAATCCTCAGTACTGAGAAAAAAAATACTTGTTTTTAATGTCTTAGATTAGTGCTTATAGAATGCACTTTTAATAACATTATTGTTTCCTTTATTTTAAAAATATTTAATAGAATATAGAGAATAGAATTTTGATGATTTTATTAAGTAAATGATATTCTAACCAGAGGAAATAATGTATTGTGTGGAAAACACAATACATACCTTGACTGCCAACTGAAACATAATTGATATGAGGATAGCAATGGAGACAGTTTAAATATTCAATAATAAGAGTCTAGGTCAAACAGATTATGATACAACAAAATATCATGAAGCCATTTGTGTTGAAGATGACATTAATATTTAACGTCTGAGGCATATCACTGTCAAAAAAACAGTTTCTAGGCAGCAAATATACTATGTTTTGAAAAAAATATACACTTACAGAAAAGGGACTGGAAATGTCCTTAATTTATTTCTTAAACTGTGCAAGCTATCTTGAATAAGATTTCATTGATAGGCTCTATAAGAAATTTTAAAGTAAATCTCCTGGAATCAAGGGGTAGAAGCTGTTATACAGTTGGCATCATGTAGTCTAGGGTTGGAGATACTTCTAGGTCTAAGGAGGTGCCAGAGGGTTAGAATTCAGTGTTCTCTCCAATCTTCCCTTTTCACAGGACTCAACCATCACATACCTTCTAGCTTTTTTCTTTTCCATTTTCAGTTGGTGTGATCATGTGTGTTTATGTAAATTATCTGTACCACAATGATTTCTATAATTTATACTTTGGTTACAGATCCTATGTTGTTTTTTTGTTTAAATTTTTAAAACGAACATGTTGCTTGGTTGACTTGATTGATCCAGATCTGTTCCTAAACAACTTGATTAGTTCCCTTAGAGAGATTCCTATCCACAGCCAGTGTGATGGGATGACATGGCAAGTTTCATACAGTAAAAGGCTGTGAGTTGAGTTTTATTTATAAAGGATCTAGGCAGCTAGGCAGTGTAACGATAGTCTAGTAAGAAAAGACTTTACATGAGAAAATTAACAGTGGCCATTTCTAATAGTACAATTATAAATTACCTTTTAAAAATATATTGTTAGACTGGACTTTTCTCATTCATCTACAATGATTACCTATAATTTGGGAAATAATATCACTACAATGTGATTTATATTTTTTCTCTGTAAGTTTGTAGTTTTGGTCTAATTTCATTTAGTAGAGGAGTTTCTAATTATAACAATATAGTCACTTTGAAAAAGACAAAATATACTAGTCAAAATCTTCTGAGATCATGAGGAGAAGGTAACCCTTTTACACTCTTGGTAGGAATGAATTCTAGTACAACTACTGTGAAAAATCAATGTAGAGATTCCTTTAAAAATACATATAGAAATTCCATTTTACACAGCTCTACTTCTCCTGGTATCTTCCTCAAAGAGTTAAACACATTATTAAAGAGTTAAAGGCATATTACAGTGATATATACATACCCATGTTTATAGCAGTACAATTTATAATAGCTCAATTTTGGAAGCAGTTTATAGCCCATTAATAGATGAATGGATAAAGAAAGTTATATATATATAACAGATGAATGGATAAAGAAAGTTATATATATATATATCAGCTATAAAGAGGAAAGAATATGAGTTGTTTATAGGAAACTATAAAGCTATATGAAGTAAATCAGATACAGAATATTAAATATCACATAGTTTCTCTTATATGAGAAACCCTAAATATAGATAAGTTAAAGTGAAAAATAAAAAAGAGATGGTAGGGAACAGGAAGATAGACTTTGTGGGGATGGGAAAGATTGGAGGAAGATGAGGGATGGGCAAATTGAGATGACCAAGAGAGGAAGTGGAGGTAAAAATAACTAAGATGTTATATGAATATATACTCATTTACCAAAATAATATAACTATTATGTTTTGTAAACATATAACAATAAAAATAAACAATTAAGTTCTGTATTTTACTAATGAAAGCTAGTGCTCAGTACCATTTTGGTTGCTTAGTTTTGTGTTAGGTCTTGTGCTGGATCTGTGGAGACACGCAGAGAGGTACTCTGTGACAAAGCCTCTGATTTTAAATTCAGTTCGATAAATCGTCACTGAATAGTTTTATGAACAATAGAGATAATAAGGTATAGTCACTACCTCTTCAAAGAGCCAGCAATTCAGGTAGTTAGAGGACCATGAAAATAAAATCAATAGTGCAAGATAACATACATGGTCAAATAAGAAGATTGAAAGTTTGGAAAAGTTAGAAATAATTTCAAAATAGGGTGAATAAAAAAAATCTCATAAGAGGCATAAGATTTAAATTGATCTTATTGGATGGGAAAAGCTTGGGTAAAGGAAAGTATGATGAACAATATTATTTATGGAGAGAATAGGTAACAAAAAGTTTATAGATAGAAAAGCACAATGTATTTTGAAGAAATATGATGAAGTTTGTTTAGAGGACTTATGTATGGTAACTGGTAAGATTCGGATGCCAAGATTTTACTGAAAGCTTTTGTAATGTGGCTTCACAAAATGCTTGGAAACTAGGGTATTTTTTAAACAGTTTCAAGTTGAACAATTTAAGCTTTCTTACATTGATAAAGGGGTGTTGTATCTAATGTAGGGATGTCATTTGTTGTTTTCTCAGCTCTCTGTTTCTCAGTTCTCTGTAACGAGTAAGAGCCCAAAGACAACCTGTAACTAACATTGACTTTCTTATGTTATCTTGGCATTCTGATCTAGAAATGATGTTATTTTGAACTTCTGAATTTTTCCTTCATTTTGGGCTCTGAATCTAATTTGCTAAGCCTGACTATTTTCCACACTGTTTGCTACTCTCTTGGCTTTGCTGCATATTTTGACTCAGTTTACTGGTTTCAGTGTAGAGCACTATACCATTATACTATTTTTTGATTCCTAATTCCAAGGTCTTTATTCTAGTTCCCAATCTATGGGAATCAGTTATAATCCTTGAAGGAAGGAGATTGGCATAAAATAAAAATCTTTATTGTATTTATTCTCTTTATTACATTTAATTAATTAATAAATTTATGTGGTAAAGTATGAAAATGTGATATTTATGTGTTTAAGAAAATTAGATAATAGAAAAATTCATAGTAGAGTCCCTATGAAAGCATCTACTTATATCTATTTTATAGTCTCTCTTTTAAATGCAATATATACTGTGTGACGATTGCAATTAAACCCTAATATCAATTTTTACAAATGTTTAAAACATTTTTCTACATTACTTACCTTCCTTGTTTAGCCTCTACTTCTACCATCTTCAAAAGATAAAGAAAATAAACGTAATAGTATCACTGGATATGGGTAGGGTGGTGGGGAGGACACTTCCCTTTAACAAAAGTGATGCTTGTTCTGTTTCTATCTGCTCCAACCTCACGTGGCTGCACATAAGGATAATTTATTCTGCAACATATTCTTCTCCTCTGCAGCCACTAAATGTATCATGGCCAAGGGAAAAGACAATCACTGGGCCTCAACTGTAACTAGCCAGTGATAGGTCCAGAGTGATTCCAAACAGAATATCCCTGTCAAGCACCCCAGTCACCTCTCCTATTATCTTTGCAAAAGTCGTATAACAAAATTCTTCCCACGATTCCTTTTTCGTATTCTAGATTCATCTTTGAAGTATATGTTATATTTTTTTCTCTACCCTTCTTAGGTGCACCCTATCTATACCTTTCCTAAATCTTATCAACTCTTTTCCTGGAAATTCTCTCTAGTACAGATTAAGATTAAGGGGAACTGCAAAAGTGACATGGCTTTGGTCCTAGGAGGGTAACCTGAATATTCATAGTCATATTAATTGACATGGAGTTTGTTACCTCTCTGTGAGAGATTTCAAACATTCCTTCCTACTTAACCTGGAAGGGTAAATAAAGAAATATATATGAAAACACATTTAGATTAGAAGCTATTTACTGAATTATTATTTTTACCATGTTGCTTTTTTATTCTTTCTGACATTGTCTCTACAAATAAATGTAGAAGCACACATGAAAATACATATATCATGTTTTATATGAATATCAACACTCAGTGCATATTGTTCTTCCCTTGCTCTTCGTGTGTGTGTGTTTGTGTGTGTGTGTGTGTGTGTGTGTGTTTGAGAGAGGGTCTTGCTATGTAGTTCAAGTTGGCCTGGAACTTGCTTGTCTAGCCCAGTCTGGTCTCAAACTCACAGTGACCCTTCCTGCCTCAACATCCCAAGTGCTGGGATTACAGGTGTGCACCACCATGCCTGGCTTTTTTCTTATTTGTTAGAGATAGTTCTATAACTTTTTAAATTTTAAAGGAACAAACAAGGTAAATATTTAAGGAGTTAGATGTATATTACATTCTTTTGGTAAGTCATAAGTACTATTATTTGTTCAAAAGATTTCAGACAACTGATTCTCAATTTATACAAACACTATAAATCATTTTTCCATATAAGTGCTTTTAAAATATCTAATGATTATGTCTTTAAATAGGTCTTTCAGTAAGTACTACATCTTCAAAAGAGTACTGAATTTTTTATATGATTAATACTGGATCAGATGTCCACCTACATAATGATATTCTAGGAAATATTTGATCTTTCACATAAATCTATTATGTTTACTGAATACCTGCTATATGCAGGGCACTGTGCTGTATGCTAAGAAGGATACAAAAATTAGTATGGGATATGTAAGGGAGATTGAAATGAGTAAAGCACAGTGTTGATGCTGGTGTGGAGAGATTTACACACAGGCACGGGGACAGAACATCCTGTCCTATATATATATTCTTTAAAGAACAAGCAAACAGTTTAAATAATAATGGTATAATCTCAGCTTTTGGCTAACATAAAGAATAATTATATACTCAAGATTCAAATTATGCCAGGCTTAATTATCTCTATCAATTGGAAGGAGCAGACACTCAGGTGTGCCTACCAGATGCCAATACTCCTTTGGGAGCACTTGATCTGTGGGTTTTTTTTTTTTTTATGGGCGTCAGGGATGTCTACTGATTTCAGTAGACACGATATTCATCAAGAACCATGTGGCAGGCCTTTTCTCAATGTGAGTATGACCTCTGCCTGAACAATCCTCAGGAGCCATGAAGACAGCCTACTGGAGGACAAAACCCACATGTTCTTGTCAAGCTAATTTAGGGAATATTTCATCATTTAGCTTCCCAGCATGAAGAACATTAATAATTCAGTAGTGGAATGGAATACATTTCCATTCATTCTCCCTGTGAAGACGTTAGTGCTGCATGAGAATGTCACAGGATGGAGGGGCTGGGAAGGAGGAAGGTCTGGGTTGAGGTTCTGCTCTTTGGGTGTCTCTTTAGCACCTGGTCTCTGTGTCCTCTTTCCTTCTGAATGTCTGGCTTCAGCACCAGTGGTGTGAACAGCTGATAGGAGAACTGATGATTTATCAGTTACTATGCCATTGCTGATAATATGCCTCATAGTAACTCTATCCATGTTACCAAATATTCTTTTATTAAAAGTATTGTATCTTCTGGGTTGAAACAAAATCCATTTTTAAAAATGCAGATTCTGTGAGGCAAGATTAGATCCCTTGGGAATTACCCATCTGTGAAAAAATATTTCTCTTGGATTAGAGTCCTGGCAATTGTGAAATGGACTGTCATTGCAAGCCATTTATTCTGTCTCACTGGGCAGAATAAATTGTTTCTTAATTGGAGTTATGTCATGACATGAACTATGAAATGTGGTAGCAATGATTTTCTGTCAGCTTGAAGAAATGGCAGAAAATTGTCTGTTTCCACAAAGAGAATTTCTTTTCAGCCAAATTATGAGATGTTAACTAACAGAATACTTTTAGACAACAATACTTTACACATTAATTTATATTACATATTTGGCAATGATTTAAAAGAATTAATTAGAAAACATTTTATGTGTGTGCAATTGAGCATCAGAATATTTTTATAAGTAAATCAGTTTCTTGATCAATTTCATTTATCATTTTATAGCCATTAGATGATAAACATTATTTATTGCTGCCTTTAGGATAAAACTTGTGGTATAGGAAAACTGCCTACTAGATATTAAAACATATATAACAGATACACATAAGTATGCTTATATTAAAAGCATCTATTAACAGCCTAGATAATGTAATACATGAAAATTTCAGAAATAATAAGCAAAAGGGTTATTCTAAATAATATTATGATTGACACTCTCATTTATTAAACTTTTACAAACTCTAAATAGATTAAAGATCAACTAAAAAGAAATGAAACACATTTTTTATAATTTTAGGATGAAGAATTGTATCAATGCAATAGGAAGCCTAGAAACTATAGATAATAATATCAACTAAATGAAAAATTTAAAAAAATTATTTGAAAGGAGTGAAACAAAGTTAAAAGATAAGTAAGAGACTGGAAAATATATGCAAAGATTATTTAAAATATATAAAGACAAAGATTAGCATTTAGGCTAACTTGCCAGTAATTTAATAAAAATGAAAGTAACAATAAGCTAGACAGAAAATTCTAACAATTTTTTTTTTGAGACAAGGTCTCACTATATAGTTCAGGCTGGTCTTGAACTCATGCACCTCCTGCTTCAACCTCCTGAGTGCTGGAATTAAAGGAATATTCCACCATGCCTAACCTAAACAGAAAAATTAATAAAGAAAGCAAGAAAATCATTAAAGTGGAAATATAAATCTTTGATAAGTTTAAGAAAAAGGGTTCATTTAAGTAACAAATAAATGAAAATTAAACAAACAATAACCTGATTTGCAACATTTCAGTATATTGGTAACATTGTCCCTTAATAGGGGAAAATGGGTACTCCCATTTTGATAGGAGTGACTATAGGTAAAATATTAGTAAAGCAAATTAACATATTTATCAAAATAAAAACAATATCCCTAACCTTTGATTCAGTAATATCACTAGGAATTCTCCCTTCTAGAGGTCTAACAGAAATACTACTTAATTCTGTATGACATAATACATCCAATGATGCTTATTTCAGTGTTATTTACTAGTCAGATATGAAATAAAAACTGAATCAATGGAAAAAAAGATTGAATTGATTACAAAATATTTATCAAAGGAAATTCATGTAGCAGGAAGAAGAAGCAGATTCATACACACTGATTTGGAAAACTATTAATTATAAATAGTTTGCAAATATAAATTCAAATCTGATTTTATTTTCATTTGGAAAAAATATAAGAACAAATATATGTCCCTATAAGCACAGATTAAAGTCTAGACAAATATAAGACAGTATCTTCCTAGTGGCTACCGTGGTGGGGGCTGACGAGATAGAAAAGTCAGAAAAGAGGACTTTTCTCATTCATATACTTTTATTTTAAAGAGAACAAAACAAAGCAAAACACAACAAAGCAAATCAATGCAAACAACACAGGATTTCAAAACAAGACAACAGGAAATCAACAGTAGCTGCCATAATGTCTCTTGTTTTCTTCAAAATAGTTGTCCATACCTTCACACACAATAAAATCAAACAGAACAAAATAGTATAAAATGAATCAAAGTGAAAGAATGAAAGCATTATGGGTCTTCAAAACAAGATAATAGGAAATCAACAATGGCTACCATAATGTCTCTTGTTTTCTTCAAAATAGCTGTCCATATTCACATACATTTTAAAAATTGGGATTAAGGGTGATTTTGGATTTTTTTTTTTGCTTTTTTTCTATTAACATTTTAAAAAATAAAACATGCATTCTTTTTGTATTCAAAGAATAAATAAAACCTTTAAAAGACAATTATTTCAGAATAGATTAAAAAGAAGAGGGACTAGAGGCAGGACGACAATTTAGGAGACTTTGAATGACCTTGGGAAGGACCTAGAGGAATTGACCCAGGGTGGACAAGAGGGTTGAGGAAAGGGACTGAAATGAAAGGCTGGGAAGTGGCAGTTGGAAGAGAGGCCAGCTAGGTCACACAACTGATGACCAATCTGAGGTTGGAGCCCCAACTTCCAGGCTGGGACTCTTCCTAATAATCTTCCCAGAGAATCCATAAGAAAGGTCCAGTGATCCCATCACACATTTCCACGCTGAGCTTCTTAAAACTGCCGGTTGGGGCTAAGCACATTTGCAGCAGATAATGCCCATGCTGTCTGAGCTTGTAGAGGCAATAATTTTATTTCTGATTTCCTACTTACAGTTTCCACATGAGACCTGGTAAAAGCAATATCATCTTTGCCAAGGATCCCTTGGGCTATTTTCTTGCGGCTTGGTGACCTGACTCTTATGAGGCTATTACATCAGCCTCCACAGGGACTGGCAAGCAGCTCTGGCTGTATTCAGGAAGCTAGAATTCCTTCCTTCACTCTGCATGGAGCTTGACTGTTGTATGTTTTCTGCAGATCCCTTACACAAATCCCTTGGTTCTTATTTACTAAGCTCTGCTTATAGACATGGGGTTTAACCATAAGAAATCTTCACTAAAGTCATCATCGTCATTATTCTGTACAATCATTACCTCATCCATTGTCAAATCATTGTCTGATCCATGTGTTCCTCCCAGTAACAGGTATAGAACCAACTGCTCATCACAGGGTAAGCAGTGTTGCAGGATGGACACTCATTTCACAAGGGACATTGCTGTCAAAGGCCTGCTCACTTTTCATTTGCTTACTTAGATACAGATGCTTAGACATCTGCTTAAATACTGTGAAATCTTTTTTCAAATTGGAATTTGAGTTCCAGCAGCATAACTGGGAAAGCTCATGTTTACCAAAATAGTGGCAAATTGTATGTTGAAAAGGGGAATTTGGGAGGATATCTTTCATAGCATTACTAAACATGCACATACAATGTCAACAAAAGCTTTCCGGTGTGTATTTACTAGGAAATACCTTTGGCTGTTTGATGCTTTAAAGCTCATTTGGCATGTTATTACCTCAAATCTTTTTTCCAATTTTATGGATCTATTACATGGAATACTACATATAAAACTTTTGCAGAAAAACATTTTGAAGAAAATAAAATATATCTGGCAGGCACTTACGCCGCTGAGATAAACCCCCATCCCCTTTCTTTCTTCTTTTAAGGTTTAGTTTAGGTCCACATCAACATCTCCTAGGAGCTTCGCATTGACCTATGAACAAAGGCAACAGTTCTGCTGCCGTGCTTCTGTAATGCAATAGAAAAGCATTTGGCTTATAAAATTAAGATAATCTGATTGTATCACAGAACTGTCTTATTTTGGATTTGAGTGCTTTTTGTCTAGCATGACATTGATGAAAATATAATTTTGCCTGTCTTAGCAGCAGGTAATTTGTAGATTTTTTTGCCAAGTGATTTTTCTTTAGAAGGAATTTTGAAACTGCAACTTGAGACTTGTGGCTTTTTTGCATATGAGACAACTGATGTGATTTTTTTTTGTATTTAATTTTAAAGGCAATAAAACAGAACAAAACAAATCAAAACAGTGAAAGAACAGTAGGAAATATATAATAGTTGCTATATTGCCTATTATTGTCTTCTAAATAATTGCTCCACTTCAGGCTTGTAAACAATATCATTCTTCTGAATCAGCTGGTTGCTGATATGATTTACTGGTAGCTGTTTCAAGCAGAAGTATGTGACTGGTTGAAAGTGGGACTTGAATCATCTAGTTGTGTGCCCTCCTTAAATCCAGTTACTGGTTTTTTACTGAACTGTCAAATTGCTTAGGTATTTTATAAAGAAGTTTGGTAAGGAAGAAACTATAACTGTTTCAGTCTGTTACCTTGACGATCAAGACGTTTATGCTGAACTCATTTGGCTCCAGTTATGATACACACACACACACACACACACACACACTCACACTCACTCACATTCAGAATGAAATAAAAGCTGGGCAAGGTAATATATGCCTGTAATCCCAGCACTCTGTGAAATTAAGGTAGAAAGATTACAAGTTTTAGCTCAACCTAAATTGGCAATTTAGCTAGACTCTGACTCAAGAAAAGAAAGAAGAAAGAAAGGAAGAAAGGAAGGAAGGAAGGAAGGAAGGAAGGAAGGAAGGAAGGAAGAAAGAAAGAAAGAAAGAAAGAAAGAAAGAAAGAAAGAGAAAGAAAGAAAATTGAAAAACTCAGTGTGGGGTTGGGGCTGTAGCTCAGTGGTAGAGCACATGTACAAGGTCCTGAGTTCAATCCCTGGTACCACAAAATGAAAAAACAAAACAAAACAAAACTCCATGTGAAGACCCTGAATTCAATCCCCAGTAGCACACACATGCACAGAGACACAAATACACACATACATGAATCAAATATCACAAAATTTAAATGTATTTTAGATAAAATATAAAATAACCACAAAATATTACTGTATGTCTCTTTTGTTTATGTGGGAGGTAGACCACATCACAATGCTTTGAGGTTTGATTTTCACAACAGCATCACTTTATTCCTCCCTCTATCCAGATGTTCAGTGGTCATAAGTCTTAAGGGTTTAACACTCATAAAATATAACTGCTTTCAGCTGATTTAAAAGCCAGGCCATCTGCCAATAGGAAGAAACATGATCTCGACACACTCAGGTTTCCTACCCAAAATTTTAACATTGAAAATCCTGCTACTCAATCATTTTCAAAATAAATACCAAATAATCATTTTAAAAATAAATACTAAATGTGAAATATATAATATTTAAAATTTAGCCTACAGGAGTAATATTCACATCTACAGATATCCACATTCATAGACAGTTATAGCATAGCTTCACCACTGGCGTGAGCCGGACCATTAAAAAGCTGCATCCTGCGTGCCATGAATTTGGTTTGACTTCTTCACTCTTGGATACGATGGCATCAATGGCCCTTTCCACAGCTAATGTCCTGTACTACCTCAGTCTTGAAGTATTTGGAAACTGAAACCTCTACCTGTCCAGCAACTTGGTGGATTCTGAGGAGCTGCATTCAAGATGTTTTCCCTATGTTCTTTGGGCTTTATAGTGTCTACTCTCTCTTGTAATAGGGGCAGAGGGCTGAATGAAAGATACCTGTGCCAACCTGTTTCTGAGGTCAGTGATGAGGTGTTAAAAACTAGTGCTTAAAAACAAACATTATAAGTGACGTATTTTTTACTTAGACTTCACTGGAGGATATAGTTTTTTTGAAAAACTATGCACTCTCTATTCTGCCTTGAGGGAAATTACGCAGATTTATGTTTTCTTTTCCTTATGGAGGAAAAAAAACAAATGTTGGTGGTCTAAGGACCTCAAATCATGTCTTTAATAAAAATAATTAATTTCTTTCTTTCTTCTTTCTTTCTTTCTTTCTTTCTTTCTTTCTTTCTTTCTTTCTTTCCTTTTTCTTCTTTCTTTTCCTTCCTTCCTTCCTTCCTTCCTTCCTTCCTTCCTCCCTTCTTTCCTTAAATTTTCCTTTTGTTTTGCCTCTAAAACCATTGTCTTTCTAATGTGTCAAACTTTATTTAGTGGTCATGGATATTTTGGTTTTTAAAGATTTCTAATCCTTCTGACCAAATTTGTTATACTTTACATATGCTTCAGCAAAACAAAATGGCTTCCCCTACCCCTACCTGCAATAACCCTGTTCATGAATTATAAAATCTAACAGAAGTTATTTTCAGATGGTTCCAGAAAACTGTCCTTTGTTTATTGGCTTTTCATAATCAACAGAACTAAAGCATGAAACTTTTGGCTATCCTTGCAGCTTCCAGTTATGTCTACAAAGTGGGAAAGTGTGGTGTTTTAAAATTTTATTTATTTTTATTTTTTGCTTTGTCTGAACTGAGTGGTTCCTTTACTTCATTTTCTAAACCCTTCTGCAGAACAAGCTGCTAGTTCTGGGAAAACAGAACTGCCTACGGCCATATGCACCCATCTGTTCTCTGCAAACACGCCTTGGACTTTTCCATACACTGCCAGTGGGTGCTGGGTGAATCTCTGCAGGTAGCTGGACAGATAGGCCTCAGTCAGGTAAGGAGTGTTTATAGTTAAGTGTGTAATGGTAAGAAAAGCATGCAAAGAAGGATTTGCTGTAATAAAGTTATTTCTCTGCCCCTGCCAATGCCCCACAGTTTTCTGCTGGCTCTACTCTGAATGTTTTATACAGATTCTTTTCTTGGTCTTTGGTAGATGTCAGAATAGCTTGTTTGTCAGATCTGTGCATTGTAGATCTAAGGTGCCTGTATAAATTTCTCTAATTGTTTTACCAAAGGCAGCAACTATTACTTACTTACTTACTATCATTATGTTTTTGTTTTCTTGCTTCACTTACATTTCACCAACTCCTACAGATGAATTCCTAGAGCAGCCCCTATAAAGGGATCACACAGGCATTATCTAGGAGCATGGAGGAAGATGCATGGGCATAGATGGAAGTTATGTCCTTTTCTTTTTAATAACTCAATACTTCCTTTACACTTAATTTCTCTCCTCAATACTTCCTTTACACTTAATTTCTCTCCTTTGGTGGTTTCATCTACTGATTCTATGGGAACAATAAGTGAATTTTCATGCTGATATCTCATATATTTTATTCTGTTTAAAAAATTGTAAAATTTCTATAAATTTCACCACAATGGGGGTTTACTGTGTGGGTAATGAGGATGTAGACTTTAAAATCATAGAACCTGAGAGTGAGAAGCAATTTTTGTAATCACCTAATTAATCTCTTCATTTTTTCAGAGAAGGAAACTAAGGTCAGAAAAGTTACATGGTTGCCCAACTAGTAAAGAATGAAACTGGAAGAATTTGCTACTCTGTTTAGTGATATAGGATATTGAATTTGTTTACTCATATATATAAATTATAATAGCTATTTAAAAACAGTTATGGTGATGTTTGCTATACATGTTGTATTGTAAGGGCTTTGAATTTACTCAACTGCTTTTGTTTGTTTTGAATGTTTTATGGTATGACAAAACTATTTGTGTATGTGTGCATGTGGGTGTGTAAAGCTTTTCATAATTTTAGTAGGTTTAACATTTGCTGAATCATAAAAATATGACTGAGTTTTATATTTATGCAGAATATGAAAGCTTTACATTAGGTAGATAAATACTGATAGAAAGATTAAAAAGATTCATAAATTGTGTCTACTTCGTATGGCTCTAAAATTGGACACAATTATGAAAAGTATATAATAAATCTGGAAAATTCTGACAAAAAACAAAGCCCAACCAAATTGACCATTTATTGCCAAAATTGAAAGATTTTTACTAATTGGTGTTTATTTTGTATTTGTATAAAATTCCCATAAAGTACCTAACTTATTATAATCTCTGATAAATTACTAAATTTATACTTCTTACAGAGATATAATTATTATGCACAGATCTCTAAACTTCAATGGTGTCACTTTCTCAGTGGCTCTATTAAAATGATCAAGCTACATCAAATTCTGCTTTTTATATATATCTGTGCTGTTTAAGTAGGTTTAGGACACAGGTCTGAAGTGATTGGCTTCCTTCTCTGCTCAGCCTCCTAGTTACCTCAACATCTTAATTTGTCTGTATTTCTGTAGGACTATCCTAGAGCTTGCCCACCACGTTTGTGGTAGCCTGATGCATGCTCCCTCAAAGATGTCTACATCCTAGTTCTTGGGACATATGAATACATCCCTTACATGGTAAAGGGGACTTTGAAAATGTGATTAAGAATTTTGAGGAAAGCAAGAGGATCAAAGTCAGAAGGAGATGTGATTATGGGACTGGAAGTTGAAGGGATACTCTTTGAAAATGAAAACAGGGACCAGAAACTAAGGAATATAGATAGCCTTGAGAAACAGAAAGAGAAGAAAACATGCTTCCTTGAAGACTCCTGGAGAAATAAATATTGATGATTTCCTGGTTATAGATTTCTGACATCCAGAACCATAAAAGAATAATTTGTGTTGTTTTAAAATAATTTATTTATGGTAGCTTGTGATAGCAGCAATAAAGAACATATATATATGTTAAAACTCTCTCCAGAGCATAATACCAAATTAGGTATTTTTCACAGTAGAGCAATTTAATATGTTTAAGTTTTTTGCCTTAATATTGTGTTTAGAAATTAAATGCCTCTCAAAAATATATTGTCAAATTTGTTTTAAATTTCCTTGTAGATAAATATTGTGCCATTTCTGTATTTTAAATTAATATGTTTTTTGTTCCATCTATTACAAGAACACAGAAGTGTTTAGAACATAGACTTTGATTCCTAGGAATTCATTAGGTCAGCCCTAAAAAATAAAATACTGTACATTCATAATTATTGCACATAATGCATAGTATATGAGACAGGCTGTTGTAACAACCAGTGGGTGGTTGAACATTTATTTTCTAATAATTCTGGAGGCTAGAAGTCCAACATTGAGGGGTTCACAAGGTTGATTTCTTCTGAGGAATCTCTCCTTTCTTACAGAAGTCATTTTCTTCCTGTGTCTTTACACAGTTTTCCAAATACATCTGACTGTATCTTAGTTTTCTTTTATAAGATACCAGTCATGGTGGATGAGAGACCTCCTGGATGATCTTGTTTTAACTTAATTATTTCTTTAAAGAACTTTGATTCTTTCATCTCACATTTTAGATGCAAATTGAGAAGTGTTTGCATTTCAACATATAAATTTGGGCAGAATGCAATTCAGACAATAACATATATTAAAGTTTTGCTTTAGGAAAAATGCAGATAATTGCTAATAGAATTCAGTTAAAAATCAATTAATTAACAATAAAACTCTTGCCATGTATGTTTCTTTTTTGTGTGTATGTGTGTCAGGAATTGAACTCAGGACTTTGTGCTCGCCAGGCAGGCACTATGCTGCTGAGCTGTAGCCCCATTCCCATAAGTGTTTCTTTATCAGAGACTACTGTTCCTTCCAGAGTGCACAGAGGAAAAAAATGGAGCAGTCCTGATGAAGAAATATGGAAATGGTAAATAAAACAATGGAACACATTTATACCCTTTCATGAAAAACACTCAGAAATGAGTAGAAATTCTTTGGCATGATTCCTCATTCCAGTACCAGACGACAAACAAAGCTAGAAGCTAGTGAGTTTTCTGATGAATTTGACCTTTTGAAGTAACAAACTTTGCTTCTGTGAGCTTTGCTGTATTCTTAGAAGCTTTCCTACCTAGGCTTATAGATAACATTGTATCTTAGCAGAGAAAAAAATAATGAAATGTTTTTTGCTTCCTGGAAGAGAGTATATTCCAATAGAATATAATTATGTATTTGACATATTAGGTAAGCAAAATATGCTAAATTCCTTAAGGACCTAATTAATATATTGCAGAGGAAAGACTTCCAAAGTAAAGGTCTAATCAACCTAAGCTAAGACAAAATCCTATAAGAAAAGCAATGTTTGGGTTAATCCCTTTATTTCCCTGTCATCAAAGATGAAAATGCTGGGGTTAGTAGGACACAGTGGAGTTGTTAATTTTATTTTGCTAACTTGACACATCAGTGGTATAATGCTTTAGGTTAAAATGTGTGAATGAGGAGCTGAGATAGTTCCCAGTAGAAAAGATAACCTGTACATCCATGGAATGTCACCCATTAAATATTATAACCATTACATAATGTAACATAATGTAAGAGAATCTGAAGAAAGCTATGTTCTCCTTTGAATTTTTAGGCACAGAAAAAAATACTGAAGAAATTCTGCTTTTAGACTGTTCATGTGTCTTATGAAGTTTCCATTATCTTCAATCATTTCAAATAGTCCTACTAGAGAATTTGGAAAATAGTTTAGTTCTCAAATCACAAATGACACCACTATTGGTAGAAAATGAATGTTTTCATGCAAAGAAATAAAGTGGGAGACTAGGAGGATGCCTGGTCTTCTCTGTATCATTCCAGTTTTAGCATATGGCCTGTGGAAGTGAGCACAAAAATGCCTGGTAATGACTATTAAAATGCTTCCCCTCGCCCCAAAAAACATTATTGCTTCAATTGCAGAGTAACTGAATTCAATTGTCTAAGGAGTTTTTATCTGTTAGCAATATATGAACATATTTAATGAAAGTACACAATTTCTAGAAGTAGTTACTGGAATTTTTCTATAAATGTTGATTCACCTCAAATCACATTGATTTCTAGTCTGTTGAGTTTTAACAAAAATCAAACAGTTAATTATGGATAGGAAACAATTGTACCACATTACTACTCTCATTGATGATGTTGGTTTTTGTTTTAGATCAATAACAACAATATGCTTCTTAGCAGCCTATTTGCTCTAGTCAAGACATCACGCACTTAGAGAGATGGAAATAACCCTGAGAGAAAGAGAGTATATGTGAGGGAAAGAGAGGATATTTGTGGAAAAGTAACTGAGCTCCAGTTTAATCAAACTCAAAACAGTTTTAATCACAATTTAAATGACATGAGGTTGGAAAAACTGTTCGGAAAAAGTGTTTTGGAAAAAAATGAGTTTTGATGATAAAGATGCCTAAACTTGATTAGAGGACATGTTACAGATGGAGGAGGAATAACCCCAATTTTCAAGGCCCAAATATATATATTTTTAAGGATACTAGAACCCAGTATAGGATTCTATGCCAGAGAAATGAGATACTCTCTAAATAGGACCTTATATGAAGCCAAAAGATGTTAAAAACAAAAAACAAAAAAGCAAAGAGGCACTTGAAGGACAAAGTTTTTCATTCCATTATCCGTGTGCTTTGGGAACCACATAATGTTTGTGGATTAGCCCTACTCTGCCCAAAGCCAATAGAAAAGCATATAAAACAGAAAACAATTTTAATCTTGTGTGTTCTCCTATTGCAGAGAAGCTTCAGGGAAATTTACTCAATTTACATCTTTTATATTGCAGTGCAGGAGTTAGCAAATCAGTTGGTGAGCAATCAGTTGGTGAGCCTCCTGCCTAGTTTTGTATGATCTCTCACCTTAGAATGGCTTTTACAAATGAGCAGTTCCACTTTATTTGATGATGTATAAATTTTGAATTTCAGTTAAGCTAAATGCTACCACCACCAAAATAATTCAATAATTTTCATTAGTATATCTGTACTGCAAAAATTCTACTCAGTTATTATTAGTAAATTTGAATGTTTTCAATAAAATTTTGTGGAAGTTTATTTTCTCTTATTATATAAGTACAGTACATACAAAATACTCCTTTTTAAAAAATATTATTTTCTCTGTCTCTGTCTGTGTTTCTGTCTTTGTTCTGTCTCTCTCTTTCACCTCACCCTCCTTGCTTTTTCTCTCTCTCTTTTTTTTTTTTGCCTCGGCCTTCAGAGCCTAAAATTTATAGTTTGGGAATTTTCAGAAATATGCGTGCAAAAATCTCTGTTGTAGTATAATACATGGATGCTCTATGAAATTTCAGTAGTTTCTGACATCTCAAGTCTTCCTAACTAATCAGAAAATGATTGGCACTATTTGTTATCCTATCCTGTTTAAGTGCAAGACTTCCTTCACTTTTCATCAATTGCTGCATTAATAATTAACCCTGGAAAATTATTTGATTTCATATGGTGTTGGCAGAGATCACATAGGTATTCAGGTGAGGATGGCTTCTCTCACATGTGTCCCCTTGGTAGGACTGACTAAAAGTCTGGCTCTGGGATGCCTATATCTAGTGTGGTGGCCTCAGATTAGTTAGAATCTCAAGGCTACCAGAGATGATGCTGACAGGGTTTCATGGATGCCTCAAGGCTTCTTGTGACCAACTGTAGAAGTCCTAGAACATCATTTCTATTATTTTCTGCTGTCAAGAAAGTCATTAATAGCAGTTTAAATTCAGAAAGGGTAGTTAGAATCTACCTCAAAAGGAGGAGAAGAAAAGAAGAATGTGGGACATCATTAGTCTGTGATGACTTCTATTCTTGGTTCTTTTTTTTTTTTTTTTAAGGCATGGTCTCATTGTGTAATCCAACTCACTAATGTATTCCAGGCTGGCCTTGAGCTCACAGCAGTCTTCCTCTCTCAGTCTCCTGAATGCTGGGATTACAGGTGTGCACTACCACACTCAGTTTATTCTTAGTTCTTGAAAAAAAAACTTTTTTGCATCATAAATGAGTGCTAAAATTATGAAATATTTTATGCAATATCTTATTACTTTTCTTTTTCATTTGTAAATGTAGCAAATCACATTCACTGGTTTTCAAATGGGAAACTATCTTTTAATTCTAGGAAAAAAATCCAACTTGATCATGATGTAAGATACTTTTAATATATTCATTAATATTTTGTAATATTTTAAAAAGTTTCATCTATGTTTTTGAGACAGATTGGCCTGTAATTTTCTTCCTTATAATGTCCTTGCCATGTCTTGGCATAAAAACTGTGCTGGACTCATAAATGTGAGTAAACAAACTGTTGCCTCTTTTTTATTTTATGCAAGGGTTTCAGAAGGATTGATTCCTTCCCTCCTTTCCTTTCTTTTACCGGATATTGAATCCAAGGACTTCACACTGAGCTATAGCCTCAACCCTTTTTAATTGTTTTTATCTGAGACAAAGTCTCACTATGCCATTAAAGGCTGAGTTCAAACCTCAGCCGTCCAGAGCGCTGAGATTTTAGGTGAGTCCTCCCATGCCCAGCATGCTATTTCCTTTTTAACTTCACTTGTGAGCTCAATGGGGCCTGAAGTGTTCTTTGTTGTTTGGTATCGTTTTAGTGTTTGTTGGTTTGTTTTAGTAAAAGATTCTTTCTTTTACTTTAATATATGTAAGGCTTTTTTATTTCTTTTTGAATTGGTTTTGGTGTACTATACTTTCTAGGATTTGACTATTTCATGTGAATTTTCAAATTGGCAAAATGTTAACATCATTATTTTATCAATAACTATGGTTTGTATCTTCTGAGATTTTCTTCATTTTTTCTTAGTTAGAGGTTTATAAATTTTTTTTTTTAAAGAAAGAAGTTTGGCCACCTGTGTAGGAGCACATTTTTTTTCTATGTACAATTTATGGATACTATATTAACTTATTTTGGTTTCTGCTCAGATTTTTTTCCCCTAGCAACAGCTAAAATAAGTTTTTCCCCAACAGTATGTTCTGATAAATCATAAACACTGGGTTCAATATAAACCCAAGACAGAGAAAATCTTACTGGGACCTTTTCTAATTATTTGCCTCAGTTTGAGTAATTTTAGTCATTTCCCCTTCTCTGAGCCAAACCTACCTATCTCTAATTCCTATGACCACTTTAAATTTCTAAAACCTCATTGCTTTTTGGGAACTGCACCATCTTGTCCTTTTTGACCTGCAGGTTATTTGCTTTTGGGTAGACTTTCCTGTACATCTTTAGAACTTGGTCATCTCAGGGGTCTTATCCCAGGATTCTGGAAAATAGATGCTTTACTTCCATAATCCAGGTCCTACTCTTGTTGGTGTTAATGGCATGGTTCTTTTCCCCAAGTTAATTGATAGGTCCAGAGCTATTTTATTTTTTGAAAACAGAGCAAAACTTATTAATGTAGCTGTAGGGTACACTGGAGTCCACAGGTTATAAAGAACCTATGAGTATAAAGATTTAATAATTTTGATAGCTGCCATTACATCTTTTGCAAATAAAAATTCTTTCATGAAGAGTAAAAAATTTATTCAGACTTTATTAATGGTCTGGCTTTGCCATTATGACAATGTCATAATTTAATTTCTCATAAGCTTTCATAAGAATAAACTAGGTAAGTTACAAATCATTGAAGCAAACTATATTTTAATTCAACTAATCTTAAAATTTTATATATTACTATTTGAATTGCTTGAGACACTGTAAATCTTACCTTAATATAATATCCAAGCAGCTGACTAGTTACAAGACCAAATTATATATCATAAAATGAAATGTGAACATTTACCTATCATTGGACAAGTAAAATTTGTCTTTTGTAATTCAGATTTTTTCTTCATGATAAATTTTAAAATGAAAGCAATGGATTTATTATATTCAGATCTTTGGAAAAATGTGTAATACTTGTATTGTTTTAATGTCTAAAGACAGCATAAATGCATCTTATTATGAAGTCTAGACTTCTATTTAGAAAAGGCTTTGAACTTTGTCAGGTTTTAGAATAGAAATGTCTCTGCTGTCAGTGACAAAGGCTAGGAACTATTTGGGCAGTATATAACTCTTAAATATTTAGCTACATTTTAGATATCAGAATGATTATTGTTAAAATCATACCTAAATATATTTGTTAACAGTACCCATCTCTTGTGAAGACTAGGTAGAAATTGTCCTTTTAAGATTTATCATGATTTTGAATGCAAAATGCTCCCATAGCCAAAATGTCACCAACAGCTGAAATATCTCAAACCTTGATGATCTTCAACAGCTAAATCAAGATAATAACTTGCTTGTATTTCTGCTTCCAATTCTATTAATTCAAATATATCAAAAGTTCATTGTGAAGATGTAAAATGTGTTGTCAGTATAATAATACAAATTACTACTAAACTGTTCAATGCGATTTTATTAGAAGTGAAACTAAAAAAGTAAATTTTCTTAGTCATGAATTACACACGTTTTAGTTTTTGTCCTAAAGTATAGCCATTAATTTCATTTTTAATAATTCTCATCACATTGTTTTTCTAAGTTAAAAACTAGTTTCAAAAACTGCTCAAGTTATACTATGAGAAAACAAAGTTTAACAATCTCATTAAGCACAGATGCTGAAATGATTGAAAAAATGAAAGCTTTCAAAACTTGTTGATCTTGTGAATGACAGGTAACTCATAATTAATGGCTCCAAATTTGTTTTAAAATTTATGTTTTGACACTGGATGTAATGGCACACACCTGTAACCCCAGTACTCTTAGAAGCAGAGGCAAGAGAATTTCAAGTTTGAGCTCAGCCTGGGCAACTTAGTGAGACCCTGTCACAATACACAATAAAAAGGGCTGAGGATCTGGAGATGCAGTTTGGTATCAGGGTCCTTGGCTCAACTCCCAGTACTATAGATAATAATAATAATAAAGCTTTGTTTAAGTTAACAAATATTATTTACTATCAGTGAATTCATTTGCATTTTAAAAGTAAACATTGTAAATTTTCCATTTTTCTTGTGTTTTCATTGCTTCATTTTTCCTTTCTGATAAAATTCACTTACATCTTTCACTTTAAGAATCTTTTTCATGGGACATTTCTCCTCCATGTTGTCTAACTAAATTCCAGCTAAAACTATTATTATCTCTCTCATTCCATTCATGTCTGACCTTTTATTTACTCTGAACCTCTGGCTTAGAGCTTCTATATCTGACTGCATTTCTATCAGCCTTGTTGCAATAGTAAACAAGCCTTCCACTGATTCAGCAAAGATTTATTGAGCACATAATTATGTACTCATCAGTCTGCTAGATTTTGGGGGTAAAAATTTGGGGTAAAAAAAATGGGACGATAGTCCCATTTAACTGCATGAGACTGAGCTTCTGTCTTCTTTATTGTGTCTAGTACTTACCACATGCCTAGCTTGTTGTAGATCTTTCACCACTGTTGTTAAAAGTATCACTAATGCCCATCTGCCCATCTGTGAAGCACCTCATCTGTGTAGATTGTTTTCTCTTAGTTCCAGTAAAGTTTATTTAAAGTTTTGGCGCCTTTCCATGTGTCAATCAGTAAAATATGGGGGAACAAATATTGTTCTTAGGTTTTCAAATGAAATTCACCACTATAACAACAAATTTGCCTGAGGACAAGGGATGTATAGTATACAAATATTGCTTCAAGTGCTTCATTGCTGTGTTGATTCTGGTTGTTATGTAGGGCAGGATGAACCATTGAGTTTCTGGTTACAATATGGACTATAGATAAAACAGTCTAGCTTCACGGGACTCTCTGGAATTTGCCTTCTATTTTATGATCTTGAGACCAAAAAAGTTGAGAATATAGAAGGCATAATAGAATTAGATTGTGTATTTTAAAAACATGGTATGTAAATTTTTATTGCAAAAGATGTAAGTTTTGTAAAGTCAAGACATCTCTAAAATTAAAATAATTTTTAGTTCTGAATAAAATAAGACAAATATTTTTAAAACTTCAGAAATATGAGACATCTTACATTCCCTGATCCTTTTTCTGTAATGCAAATGAAATTTAACTGAGATGCTACATACATATTCCATTATACAATTACTTCTTGACCTTGCATACTTAGCTTAATATAATTTCTTTTTGATCAGACTAACTTACTGAACAGTGAAAACTACTGTCACATTTATACTTGACACAGTTAATTTGTGCATTGTATGACACTGGGGTATAGGATCTTTGGAAATCTCTGAAGTCTCAATCTTTGTTTCGCTCAGGTTTCTTGTGCAAAATGGAGCTCCATGATGACTAAATTTAATAAACCTTGTTTATTTTGTAGATATGTATAATTTAGTCTTTACACTAGGCAGAACTTTGTCTTCCTCAAGATAAGCCTTGTGTAATGACATTTCTTCAGTGATGAAATCATGCTTTTCAGGAGCAAAAAGATTCATTAAAAACTCTCAAAGTCAAGTTTATTTCAGCTTATTTACTCAAAGAGGGTGGATTTCTGAGACTAGGGAGAAAGAAAATAGAGAAAAAAGTCAGCACCCTAAAGAACAAAGATTTGGAATTTGGAATTCAAAATACACATCTACTTGTAGATTTTTTTTAAATTTTAAAATTTTTATTAATATATGTTTTTAGTATGCAATGATCACATTCCTTTTGGTAGTTGATACATGTACACAACACATCTTAATTCTTTTATTTTATACCCTTTCCTTCCCTTCCCTATTTCTCTTCCTCAATCTCTTGGCTCTCTTCTCATCTGAAAAAAGATCTCTCTTGCTATTTCCTATTATTTATCTTTTATTTTGCTATTAATTTATATTTTAGTTTTTCATATAAGAGAAACTGTGATGTTTAAGCTTGTGAGTCTCATTTACTTCATTTAACATTATGGTCTCAAGATACAACATTTTCCTATAAATGACTCAAGTGTATCTTTCTTTATGGCAGAGTAGTATTCCCTTGTGTATAAATGCCACATTTTCTTTATTCATTCACCTGTTATAGACAGAGACTACTTCCAAGATTTATCTATTGTGAATTGTACTACCAAAAACATGGGTATACATGTATCACTATAATATGATGTCTTTAATTCTTTTTGGAAGATATTTTGAAGAGAAACAGCTGAATCAAATGGAATTTCTAGTTTTAGTTTCTTGAGGAATCTTCGTACTGATTTCCATCATAGTTGAACTAGTTAGAATTCCCACCAACAATGCAGAAGATTTTCTTTTTTCTCCCTAAAGGCTCACTAGTATTTATCATTTGATTTCTTGATAATATCCATTCTTTCTGGACTAAGATGGAATGTTACTATTTTAATGTGCATTTCTCTAAAAGTCAGAGATGTTCTCTAAAAGTCAAAGCCAATTGAGACAGTGCAGTGAAATTTGTACAGAACGTTACTTCAGGTTCCCTTTTCAATGTATTTATTGGGCATTTTTCCTTCTTCTGAGAATTGTCTTCATTTCAATTGTCCATTCTTTGACTGGATCTTTTATTTTGGAGAGGTTTACATTTATTTGAGTTTGTTATATGTTCTGGATATTATGCCTCTGTCTGATCCATAGCTGGCAAAAACTTTGTTTCACATTCTGTAGATTGACTCTTCAATCTCTTGGTTGTTTCCTTTGCTGTATAAAACCTTTTAAATTTGATATGGTCTCATTGTTTTATTCTTGGAATCATTTATTTCTTGTGCAATCAAGGTTCTGTTCTAAAAGTCCTTGCCTATGTGTATAGCTTTAAAAGTTTTGTCTATTTTA
Source organism: Hydrochoerus hydrochaeris (assembly GCA_004027455.1). Taxonomy (NCBI): domain Eukaryota; kingdom Metazoa; phylum Chordata; class Mammalia; order Rodentia; family Hydrochaeridae; genus Hydrochoerus; species Hydrochoerus hydrochaeris. The sequence continues at coordinate 426,136 of PVLA01000413.1, forward strand.
TCTTATAGAAAATTAAATGTTCATGTTTTAAAATTTAGATATTTGACCCATTTTGACTTTAGTGCATTGTGAGAGATAGGTTTAGATTCAATCTTCTTCATGTGGATAGCCAGTTTTCCCAGAACCATTTGTTAAAGAGGTTGTCTTTACTCTAGTGTAAGTTTTTGGATCCCTTGTCAAAAATCAGGAATCTGAATGTGCCTGAATGTTGGGGGTAAAGCTGTCTGTACCTTGTATATCTAGGACAAGGACACTGCTTTTCACAAGTTTGGCAGGGCCCCATGAGAGGTGTATGCAGCTCAACGAGCTGAGGCACAAAGTGACTTGGTCTTCCCCTGAGATAATATAGACAACTCCTCTCCTGTTCCCCATGTAACCACCAAGGGATGATGTTTTGTTGCAGATTAGATGTTCTTCCTGTTCCAGATCTTATCCTCTCCTTAAGATTCTATGTAAACATCCTCTTATGCTGATTATATAACTATACATGCTGCAGTTATCGGGCAGTCCTTTCTTCCATCAGGAGAGGGGAGCTCCATCTGGCCCCAGCTTTCTGCATCTTGACTGTTAAATTCACTTCTTCATTCTTCACCATCCTCCCTTCAGAGTTTCAAGAGTTGCATTGGACATGTCACCTGGAGTTGTTTTTTCATTCTCTATTCTGTTCCATTGATCTGCATGTCTGTTTTTGTGCCAAAACCGTGCTGTGAAGTATAACTTGAAGTCTGACTTTTATGCCAAAACCATGCTTTGAAGTATAACTTGAAGTCTGACATTATGAGGCCTTCTGCCTTGCTTTTGTTGCCCAGGATTGGGTATTCTAGGTTTCTTCTGGTTCTACATGAATTATAGGACTGTTTTCACTAATTCTATGAGGAATGCTATTGATATTTTGATTGTTGTTGCATTAAATGTGTTTATTGGTTTTGGGAGTATGGTCATTTTAACTGAATTGGTTCTGCCCATCCAGGAATAGGGAATATCTTCCCACTTTCTGATGTCCTCTTCAATCTCCTTTTGAAAGTTCTGTAGTTCTCATTGCAGATATATTTCACTTCCTTGGTTAGGTTAATTCCTAAGTATTTTAATTTTTCTTGATGCTATTGTGAACAGTATTTTTTTTCCTAATTTCTTTTGTGGTTAGTTTATTGTTGGTATTTAATAATGGCATTAATTTTAGTGTGCTGAATTTGTATCCTATTCTGCTACTGAATTGTTTATTAATCCTAAGTCTTTTAAAAATTTTTTTTATTATTTTGAAGGTAGTGAAATACAACAGAACAAGACAGAACAAAGACAATTGAGACAGTGCAGTGAAATTGGTACAGAACGTCAAATCAGGTTACTGGAATAACAGTAATAGGTACCATACTATATCTCATTATCTTCACAATAGTTGTTCTTTCAATCAGGTATAGCAAAATCAAACCAAATACAGAGCATTATAGAATTTATCAAAATAGAATATTGAATAGAGCAATATAATTAATCAGAACAAATCAAAACAGTGATAACAATATTTGCTTTCAAAGAGATGATAGAAGGAAATCCCCCTAGTTGCTATATTGCATATGGTCAACCTCCCAAGAGATGCTCAGACTTCTGGCTCCCATTTGCTAATGGGGGGGAGAGGGATGGGATATTTGATTCTCAGCCCAAGTGCCTGTAGGCTCATGGCTGCTTACCAGGGGGGCAAGCAAGTTGCTTGTTTTCCCAGCATCCTAAATTCCAACATGGTGCAGATCTTGGGAGATGCTGGCTGGTTCTCCCCTTGGTGCGGCCGCCACTTGCTCGAGCCACTGCTGTTTACCAGGGAGGTGAGCGAGTTGCTTGGTTTCCCAGTGCCCCAAGTTCCAGCATAGCTCCAAATAGTCTTTTGATTGAATTTTTTTGGTGTTCTGCGTAAAGGATCATGTCATCTGCAAATAATGATAATTTGACTTCTTTTTTTCATACATTTTTCTTTTATTTCTTTCTTTTGCCTGACTTCTCTTGCTGTTTCAAGAACTTTATTGAACATTAGTGGTGATATAAGACATCCTTATCTTGTTCCTAATTTTATAAGGTGTTTTTCAGCTTCTCTCCATTTGACGTAATGTTGGCCATTGGTTTTTAATAAATGGAATTTATCAGATTGAGATGAGTCTTATATATTGATTTTCTTAATTTTTTTTAAATCATGAATGTATGTTGGCTTTTGTCACAGGTTTTTTCCATATCAATTGAAATTATCAAGTGATTTTTGTCCACTATTCTATTTATCTGTTGCATTTATTGATTATATATGTTTAGTCATCCCTGCATCCTTTAGCTAAATCCTGCTGGTCATGATGTATGATGTTTTTGATGATCTGTGACATTGTTTTTGCAAGTAACTTGTTGAATATTTTTGTGTTTATTTATTAAAAGATTGGCCTGTAGTTCTCCTTTTTGGTTGGATATTTTCCTGATTTTGGAATCAGAGTAATGCTAGCTTCCAGAAATGATTTTGGGAATAGTACTTCCCTTTTGAGTTCACTAAATAGTTTGAAGAGTATTGATATTAGATCTCTCTAAAATTCTTCTAGAATTCAGCATTGAGTCCATGAGACATAGACATTTCTTTCTTGGTAGTTTTTTTAAAATTACTTCTTCAATTTCATTGCCTGTTATTAGATTGTTCAGGGTTTTTATATTGTCTTGATTTGGTTTTGATAATTTGTTTATATCTAAGAATCTATTTCTTCTGAATACTCCAGTTTATTAGAGCACAATTTCTCCAGGAAGTTTCTAATAATTTTCTAGATTTTGGCACTGCCCATTGTGATTTACTCTTTTTTGTTTCTTAATGCACTGATTTGGGTCTTTTCTTTCCTTTTGTGGGTATGAGTTTGAATGAATTTGTCTATTTTGCTTATTCTTTTGAAGAACTATTTTTTGATTCATTGATTCTTTGTATTTTTAAGTTTCAATTTCATTAATTTCTACTCTAATTTTAAAAATTTTCTCTCTTATACTAAATTTGGATTTGAATTGTTCTTGTTTTTCTAAGATCTTTAGGTGCATCATTAACCATCCAACATAACAAAGGGTACCACATACACACCCCTTACTTTTCTACCATAAGATTTTACTTTAGCACAATATGGTCTCAGTACCTTTTCCCTGACAGATACAGGAAGCAGTCTTTGTGTTTACCCACTTGGTATGATGAAAAGCAAGGTGTGTGCATGTGAGAAAAAGTGTCAAACCAGGATTTACATCCACATTATCCTCTGTGGAACAATTTTCACATATGTTTATGTGAGCATCAGAGAGGGTTCAGTAGACCCACATCACATTAGGATTTGTTAAAAAAAAGTTTTCTCTTGATTTTTTTTTAAATATAGGTAGCCCAATTCAATACAATGGCACATGAAAATTCAAATTTGCAAGTTTTGGAGGAGGTCAAAAGTGAATCATCAGATCACACATGCTTGGATTATGAAGATGATCCATTATCATTAAATACATGCTTTCATAAAAGAGAAGTGATATGGATGTATGATAATGATGGTGATATTGATGGTGATGATGATGGTGATGACTTTAACATTAGCAATTTGAGCCAAATTTCCTGCAACAGTGAAATGGATGAAAAATCAACTGATACAAGCACAAGGAACACAGACCTCTTTGATTCAGATCACAAAGAAGACAGCAATGTAAATACATATTTGAATGATTAAAATTTTGCAAAATGGCAATGCAGCCAAATGGAAAAATCTAATGCTAGAACTAGGTCCAAAACTATAGTAAGGGTCTTGGCAGGAGTAAAAGGTATTGGACAGAATGCCAGCACTGCCATTCAATGTTGCAAACTGTAACAGATAAAATGCTACAAGATGCTGTGAAATACGCAAAGGCTGAAATGAAAGTAAAACATTCTATATGCACCAATAATCATATAGAAAAATATGTTTATCATTGCACCTCATTAGCTGAACTGAAAGCATTTATAACTCTGTTCTACTTAGCAGGGATTTCTCGTGGTGATTGCAAGAATGTAAAAGATGTATGGAAAATTGATGGGTCAAACTACACATAAAAACGTATGCCCCTGTAGATGTGAAGAATTATGCATTCAATTTAGACATTTATCCTGGAATTCAGCCAATGAGTCCTTATTGGTATAGTAACAAGGCAAATGATGTTGTCAACATATTTGGTACTCCCACCTTCTGAACTAATCAGAATGTGATGTTTGACAAGTGGTTTACCAGTTTCCATTTGATGTTACATTTGTTAACTAAGCACAATTTGACCAGCATAGGAACAAGGCAGAAGTTTCAAATGAAATGTAACAATTTCAAAACAGAGAATTGTTAGTTCAATTTTTGGATTTCAGAAAAATTTACATTGGCCTCATAAATGGCAAAGGAAAACAAACTGGTACTTCTAATATCAACCTTTCACCATGTTGGAAATATTGATAGGGAAATCTCAATAAAATGGAAGTCTGAGATGGGAACATTCTACAGTAAAACCAAAGGTGGAATATATGTTATTGATGAGTTATGAAGCAACTATGATATCACTTGATGCACAAAGAATTGGCCAATGCTTTTGTTTTACTCTATCCTAAACATGTGTGGCATAAATAGTTTGATAATTTAGAAAGAGAATAACAAGTGCAAAATACTGTGGAGAAATTTTCTTAGAGGATTGGGACTGGAGCACATAGGAGATAATTTATAGCAGAGGAAAAACAATATGCAGGGAACTACATACACAAAAAGTTGTGGAGCATACTGGTGAGTGGAAGGTGAATAGGCAAGCCTAGCATCACAAAGACCTACTATGACAACAGGAAAACAAAAAGAATGTCAACTGTGCCCTATAAGAAAGGGCAGGAAAACAAAACATCTTTGCTATCAGTGTAAGTGATACTTGTTTTGCATGAAACATGCAATTTTCACATGTGATGACTGAAGCAAAGATTATTTTTGTTGTAGAGTTCTATTAGTATTTTCATTGTAGTTCACATAGGTTTTTATTTCTGCTGATATTTCTTAGGTTTTGTAAGCAAGTAAACAGCTTATGGGAAAATGTTGATTTCTATTTTGAGCACTCATTACACATTTGATATTTTATTTTATTGATATTGTTTTTATTTCAAGTTATATTGCAAAGTTATAGTGATAAAAACAACATGGTTCTGTCACCAAAAACAGATTTATTTTATTGGTATCTTATTTCCCTGCTAAGCATATGGTGTACAACATAATGTGAAGCTCCTGACAAAACAGGAAGAGAGGAACAGTAACAAGAATGGCCTGACATATAGGAAAGGAAAACTCAGCACAAGTGCTGTCAGTATAAGTGAGACATGTGTATGGAACATGCAGTCACCATGTGTGAAGACTGCCTTGGATGTGACAGTTAAAGCAAAGATTCTTTCTGAGGTAGACTTTCACTTGTGTTTACATTGCAGCTCACATAGGTTTTTATTTCTGATATTATCTGTTAGGTTTTATTTTTTTATTTTAAAGAGAATAAAACCAAACAAAGTAAAACAGAATAAAGAAAATCAAAACAAAACAATGAAAGTAATACAGGACTTCAAAACAAGATAATAGGAAATAAACAATGGTTACCGTAGTATGTCTTGTTATCTTCAGAGTAACTGCCTATACCATCAGACATAATAAAATCAAACAAAACAAAACAGAATAAGGGCAAATGAAATAAAACAATGAAAATGATACAGAACTTCAAAACAAGATAATAGGAAATTAACAATGGCTACCATAATGCCTTTTGTTATCTTCAAAAGAGCTATCCAGCAAGCCCAGCACAGGCCCAAAGAAAAGGCCATGACCCCAAACTATGTGCCAGGGGCTGGGAGAGATCTAGTAAGACCAGTGAGGGTCCAGAGAAGAAACCACACCCTAAGGCCACAAGCCAGCAACCCAGAGAGATCTGGCAAGATCTCTCAACCTTGAGCTGGCCTGAAAAACTGTGTCCCAAGGTTCTGCCACCATCGGGGGAGCATCAGTGAACAACCACCCTGTGCCTTTCTGTCACTCCAGGAACCCAATCCAGGTGTTTGGTTCAATCTACCACATCCAGGGACTGGCAGCAGTGCAGGAAATACCTGGCATGCATCAGTGGGCTGATTTGGAGGAACACAGGAAAATATCAAGATGAAGGAGCAAAATACAGACCTCCAGCCCACACAGAATAAGTTCAGGAGACACAGATATAGTAGAACTTAGAAGTCACCCACCTGAAATTTCTGAAAAGATAACAACTAAAGTAGAGAAGCAACTTAGTTCTTGTATTGTTTGATTAATTTTACATCTCTTAGGATTTGTAAGTAAGCACACAGCTAAAGTGAAAAAGTTAATGTCTATTCTAAGGACTCATCACATATTTGATATTTTATTGACATCTTATTTTCTTATTATTTAGGTTTGATAACTAAAGTAAAAGTTTTTTTGTTGAGTGCTACTAATATTTTCATTGTAGTTCATAAGAATTTATTTCTAATGTTATGTTTTAGGTTTTGTAAATACTACCCAGCTTATGCGAAAATGTTGATGTTTATTCTAAACATGCAACACATATGAAGAATTGAATACTTTATTTTATTGATATTTTGCGTTCTTGTTAACTACACATTGCATAATATAATAGGAGCCTCCTGGCAAAACAGCAAGACCAACTACATGACAAGTATGTCCTACAAAAAGGCCAGGAAAGCAAAACACATATGCTTCCAGTGTAAGCAATACATGTCTATGGAACATGCTGTTTTCATGTGTGGAGACTGCCTTAGGTATGATAATTTAAATAAAGATTATGTTTTTGTAGTGTTATTGGAATTTTCATTGTAGTTTGTGAAGGAATTTATTTCTGCTGTTCTTCAGACTTTGTACACAAAAACCAGTTGTTGAAAAATTTGATGCTATTTTATAAATAACAAATATTTAAAATACCATATTTTATTTTGTGATTTTTTTTCATTAAGCACAAAATTAATAATTAATCAATGAAATATTCTTTTTTTTTTTTTTTTTGGTACCAGGGATTGAACTCATGACCTTGTGCTTGCCAGGCAGGTGCTTAAGCCACTGAGCTAAATCCCCAGCCCAATCAATGAAATATTCTAAAAAATTAATATGAGTGTGACACTCCCATAGTTGTGCTGTGAAACAGCAAAAAGTGTGTTAGGTTCTGAATTTTAGGTTATTTATTTGGACTCCTCATTTTTTGATGTAGGAGTTAACAGCTATAAATTTTCTTCTTAGGACTGCTTTCACAGTTTTGGAGTCCAGCAAGTCAAGGCACTCACTGCCTAGCTTTATGGCCTTTTGGCTTGTCCTATGTGCTCCCCACCCCCGCAGTTCCCTATGTTTACCACTGGCTGTGACAGTGCCCAGGCTAAGGTGTATCCTTGCTCACACTGGTGACTGAGAAGACTATCATACTTAGATCTGTCCTGGACATAGGCAGCAGAGCAAGTGTTCAAATACTCAATACCTTCAGACCAAGCTGTTTCAGAATACCATGCAAGCCAGCCATGGCTTCTCCCTGCAGGTAGTGAGCCCATCTGTTTCCCGGCATGCACTTAAACTTCTTAGGGATTCTCTTTCTAGCAGCTCTCTGTCTGAGGCTGTCTTGTGTGGCTAGGTCTCATTCAGTCACTGTGGTAGTATAACAGTGGAAACGAGGAAGTGAGGTGGTTTTTGTTGTTACATAATCAACCCTTTCCATAAATGGTGTCTGATTACCACTCTCTGGCAACATGGCAACATAGCAACATGGCAACATGGCAACATGGCAGGGTGCTGTTAGAATCCCTCTCTGGCTATTGCCTACAGGGTGAGAGTCCTCTTACAGAAAAACCTTCTGTTGCTTTTGTGGTTCACAACATTTTCCTGGAACCTGTGCTGCTGGCCCATTCACCATCTCTCCCTGGAGCTCCCAGCCCTGGTTACTTACCTGTTTGGAGCCAGATTCCTCTCCCTGGGAGCTATAAACCAGGGTGTGCTTTCAGACTGTTTTGTTCTTTTCTCTACATCATGATCCATCTATTCAGTTTCTCTATAGGTTTAATTTTTCTGTCAGTTCCTTCCCAATTCCTGGTAATCTGCTTCTCTTTTTCTCCTTGTCTAGTTGTTATTTTTCAAATGTCTAGATTCTGGATCTTAAGCTGAATTCTGTGGCCAGTCAGCACTCCACTATTTTTTCCTCCCTTACCTATAAATTTCTGACATATTTATGATAATTTGATCAAAGTTTGTGATCCATAGAACATATAAATTAAACATATTCACTTAGTTCTGATTTCCATTAAAAATAAATGTGTCAACCATATTTTCATTAAAATATTTTAGAACTAAAGCTAAAATAAAATTACATCTTCAGAAGTGTGATTTGTTTTCCTAAAAGAGCATCAATCTATTTAGAGAATGAGATCAGCATTTTTTGTGTATGTGTTTACATAGATGCTTTTTTTCTACAAGCAGTGTAATATAGCACAAAGAATATGGTGCTGTGGAATTAGAAGTACTGGGCATGAGTCCCAGACTGCACTACCAGCTCTGTGACTGTGGACAAGTTATTTAATCTATCTTTATCTTGTTTTTCTTTACTGTCAAATAAAAAAAAATAAATGATACATTTCAGATTTGGTACACTAATCATATAAGTAATATATGTGAAGGTGCTTTGTAAATTGTGAACCATCATCCATAGTTATCTTATTTCAGATTAACTCAAACATTGCTATAAATTGTTATATACCCAATTGAAGCATGTCTGTTGTTGCCTACAGTCATCCTGGGTCTATCTAGAAAATTTTTCTTTGAAGAAAAAGTTTTATTAGCAAACTGTGAATGTGTTTAGATTTAAAAAAACAAGAATCACATATTGAAATTATTCAATTAGGAAAAAATATAAGCCTCAATTAAAATATCTTCTTGAAACCAAATAATATAACCCTTATCACCTTAGTACCATTGACAGACTTAAGAACCAATCTTGACCTCCTTCAAAGCAGTCCCATTAAACTGTGGATTGTAAAAGTAAGAAAAATGTATAAATGAGAGTGTGTGCATGTGCATGAGCATGAAAACACACACACACTTTATTCATTAAACAGGGCATAGTTCCAAAGTCCTATTTTGCTTTTAGGTGTCCATGAAAGTATTTTATTTACTTTCAAAATTGGAAGAAAATAATGAACTTTTAGGTTAAACTAAATATTTTAATATATAATGGTGATGTATTCATCTTTACGCCAGTGAGTCACAAAGTATAAGTTTTATGGATAACTCTAGAAGAATTACTTGAGGAGATGGTTACCTGCAGTTCGAGGCACTGTTCCAACAGCAGTGCTGCTGCCAGGAATCACAGATGTGGAGTAATTAGTTCTATCTTGGGAAATAGGGAAGGCTTTATGGAGCTGATATTTACATCCATCTTTATGGATAAACATGCTTTTGACAGCGGGAGGTATTGAGAAGGGCATTTCTGGTAGAAACAGCAGCATAAACTAAGGAACTGGGCTGTGGGCAAAGAGTGTTAGAAAGTTGGCAGTGTTTAGAGGCTTGACAGTGGTGTCTCCCATAGAAAATCATTAGAGAAAAGCTCATTATTAGATAGACTAATCTTGTTAATTTTCCGTCATCTTGCATTAAGATATTTTAGAACAAAACCCCTACATTACATGTACATGAGCAGAAACACTTAATGAGTAAGCAGAAGGGTGTTCTAACAGCTAATGAAATTGGATAGAATTAACAAGGATGCAGTGTCCAGAACAAGGCTAAGTAACTTATGTGCCATTTCTTCTCTGATTGCAAACAATAGAAATTGGCCCTAGCTAATTCAGAGAGAAGAAAGAAAAGAAGGAAAAACAAAGAATAGAAGTTGGCCCTGATAACACATTTGCTATTCTTTTCAAGATCAGAGTGGTTTTCTCCCTTCCTTACAGCTAAACCAGGTATTCTATTTTAACCTAGAGGTTTAATTCTACTTCCCTCCATCATTGGACCTATTCTATCATTTGTCAGGACCACTAGATCAATCCTCAGATTATCTAGCACCACATATACAAGTTGATTCATGCTCTGAATTTTAAGTAACTCCTGCACCTTATTACAAGTTTGATATGGAATACATATTTCAGTTTTAGAAACTGTACTTTATCCTGTTTGTGAAGTCAATTCTTTTTTTTTTTTAATGGATGGCAGATTTATTTAACATGGACAGGCTGGCACTGTCAGGGAACCAATCCTTATGAAAATGTTAGGCCCCAAAAATTCAGGGATGGAATTTTTTACAGGGTTGTAAGCAATAAGCAGAACACTTGGCTGTCTTTTATTGGTTCTTACAATATGCATGATAGTGACCAGTGATTTGTAGGAGACTGTAGTAACGGAACTATAACAGGAACTATTTACCCAGGTAACTAACAGACTGAAGTATACTGGCCGGTGGAGGGCATTTTCTGCTAGTTTCATTTAACATGGTCTCAATGTGCATCCATTTTCCCACAGATGACAAATTTATTTATTTTTTTTTATGGCAGAGTAGTGGTGCTATATCAGTTATGCACGTAACATAATACAATGTCTTTAACTCTTTCAGTAGATATTTAGAAGTGTGATAGCTGTGTCAAATGGAATTTCTAATTTTATTTTGTTGAGGAATCTCCCTCCTCTTCCAAGTGAAGAGGATAGTAGCTTTTGCTACCTCACCAGGTTCTGGTGTATGGCAAATGAAGTGATTTTTCTTTTTTTACATTTTTAAAATTTTATTTAAAGAGAAGAAAAAAAAAAACAGAAAAAAGGGTAGCAGCAATACAGAATTCTAAAAGAAAGAAAGAAAAAGGAGAATGAGAAAAAGCCCCACTAAGAAATCAGTAATTTATAAATTATGTGCTGTCATCCTGGATGTAGTTGTTCAAGTTATAAAGTTAAAGGGTACATAGTAAATATTCAAACAGTCAGACTACAAACAGTTTTGCTCAAAGATCCAACAAAGATTCAGCAATATGGTCATCTATTTTACACACTCAAACATACATGCAGTTATACCCTTTAGAGCACTTTTTTTTCCTCTCTTTTTTATAAATAGCAATTACCCATTTTGGGTTTTATTACTCCTAGAGTTCTTATTACTTTTTACACTAGAGACACAATGTGACATTTGTGAATATAATTCTTATTTATTTTGCTTATGAGGATAGTCTCAAGTTGTCTCCATTTACCTATGAAGGACTCAAGATCATCCTTTTTTGTAGCTGAGTAATATTCCATTGTATAAAAATACCACATCTTTTTGATCCACTCTGCAGTTGATGGGCATTTTGGTTGTTTCCAAGATTTAGCTATCACAAATTGTGCTGCTATGAACATGGGTGCACATATATCACTGAGACATAAACTTTTCAATTTTTCTGGGAAAATACCCAGTAGAGGAATAGCTGGATTGAATGGAACTTCCAATCCTAGATTTTTGAGAACTCTCCATACTGATTTCCATAGTGGTTGCTCTGGTCTGCACTCCCACCAATAGTGGAGAAGTGTTCCTTTTCCCCTGCAGCCTTGCCAACATTTGTTATCAGTTGTTTTCTTCATGGCAGCCATTCTTTCCAGAGTGAGATGAAATCTCAATACTATTTTAATTTGCATGTCTCAAATGACCAGGGATGGTGAACATTTCTTCATATATTTATTTGCCATTTGTATATCTTCATCTGAGAAGTGTGTGTTCATCTCCGATGCCCATTTTTGGATTGGGTCTTTGAATATGGGGGGCTTGATGTTTTTCAACTCTATATGTTTTGGATTTAAGTCATTTGTCTGAGAGGTTTCTGGCTAAAATTCTTTCCAATTCTGTAGGTTTTCTTTCCCTCTGTTGGTGATTTCTTTTGAAGTACAAAAACTTGACAAACTTCTAGCTAACCTTGTCAAGAAAAGGAAAGAAAAAACTCAGATACATGCAATAAGTAGTAAAAAAAGGGAAATTACTACAGATCCCATGGAAATTCAAAAGATCATGAATACCTACTTTGAAAATCTCTACTCAGCTTCTTTCAACTGGGGAGCCAGGCCCGTGCTGCAAGGTGAGTTCCAACCCTCCAGCACTGGCTCTGGGAGAGTTTGGGATCATAGCTCCCAGTGGTTGGGTGCCCACCCAGCTCTCTAGGACACTGGACACTGGGAGGATTCCTGGGCCTGAGTGGACCACGCCCAGTGACCTTCTTCCAACCAAGGAGCCAGCCCCGCACTGTGAGGTGAGTTCCAGCCCTCTGGTGCTGGCCTGGGGAGAGTTTAAGACCATTGCTCCCAGTGGTTAAGGGCCTTCCCAGATTCCTAAAACACTGAACTTGTCTGGGTAGGTCATGAAGGCCTCTATTCACCACCTTCAGTGACCTTCATTCAGTCCCAGAAGCTGAGGATGCAGGAGGTGACTTCCAACATACCTGGGGGAAGCTTTGGAACACTGCTCAAAACCCAGAAATATAGGAAAATGACAAGATGAAAGACCAAAACAATCTCAAACCTCCAGCCCATCCCAAGAAAGCCTAGAAGCCATGTACATAGAAGAAAATATAAGCCATACACCTGAAATGCCTAAAGTGATATCAACTGAAATAAAGAAGCAACTCCAGGAAGCTATAAAGGAACTCAAATCAGAAATAATCTCCCAGGTAAAAGAAGAAATGATAAAAGTAGTAAAAGAAATACTTAACATATCTAAAGAAGACAGTTAAAAAATTAGAGGAACAAAGAAAAAATATATAACCCCTGAATGAACAATGTAAGAAACAAACAGAATACATGAAGCAGATTCAAAGAGATATACAGGAAATAAAAAATTCTATTGAAAGTTGCCAAAAATGCCTCAATGAAAGTGAAGATAGAATTTCAGACCTCAAAGACAAGATTTCAGCTAGTGAACAAGGACTCAGGAAATAACAATTCAATACCTGCAAGATGATGCAAAGAAAAAAAAGCATAAGATTAATAGCGATAAATGAAAAAGAAAGTCAAAGGATGGGAAACAATACTTCATGCAACAGGAACTCCCCAAAAAGAAGGGATAGCTATTCTGTTTGCAGACAATGTGAAGTTCAAACAAAGAATGATCTGAAGAGATGAAGAAGGTCAGTACATACTAGTTAGGGGAAAACTTCAAGAGGAAGAGATAACACAAATGATATCAAGAGCCTATTTATAGAAGTAATAGCTGAAAATCTCCCAAACATGAGAAGGGAAACTGACATATGGATTAGTGAAGCATATAGAACTCCAAATAGCCATAACCAAAATAAAACTACACCCAGACATATAATAATCACCATCCCAGAAAACCAACATAAGAACAGAATATTGACAGCTGTTAGGAAAGTCAGATCACCTATAAAGAAAACCTATCAGAATCACAGCAGACTTCTCAACACAAACAATGAAGTCAAGAAGAACATGGAGTGAAGTATTTCAGATCCTAAAGGAAAATGACTTCCAACCCAGACTGATGTACCCTGCAAAACTGTCCTTCACAATGGATGGAGATATAAAATACTTCCATAACAAAGAACAACTGAAGAACTTCATGGTCACCAAACCAACCCTACAAGGAATATTGAAAGATGTTCTAGATATGCATAGGAAAAAACCACTAAGCAAGACAGACAATTAAACAAAATGGAAAGGTAAAAATACAACAACAGAAAGATAACATGTTAACAACAAATAATATATAACAGTTATAACCATTAATGTAAATGGCCTCAATTCACCAATTAAAAGAAACAGACTGGCAGAATGGATCAAGAAACAACATCCAACCATATGCTGTCTATAAGAAACTCATCTAACCCAAAAGGAATCTCATAGACTGAAAGTCAAAGGATGGGAAACAATACTTCATGCAACAGGAACTCCCCAAAAAGAAGGGATGGCTATTCTGTTTGCAGACAATGTGAAGTTCAAACAAAGAATGATCCGAAGAGATAAAGAAGGTCAGTACATACTAGTTAGGGGAAAACTTCAAGAGGAAGAGATAGCAATCTTAAATATGTATGCACCAAATTCCAGAGCACCCAGCTATACAAAGCAAGTATTAACAGAAATGAAAAGCCAAATAAGCAATAACACAATTATAAGAGGAAACATCAACATGCCATTGACACAAAGAGACAGATCAACTAAACAAAAAAATCAGCAAAGAAATAACAGAACTGAATCACAGCTGTGAACAAATAGACTTGATAGACTTATACAGAGTGCTCCATCCAACAACATGAGAATATACATTCTTCTCAGCAGTACATGGGAAAATCTCTAAAATAGATGATATACTAGCCCACAGAACATGTTTAAGTAAATGCAAAAGAATTGAAATTATCCCATGTATGTTATCAGATCATAGCACCATGAAACTAGAAATCAATGATAAAGAAACTGCAAAACCCCCACAAACACATGGAAATTGAATAATACAATCTTGAGCAATCAGTGGGTCACATAGGAAATTAAAGAAGAAATTAAACAATATCTACAAGCAAATGAAAATACAAATACAACCTACCAGAATCTGTGGGATGCAATGAAAGTAGTCCTCAGAGGAAAATTTATTGCATTGAGTTCCCACATCAGGAAAACAGAATGAACACAAATAAACAACCTGATACTACATCTCAAAAGTCTAGAAAAAGAAGAGCAAGCCAAGCCCAAATCCAAAAGAAGGGAGGAAATTATAAAGATCAGAGCAGAAATCAATGCAATAGAGAATAAGAAAACAATACAAAGATCAATGAATCAAAGAGTTGGTTCTTTGAAAGAATAAATAAAATTGATAAGCCCCTAGTCAACCTTATTAAAAAAAGGAAAGAAAAAACTCAAATTCATGCAATAAGGAATGAAAAGGGTGAAATCACTACCAACTATGTGGAAATACAAAAAAATCATAAACACCTATTTCAAAAACCTCTACTCTCATAGGCTTGATAACACAGAAGAAATGGACAGATTCCTAGAAACATATGAAATACCAAAGCTGGGTCAAGAAGATGTAAAACTTCTGAATAACCCAATTTCTATTAATGAAATTGAAAATATAATTAAATCTTTACCAACAAAGAAGAACCCAGGCCCAGATGGATTCACTGTGGCATTCTACAAAAAATACAAAGAAGACTTAATGCCAATACTCCTCAAAATCTTCAATGAAATTGAAAGGGAAGGAAGAGGAGCTAAAGATGGCTGATCAGTGAGCAACAAAATACAAAGCCTTCTGGGAGAAACAACTCATATACCAGAATAAAACATCCTGGAGAGATCCAGACAGAGGGAGATGGATCCTCTTGACACAGAAAGAAATTAAAACGTAAACAAGCTCATCAAACACGTTGGGGCTACAACTGGAACAGCTAAAAATTATGGAACACAGCATTTTTGCTGTGACCTGCCAAGTTTGCACCAGCCTGAATTTGCACCATCTTGAATCTGCGTGGGCCAGCAAAGCCGCCCAAACTCCTTCCTGCCCTCACTCACAGGAACTACAACAGTGCTGAAGTCGGGGGTTGGTGAGCCCAACAGAGAGCAGAGCCAGTGAAGGGGCCTTCATTAATCCATGGTTAGTGCTGGGAATGAGACACCCCCCCCATGGGAAGGGCACAACCAAATGGGCAACATGTTGGAACCAGGCAGGAGGAGCCTGAACTGGGAGCGAAAGTGACTTCAGTTGGTTGCTCCCTCACCAGAACAGATTTGTGGGATTTGCTTGGACTGGGTCACACCCCTGGCTGGGACCCAATGAGCCATCCCAAATCAATTCTCTGTGCCTAGCACACACTAACCTGGTGAAGGCCCCTGAACCTGGTGGGGAGGGGAAGGCATAAGTAGCTGCTGCTTACATCTTAGTGACAAAGGCAGGTAGGAGAGTGTGGAGTTCCCTCACCAGTGTGCTTCAGAGTAACCGGGGCCAAAAGGGAAGAGGGGTGGGATTTACACTGTACACATGTGTGGAGGAAGCTGGAACCATAAGAGGAGAGAGAGGCAAGAGGAGGCCCCAAGCCCAGAACCCTGAGAGCACTGATCCAAGAGAGGGAAAAACAAGGGAGAATGAGGGTGGCAAACATGCAACATGAGACATGGCTTCAATGGACATTAAGAGACATCTTCAGGACGTTGTAGATGAGCTCAAAACTGAAATATTATATCAGGTAAAGCAAGATATGAGTAGATTAATAAAAGAAATGCAAAGCATCTCTCAGAAGATAGAGATGGAAGGAGGGAGAGACACAAAAAAAGGAGAGAAACATTTGATAAAGAATAAAAAGAAAATATAGAATACATGAAGCAGATTCAAAGAGACTACCAGGAAATTAAAACCTCCATTGAAAGCTGGCAAAACTCCTTAAAAGAAACTAATGATAGACTATCAAAACTTGAAGACAAGTTTGCAGTGTGTGATCATGAAAGGAGAGATCTCTTAAAAATAACAAGGAAACAGGCAGTAACAATACAAAGGCTAGAAGATGACAAGAGAATCTACAATTTAAGAATAAGAAATGTGAATGAAGAAGCAGGAATACAAATAGGCCAAATACAAAGGCTATTTATGGAAATAATTAAGGAAAACTTCCCAAGCATGGGAAAAAAAATGACATTCAGTTATGTGAGGCATACGGAACTCCAACCACCTACAACCAAAACAGAGTTACATCCAGACGTATAATAATCAAGATACCAGAAATTCAATATAAAAACAGAATATTAAAAGCTGTCAGAGAAAATAAATAGATTACCTATAAAGGTAAGCCCATCAGAATCACAGCTGACTTCTTTTTTTTTAATTTTATTTAAACAGAAAAAAAAAACAAAAAAGGGTAGAAAAAATACCGAATTTCAAAAAAATAAACAGTAAGAAATCACTAGTTGATAAATTACATATTGTCTTCTAGATAGTTGTTCAAGTTACAAAATTAACGCATACAAAGTGGACATTCAAACAGTGAGGCTGCAAACAGTTCTGTTCAATGATCCAACAAAAAAACTAGCAACATGGTTATCAATACTACACTCTTAAATATACATGCAATTATATTCTTTAGAGCACTTTCTTTTCCTCCTTTTGCTTTTTTGAAAAATTTTATTTAAAGAGAAAAACAAAACAAAACAGAAAAAGGGGTAGAAACAATACAGAATCTCAGAAAAAAAAGTAGTAAGAAATCACTAGTTGATAAATTACATACTGTTTTCTTGGACCTAGTTGTTAAAGCTACAGAATTAAAGCATACAAAGTGGACATTCAAACAGTGAGACTGCAAAGAAGTTCAATGATCCAGTAACAACTTAGCAGCATGGTTATCAATCCTACACACTCAAACCTACAGCCATATCCTCTAGAGCACTTTCTTTTCTTCTTTTTACTTTTAAAGTCCATTATCTGCTTAGTTGTATCCTGTTTCAGGTTGCTCAGTACCTTACTGACTTGTTTTATTGTTGTTATATACCTTTAATCACCTTATATAATTCTGTTGCCTTGTTTTTGAGTTTCTCCTCATCCATGATCCATGGATCAGCTTTGGTGGAGTTGGGAGATTTTTAGAGGTATTTTGTTACTTTCTTTTCTACTTTTTTTTTTAAGGTAGCAAAATACAGCAGAACAAGACAGAACAAACCCATGTGACTGCACTGCAATAAAACTACCACAGAAGCTCAGAGCAGGTCACCAGGACACAAGCAATGGGCTCAATAGTACAGCCCATTTTGTTCACATTAGCTGTTCTTTCAGTCAAATAGAGGAAAATGGAAGGAAATATCGAACTTTTAAAAACAGAATATTGAATAAAGCAGTACCATTAATCAAAACTGAGCAAAACAGTGATAAAAATATTTGCCTACAAAGAGATGGTAGAAGGAAGTCCCCCTTACTTGTCAAGCTGTATACATTCATCCTCCAAAGATACTCAGACCGCCAGTGCCTACTTGCTAAGGGGGAGGGGATGGATCAATGTCTGATTCTTAGCCCGCACACCAGCAGGGCCCCAGCTGCTTACCGGGCAGCCTATAGGCTGCCTGTTCTCCCAGCACCCAAAGTTCCAACATGATGCCGAGCTTAGGAGTCGCTGCTAGTTCTCGCCCTGGTGTGCCAGTGCTTTGCCAGGCCACCAGCTGCTCACCAGGGCAGCGAGTAGGCTGCCTATTCTCCAGGGCCCAAAGTTCCAACATGATGCAGAGTTCAAGAATCACTGATAGTTCTGGCCCCGGTGCCACGGCTGACTTCTTAACACAGACTATCAGATCAAGAAGAGCTTGGAGTGAAGTATTCCAAGCCCTGAAATAAAATAACCTCCAGCCCAGATTGATGTACCCTGCAAAACTGTCACTAGAAATTAATGGAGAAACAAGATGCTTCCATGACAAAGAGAAACTGGGGGAGTTTGTGACCACCAATCCAACCCTAGAGATTACTGAAGGACATTCTAGAGAGAGAGAGAAAAAATACTGGGATTTTAGGAACAGTGGCAGAAAGGCTTCAATGAGTGGGGCAAGCAGTAGAATGAAGGAGAAAACTAGAAAACAGGCAGAAAAATAACAGCAGAAATAAGGCAGAGGATGGCTAGAATCTCTAACATAGATGGTCTTGATACACTATATTGTTAATAGTGAACCAGGATTTAAAACCCACATTACTCACACCACTCTGCTTAGATGTATCATATTCTGTTCCAGTCATTCTACCTGTAGTAGATTTGAGGGCACAGACAGTAATCCTGAAAATAACAGGATATAGTATGGTAATCATCCCTAATTTCCTATTAAGTTAATGTAAAGCTCTGTAAAACCTAGTTTTACCATGGCTGATCGTAATCGAATCTGGTTTGTTAGATCGCTGTTTTGTATTGATAGATTTTATTCAAAGCTGTTATGATTGATAGTATCAAGTCTGAGAGTATAAGCAACTGCACTTAAGATGACAAGATTCACTAGAATATCCACTCTGGTTTAATTATTACCTGCCTTTGAAGTTTTATACTGTCTACAATGTTTTATTTTTACTAATATTGTTATGTACTGCTATATTCAATTATACTGCTATATTCATTTATGCCTGATGATATAGACAATTCTATTGAAGATAATAAGAAACAACACAGCAATCATTATAGATCACCTTGTACTGTGGTTTTATATGACTTTTTGGTTTCATGTTTTTATAGGAATTTGTTTTGTCTTGCTAAGTTTTGTTTTTCTAATACAGAAAGGATAGAAATTCATGTAGAGATTCATGCATGCCTAGCTGTTTACACTCTCACTGTTTGACTATCTACTTTGTATGCTTTAATTTTGTAACTTGAACAACTATTTCTAAGAGGACAATATGTAATATATCAACTAGTGATTTTTTGTTTATCTTTTTTTGAAATTCTGCATTATCACTACCCTTTACATGCTTTTGTTTCTCTTTAAATAAAAAAAATTAAAAAAAAAAGAAATTAGAAAATGGAGTGATATTCCTTACTCTTGGCTAGGAAGAACCAACACTGTGAAAATGGCCATACTCCCAAAACTGTTTTATAGATTTAATGCAACCCAATCAAAATACCATTAACATGCTTCACAAATCTAGAGAAAACACTCCTAAAATTCATTTGGAAACAGAAGAAACCTAGAATAGCAAAGGCAGTTCTGGGCAACAAAGGCAAGGCAAGAGGCTTCTCAATTCCTGACTTGAAACTATACCACAAAGCCACAGTAATAAAATCAACATGATACAGGCAAAGAAATAGACCTGAGGATCAATGGATCTGATTAGAAGATGAAAGCACAAGTACAAGGCACTCAGCCACCTGATATTTGACAAAGGGGCTAAACATGTCCACTGCAAGAAGGATAGTCTCTTTAATAAATGGTGTTGGAAAAGTTGGCTCTGCACATGCCAAAGACTGAGACTAGATCTATGCCTATCACCATGCACAAAACTAAAGTCTAGATGGATCAATGACCTAACTATTAAAACAGAAACACTAAAGCTATTGGAAGACAAATTAACTAGGTAGAAGTCTTGGAGACATAGGGGTAAGGCAGAGAATTCATGAACAAAATGCAAACTGCATGGGAAACACTTCAAAGAATCTACAACTGGGATCTCATATTACAGAATCATTCTTGTTTTTACTACTCTTGTATTCTTTTCAGATTTAGAAAATCTTCCCCCGATTACATGGTCCTTATACAAGAGTTATGAAATATAAAATTTTTTTGAGAATTGTGAATGTGAAAATAAACTAAAGAAGAATAGAAAAACAAAAGCAAAACAAAAAGCAAACCTCAAACAACACAAACCATTAAATTCAGCAATTTGCCAGCAATTTTATATTTGTAGGCTTTTAAAAGGATGAAGATTATACACAGTATTAGTTTATTTGTCACTTTATATGATTTTTCTTTTAATCTTCATAACAATTTTAAGGCAAATTTTTTATAATCTATATTTTAAAAGGAGAAACAGAGGCACACAACCTGCTCTTGGTCATATAATAACAAAAGGCAAAGTTTGTAGTAGACTTAGGGATATTAATTTTAGATTTTGCAAGTTGGTGAATTAATATAAAAATTTTACCATTTCTCAGATCCCAAGGATATGCAGAGTTTTCTGAATCACTGGTAAAAGTTCATGGAGAGAAATATTACTTGTTGGAGCAGGATTTTTACATGGGAGAATCGAGTTTGTCTGAAGATGAGACCCTTCCAAACTCCTATGTGATCTTCATTTTGTCAGTTTTAGTTTTGCTAGTCATGTAACTGTAGGAACAGAACCATGTGAAAGACTAATAGTAACTGCAGTGCAATCTGGTTACCATCTCCATGGTCTCTAGTCTCAGATCTTTTGATCAGACTCCGTGTATTTTTCATGGCTATATCATTGTCTGGCATAGCCAAGGAACTCAGTAAATACATGCTGAGTGAATGGAGTGTGTAAGAAGTTAATTAAGTACCTTTAATTTTACACTTAAACAAAAAATGCATGCCATGAAGAACGCAGTTTTTTATCAGGCCATTGTCAGCCTTTCATATATTAGAAAAATATGTTCCTTCCAAGTGGATAGATTAGAAAAAGGCATCCATGATACAAGTGGAATATCTCTCATCAAACTCATTCATGTACTACAAAACCTTGGAATCCAGGTAGGCAATAGAGCTTAGATTCCCAAATCCAAGATCTGGCTCCTCGGCCAGATCTGTTTAGGCAGTGCACAAAATACCAAACTTCATGGTATGGTTTACTTCATCTTTCCTTTGACTCCTCCCCTCCCCTCCCCTCCCCTCTTTTCCTCTCCCCTCCCCTCCCCTCTTCTCCTCTCCCCTCCCCTCCCCTCCCTTTCTCTCTCCTTTCCTCTCCTCTTCTCCCCCACCCATTCCTATGGAGGAAAGGAATGTGTCCTTTTGTCTTTTTTAGTCAAGAAAATACAATTTTGGTTTAGTTTAGAAAGAGGGAACATGACTGCATTCTATTGTTTTATACTTTATTCATCATCCATGTCACTCTTTATTTTTCAGGGACAGTGCATTCTCTTGTCCCCAAATGCATTTAAAATGTGACCTTTGTGATGGATGCCAATATCTGTTGGTATTCTCTGCTGCCCTGAAGTTTTTCACTCATTAAACTGAAGCAACCAAATGGAAGGAATCCTGATGTTCAAGCAGATCCCCTGTCCCTTCCCTGGCTCCAAAGATGGCTCACTCTATTTAATTGAGGTCTGTAAATAGAAGGTGGTGCTCTTCTTTCCATTGGTCAACAGGGCAGTCACAGCTTGTGAAGAGAACCCTTGTGAGTGTGACTGAGGATTGTAGCAGGGTTTGGAGGAAAAGCTAATCCTTATGTAAACACTGTGAATGCCTAACAAAAGGAGTCATTCCCTGATTATTAGAAACTAATTTGTTGCGCCTTTAAAATGGCTGTGGATTTTGATGTCAAGGTATTTTCTTTTCTGGTCCACAGTGGCTTTGCTCTTAAATGGTTGCAAATCCTGGAGAATGAGGAAGAATTTGGATCATATGGAAAACAGCACTGAGTAATAATAAATGGGTAAGGGCTTCAGTGATGTGCTTTGAAATGAATTTTGAATTTTACTGTGTGAATTTGGCAAGTTGCTTAATCTTTCAAAGGTGTTGTTTCCTTCATTTGCAATAACACTTACTTTAAGTGGTTGTTATAAAGATTAAATTAGATAACACATGGAATATACTTGACATAGAGCGTCTAGATCATGCTCAGTGATTTCCTTTTGTGGAGAGATGGTCCTGAACAGTTCTTTTGTTGTTGTTTTTGGTTGAAATTCTCTTCACATACATTGTTTATAAGTCCTAGGAATAACTAGAATAAACAAAACTTAGGGGAGTTTTGAATTTGCACATTATTACCAAGGATAACTACCAAACAACCCTTAACTTGCCCTGAATTATTTCCAATGAACTTGAATAAATATATGCTATAAATAAAAGTAATAATGATAATGCTTATATAAATAGAAATAGTAGTAGTTTCTACTTGTTCAATACAAATTTTATTTATCAAGTGTTTTAAGTATATGATTTTTAAGTATTTAGTCATACACGTTAAGTACCATCATTCATCTTTTGCAGATAAAACAGTGGTAAAGAGATAAAGGAATATTTTCAAGGGCACATAGCTAGTAAATGGAAGATCTGACATTCAAAAACCAGGTTTGTTTTACTTCCAAGCCTTTGTTTTCTCTACTACTTCTGCTGTGTGCTTAGAGAGACTAAGAAATGTGTCCTAGGAATATGTGTGGTGACCATCAACAGGTTGTTTTGTCATGCTAGTGAGTACCAAATGCTTGGCTGCCAATTTCACAATCTCTCCAGGAATCTCACCCACTTTTGCTGGAATTTGGAATTCTTTTAGCTGCTTGAATTATTCCATTGATGTGGATTTCAATTCAATCTAACAACAACAAGGCACTACCTTGACAAAGGATATGTTGTTGTTTGGGGTTTTTCTGAGAGGAGCTTCTTTTATAACTTTTCAGTTAGATGAATTTGGAGAATAGAATTATGAACATCTGTCCAGTCTAGGCAGAGAAAAAATTTCATTCTAGAGGCTGAATTTACTTCTCAGTAATGAATCTTTTCATGAGATTAAAAAATTTTTTTTCAAAGGAAAGAATCACAGAATGGATTATTAGTAGAATGGATCACACTATTAGGGGGACAGACTGAAAATGAGTAAGATATAAAAAATTGGAGGCAAGAACAGGGCTATAACCTACTGACAAGGTTAGAGTATATGGAAAAACAAATGGGTAGGGTATAGTAGTAGTAGATTCATTTATGAAAATTCAGGAAACCCTTTGAAGAGTTGAAAATCATTGAACTGAATCTTGAGCAGTGAGTAATGTTCTTCCCCATGATGATGGAGAGGAGGGACCTATGCAGTGAAATTAAAGCTCATATGAAAAAAGAAAGTGAAAGAGAAGAGAAAAAGAAAGTGTCAGACAATTTGGAGACAGATAAATAGAAATTATTTAAGGGAGTCATATCCCCCAAAATAATCAAAGTACTAGACCTGTTGTGTGTACTATGTCAAAGTCAACCAGTTATCTTGATCCTTCTGTTCTTCTAGCTGGGCACAATTCATTCCTACATTATCTATGTGGAGTTGGCACCAGATCCTCTTAATAGAGTCCAATTCCACTAGCTCCATTTCTGTTACAGTTACAAAAGGGGTTCCCTCTCTTTGCAACCAACTGCATACTCAGGGATTCCCATGACCCACTCCTCAGGTTCAATAGTTCACTAGAATAACTGAAGAACTCAGGAAATCAATTTATATATGCATACTGGTTTATTGTAAAGGGCATAACTTGAACCATCCAAATGGAAAGGATGCAAAAGACAAGGCCTGGGAGTTGGGAGTGGGGAACAAAGCCAGTCTCCAAGCACATCCGTGTGCTCATCGATGGAGAAATTCTCTGAACTCTTGTTGTTGAGGGATTTTCATCAAAGGGTCATTATGTAGGGATGATTGGTTAAATCCTTGGCTATTGGTGACTGAACTTCCTCTCTAGCCCTCTCTACTTTCTGAATGTTGAGAGAAGAAGAAGGGAGTTGAAATTATCAAAGCTTTAATCAAGGGTTTAATGTTTCTGCGACCATCTCTTATGCTGAAGCTCTTTAGGCCCCCTTTCTGACCTTGGGTCATTTTAGCTTACAGAAAAATTCTTATCACTTAGACAATCAAAGGGTTTCAGGACCTCTGTGGCAGGGCCTCTCTCTCTCTCTCTCTCTCTCTCTCTATATATATATATATATATATATATATCAACCATATAAAAATTATATTAACTGTTAATAAGATAAACCTATACTATCTAATATGACTGACACTGCCACATATATAGCTATTTAAAGTTAAATTAATTAGACAATTACAATGCAGTTCTTCACTTGTGTTAGCCACATTTAAAACACTTAATAGGCACATGTGGATGGTAGCTACCATTTTAGATAGTTAAGACAGAAATTTAACCCCAAAAGTTCTATTAGACAATGTTGGAAACACAGAATGTCTAAGTATATTTAAAAAAAATAAAATTTAATTATTTATTTGTCTACAAGAGTTATACTTTAAAGACCCAGAAAGATACACCATATACATAGCCTAAAATTGCTAGAGTGACTGTATAATGTCAGATAAAAAGAATTCAAGACAAAGAACATTATTAGAGGTAAATAGAAACATTTCATCAAGATAAAATGAGCAATAGAGGAATAAATCATAATAATTATAAGTCCTCATATGCCTAAAAACAGACTATCCAAATACATACAGCAAAATAGAGAAAATTAACAATAAAAACAAATAATTCCACTATCATATTTGAAGATGTTAATGCTGTTGTCTCAGTAATCAATATAGCAAATAGACAAGGGAAGCAATAGACATATAAAGGCGGTGCAGAACACTATCAACCATTGCACTTTACCTTGTGCTGTGGAACACCATACCCCAAAACTGCAGAAGGCATATTTGCTTAAAATGTGCTTGATACTTTGATTATGCTAGGCTATAAAACAAATCTTAATAAAATTGAAAGAGTTATAATCTCACATGGTGCCACATGCCTATAATCCCAACACTCAAAATATTGAGGGAAGAGGATTGTTGATGTTTGAGGCCAGCCTGGGCTACATAGTGAGTTCAAGGCCAGCCTAGAATACATAGCAAAAGCCTGTCTCAAAAAACAAAATCTCACTGAGAATCTTTTCTAACCACAGCAGAATTAAATGGGGAGTGAATAACAAGGATATATATAGGGGAACCTTAAATTTTGGAAATGAAACAGCAGACTTTTAAATAATCCATGGATCAAAGAAGTAATAGGAAAATTGAAAATTTATATTGAATCATAATAAAGTAACAACATATCAAAATTTATGAACTGTAGCAAAAGCAGTACTAGCAGGAAAAATTAAATCATTAAATGCTTGTATCAGGAGAGAAAAAATCTATACAATCAATGATCTAAGGTTCAGTCTTTTTTTCCTAGAGTCTTTTTTTATTAGTATGTTTGTCATAAATAGTATTTATATTCATCTTGGGGAATTGCTGTGCCATATATTCTACATTATGTATTATATTGCATCTCAATCATTTTTAGTTCCCTTTTCCCTCTCCACCCTCTCATCTTCCCATTTCCACAAAATCTACTTCCTCATTTTTAGCTCTGTTGGGACAATACCTAGAAGAGGTATATCTGTGTCAAGTGCAATTTCTATTTTTAGTTTTTTAAGGAATCACCATACTGATTTCTACAGTGGTTGTTTACAGTCTCCCCAAAATTATAGAAGCAATCTTTTTTTCCCATAACCTCACGAGCTTTTGTTGTTTTTGAGTTCTCAGTGATAGCTGTTCTTTCTGGAGTAAGATGGAACAATAGTGGTTTATTATTATTATTTGTATGTGTTTGCAATATGAATATTCATTGTGGTGAATTTGTACATATACATACCACATCTTAATGATGTCTAAGATTCTATTTTAAGAATGTAGGAAGTGAAATGTCAAATGTTATGAAGTAGAAGGAAGGAAATAAAACTAAGAACTAAGAAGTAGAAAAAAGAAATAAAACAGAGCAGAAATCAACAAAATTTACACAGATACATTATAAAGCCAAGGGTCAGGAAAGGCGCTAACTGAACTGGTGATATCATAAAGGACCACTGGTGTGAGGAGACAGAACACCCTATAAATGTCATCTGGACTTTGTTAAAAATAGCCACTCAAGTAAGGGGTCTTGAAAACATTTCCTCTCTACCTATATACAAATGAGGTTTTGAGGCTTGAATATTTCTTCTTTTTCTTTTTTTAGGTTTGAATATTTTTAACAGAGTTTTGAAATTTAAAATATTAGCACAATCTTATTTGTTCAAGACAGAAGAGTGCCTCACACGTCTCTGTGCTTCTCATTTCTCTTTTTGCCCATTTAGCATATTGACCAGAACCTCTACTTGATGTCTCACTGCCATTGTCCTTGTTGGTTCTCAGCATCATATAAACCCAGGTAGATTCCATTCACAATGCAGTGTGTGTAGTTCTGCACTTCGTGTTAGCACAGCATCTCCAGGAGAATGCTATTGGTTGTTCTTGTTTCAGTTTAACTTGTTGAAATTTGCAAATGGCATGTGCATTGTTAAACGTTGGTCAAAGGATACCAAGGGTTATGCAGAATGAATACATTATGGAGATTCAATTAATTAAAGTATAGGGAGTCAAGTTCATAATTCTGAATTATATATTTGGAATTTTCTAAGAGAGTAGCTCTTCAATATTCTCACTATACACACAAAAATGTAACTACTGAGGTGATGTTAACCAGCTTGGTTGTGCATCATTTAAAAATGCATACATATGCCAAGACATCAGGTTACCCACCTTAAATATATCAGTTTCTATTTGTCTCTCCTACCTCAATAAAGCTAGAGAGAGAGGAAAGTTATAACTTGGTATATAGAAAATGGCAAGTTTATCAGTGAATTCATGACCTCATGCTTGCCAGGCAGGCGCTTGTGCTGCTGAGCTAAACCCCCAGTCCTTCAGTGAAGCTTTGGTGTTAATTTCTAGTTGAATTTTTTTTGTTTAATTCTTTTTCTTAAGTAATATGTAAAACTCAATAAAAGTTTACATAGGGAACAGATAAGCAGTAAACTTTTATTTTTGTGTCATCCTACCACAATGACATTCTTTTGCTCCTTTGAGCTTTTCTCTTCTTTCTTTCTTTCTTTCTTTCTTTCTTTCTTTCTTTCTTTCTTTCTTTCTTTCTTTCTTTCTTTTCTTTCTCTTTCTTTCTTTCTTTCTTTCTTTCTTTCTTTCTTTCTTTTTCTACTTCTTCTTCTTCTTCTTCTTCTTCTTCTTCTTCCTTCCTTCCTTCCTCTCTCTCTTTCTTTCTTCTTTCCTTTTTTCCTCTTAAAAAAGTATAAGACAAAAAACTTTATTTTAAATGAATCTTTTTCATCATTTAAAATTAGAAAATACTAGAACAATTTGTTGCATAGCAATTTGTGATACAGGTTTGTCTGTGTCATAGGTCAAATATCATCCTCTGAAATATAACAACATTCAATAAGAAAGCCTCATCAAATATGATCTTTGTTCAGTCCACCTATGTCAGAATTACGTAAAGACTCCATTTTGCAGGAGGTGGGATGGGAGAACAGAATGAACACATGTTTGAGTGACACAGATCTGGTTTCAAATACCAGCTGCACCATCTAGTATTTCTGTCATCTTGATTAAGTCCCTTAGTGGGTTTAAATGTCAATATTCTAAATACCTACCTCACAAGGTTACAGTACACTTCTGAAGAGATTTCATATGCAAACTGCTTGGCACATAGAAGGCCCTCAACTTTGTAATACGAATATTGTGAGTAGCTTTCTGAATTTTCAGAGAACCATTATGACAGAATGAAGAGAGCAAAGACCTTGCCATTGCACAAAAGCAGACTTCACTTTCTTTTGGTATGCATTGGAGCCCTGACTTTGTGCAGATCACCATAACACCTTAGTTTTTGATTCTCCATGGAGTGGGAAAGTAGATTAGTCCTCAGTCATACACCTACAGACACATGAAGACTAAATGAGTTAAGATATGGAAACTTCTAGCACACTGCCTGGCACAGTAAATGCTCAATTAAACCTCAGTTTCAGCACTATTATAATATTAAGATTATTTATCAAAGAACATTTTTTACAAGGTACCTTTTATTTTCATGGTGTTCAAATAATCAAAGCCTCTGGGATTACAATTGAGATTGCTAGAGCTCAGATCAATTTCTGCTTCAAATGCTGGATATTTAATTTCATCTCTGCCTCTGTTTATGAGGGCTAGGAAAGTAAATCTCACTGTTTCACACACTGCAGAACAGAAGGATGCTCATGAGCTCAATGGAGGTTATTTTTCATGGCTCCAACAACCATATTTTTATGATTGATGATTGTTGTTTTAAGATTCTTTAAAGTTCCATCCACAGAATTCACATTTCACATTATTGATGTCTATTGAACTTGCCTACGTTTTGATGCATCAGAATATATAATCAGTAGATACAAAGTAGTGTAATTTATTTGTTTAAAATTCTGTTAGCTTAATTTCCTTGTTGCTAGGGGCAACCAACAACAGAATAGATCTAAAACGACAAGCAACAGCCACAATGATTGCAGCCCGTGTTTTTATCTTTCCCCAGTTGTGGTTTTAAAATAGCCTCTCCACTGCCGGTAGTCATAAAAACGATTGCTGTGTATGTCACCTCAGACATATTGGTAAGCCATCTCCCTAAATAACCCTGTGCCACTAAAGAACCTCTTCCTGAGGCTGAGAGAATCAACCTCAGGCTACAATAACTCTTCCTACACTAGCAGCTTTAAGGGAGATGTTGCTATTTGTATTACAGAAATTATTTCCTAAATTGAATTTTTTATTAACTGGTATTCCTCGGATCAGCATAATATTATGAGCAGTGGCTGTAGTATTTACATGGCTTTTATGTTTTGAAAATTACTTAGAATCTCTTCTTATAGTACTATGTAATTTATTGAAGAATTTAGTGATTCTGGTACAGTGATCTACTAAAATCTCTAAAGGAGAGTAAAAATATACTCTTGGCAGCGCTGTTTATAACACTACAGTGAAATTCTTTTAGACCGTTTTCCAAAGACAAAAGAACATCTTGGTAAGCAGGAAAATATTAACTTTACAGAAGCAGGATACTCCTTTGGAATGTTTCTGGGTCTTCCAAAATTGAACCTGACGTGCGGGGTGGAGGGGGATGACCCAAATCCAACAAAAACCCACACTAGAGAAGCACATGATGCAGTATAGTTTTGCTCTTCTTCCATTATCTTATTTATTTGCAAGTCAATAGGGAGAATTTTCTAGTACTCATTTGATCTCTGCAGGCTCTGATGTTATGTATCTGGTTTCTGGAGTGTTACAGTAATATGACCAGGACTTCCAGGGAGATGGGCATTATTAGATTACAATAGGACTTCTTCTGATCGAGAAACCTCTTTGGTGAGAACCAGTTGTATTCTGAGTAAAGGCCTCCATACACTGCATGGTAAAGGGCACTATTCCTTAGGAGAAATACACTGGGCTGCTGAGAATATCATATATAGTATAGCTATAATATATAGCATAGTAATACAGTATAGCTATTGGACCAGAGTATTTCTTAATCAGCTAGGAATCTGTGGAGGCCACTTCCAGATGAGGGGAGTTCCTTAGCACTAAGGTGTGACACAGGAGGCAGGGAGAACCTCTGAGCTGAGCAAGGAAAGAAGACAGGTAGCCAAAAGGAAAGAAGACAGGTAGAAAGCCAAGAAGAAGCACAGGGAGGATCAAAAACACTGTGACCCAGTTCATAAATTTACTTGAGGCTGAGATTCCAAACTTTTCTCTAATTAAAAAAATACCATGAAATTTAGTCTAGTCAAATTCACCAGATACTACAAGTAACAGTTCCTTTCCCCTTTGCCTTCCTTCTAAATTTCCACAGTGCTGCAATCCTTTGTTTATCTTTTTGCTTAAATTTGTTCCAGGAACTGAAGATCTGCTGGGCCAGGAATATCTGCCAGCAAGTGCTGCCAGGATGAAGGCTGGCAAAGAAAGGGTGACTCCTAATCATCCTTGCTTGACCAACTCCTAATCTCTGCTTGCCTCTTCACCGCCACTAAAACTAGAAGTGGGTTAGAGCCTCTACATCGCTAGGTCTCACACTGGGCACAGTATCTATTATTAAACTAAGAAACAAGCTTATCTCTGGACAAAAGAATTTGGCCCAGGTCCTGCTCATCAGGGGCTGATTGAGCATGAACTCTTTGAAGCACTGCTCCCCACTGCGGGTTCCTGTGAATGGAACAAGATCTTTACCTAATGGGGGCCCATGATAATGTGCTCTAGCTCAGTTATCCCCATCCATGACATGCAGAGAAGTGCAGTCACACTTTTTTCACTAGTTTGAAGTCCTTTCTGCTTCCTTCCTTTGTTCTTGGGCACTTACATTCACTGCATTGCTTGGACTTTCTCAACTTGACTGATCCACTTAAGAGTGATGGAAGTCCCGAAGCCAGAGATAGGGGATTTCCTTAGAAAATTAACTGCTGCTTGGCTGGGAAACTTGTTCTTCTTTTTAATAGAGTTCAAAAGTGACATTTAAAAAATTTAGCAGCACTAGCACAAGGTGCAAAACAAGAAAGTATTAGTTTCAAATAATTCAGATTATTGAGAATGTAAAAACCTGACACAATGAAATGTTAACAGGAAATGAAAGCTTTACATGTTTAGAATATTGATGTTTCAAGGTACATAGAGGTTAGAGGGTACTTGAGGGCTGAAGTTTTTTGAAACTTCTAAATAGGGACTTTTATCACATGGCACAAAATCAGCACTCTCTATTTGTGGGGTGGATAAATGAGTGAATGATTTTTTTATTTTGCAGAGATATATCCTTCTCCAGAATCTACTTCTCTTGAGCCAATATTTATGTAACATACAGCTTTTTAGTGCCTACTTACTGTTAGGTACTCTCTTGGATTATAAGCATAGAAAAATGAATAAAACTTGAGACAGATTCTTATAGAGATCACAGTCCAGTATCTGCAGTTCTTGAATCTAAAGGCTGTTTGTGTATACCCTGTTTTTCACTTCTGGTACAATTTTAAAATGCAATTTTAAAAATTTGACTTACTTATCAGGTTTCATGCTTTTCCTCTCAATAGCCCATTTCTACAAAATCTATGTAAGCCTTGAATTTTGAGAAACCTCAGTGCAGTATTTGTATAAACTCGAGAGTTTACTTCTCTGGTTTTTCCCTCCTCTATCTCTTGTTTCCTTTCTTCTGTCTCTCCTCCCTCCCTCTCTCTCTCCCTCCCTCCCTTCCTCCTTCCTTCCTTCCTTCCTTCCTTCCTTCCTTCCTTCCTTCCTTCCTTCCTCCTACACTGACTTTTCCCTTCAATACAATGATCATAATGTGATTGTCTAGTATTTGGACCAGAGTTTTGGATCTCACTGGGCTAAAATTAGGGTGTGTCAGGCTGTGTTTCTTTAGGAAACTTTTGGGGTGAATCCACTCCTTGCCTGTTTCTGCCTTTAGAGGATATTTGTTTTCCTTGAATAGCTGCTTTATTCATCTTAAAAGCTGGCTCTGGCCAGTTAAATCATTCTTATGCTGCCTCATTTTGACTGTTTCCACCATCATCATCCCTCTGTGACTCACACTTTTGCTCCCCTCTTTCCTATAAGGACCCCTGTGGTTATGGGATCCACCTAGATACCCCAACTCAATGTCCTTTATTTAATCTCATATCCAAAATCTTTTTCTTTTCTGCTGTGTGAAATAAAAAGTTTGCAAATTCCAGAAATTGGGATATAGACATATTTGTCAGTGGGAAATCATATTCTGCTTACCACCAATTTACAGTACTCTTAAAAAGTAAAACTCTTAAATTTTTTCTGGTTGAAATGATGGCTACAACTATCAGTTCTGATTCTCTCTCCAAATACTGACCTAAATGCTTGATGGATCTTCCCTAACTGAAGTCTAGTCTAGTAGAGCAGTGCCCTATATAATACTTTTGTGGAAAAGTGCAGTACTCTGAAGATCAGAATGAATATGTATATGTACATGTGGGCAGGTAATGCACATTTTTGAGATTTAGAAGTGAACTTGATCCTATAAAATGTCTCCTTATGTTTTAGCACCTAAAAAATTAGTTTCACACAACTGAATTACTTAGTGCATGAGTGCATTTTGTGGGTTATAATATTTTGTCTCATGTTTTTGTACTTTTTTTTTAAGTTTTTCCAGGGAAAATTTAGAAAACTTTGTCATTTTGCCTTTACAATGGAAGGTTTGGGGTATAATCACTGAAGTGATGTCATTAGAATTATTCTATGGAGGTGAATTTTACATCAGGATGGTTTTCAAGAAACAGCAAATCATTAACAAACATTTAGTATGTCAGTCTCATCAGTCTCTAGGAATGAAATATTGTTCCTGTTCTTGAAGCATATGCAGTTTGCTAGGAGAAAGAGGGCATGCACAGAGGAGGCAATTAGCAACCTGTGAGAGCAGGACTCATGGTAGAAATTAAATAATGGAGATTCAAATCTTATTAGTAGGCAACATTCAGACTTTAAACATTCAAGCAATGACATTTTCTTGAGAGCTAGAAGTTAATTTTACTTGCTTAAGTTTATATTTTAAACAAAGGAAAATCATAAATATACTGAAATAAAATCTTTAATTTGAAAATCTTTAAATTTGCATACAGATGTCTTCTTGATGTTGTATTAAGATAGAGCTATTAATAAATAGGAAACAGCATACAGAATGTTAAAACAAATACTTCAGAGATTAAAAAGTAAAAACTAAGCACATTTTGAATAGTGAGATTTTTGTTTACAAAATGCCATTAAGTAACTCTATTCCAGGTAATGTGAAGACATAAATGTGTGAGAGGAGAAAAAAGGATAAGATATTTGTTGCTCTTGATGAATGAAGATGGTACGCAGGTCATAACAATCAGTTATGGGTTAAAAATAATGTGTGATTAAATCATATATAACATACATATACACTGCTACTTAGTTATACAGAGATAACTACATTAGGAATTAGTCATTGAGAAAGTTCAAGGAGTAAGAGACTACTAGTAATTGATAGTGATTGCCAAGTATAGTCATTTAAAAAAGAATTCTACTTTAAACATGTATCATCATCCTGGACCCCTTGACAGAGTTCAGTTGGGTAGCCTTAGAATAGTCCCTCAGTACAAGATATGATTAGATTTGTGAGTAGATCTGCTTTTGCTTGTTTACTCATCCTGAGTTGACTTAGTTCATAGTTGTATGGAGAATCTTGGTCAACTGAGTAATGTAGAATTGCTATTTTCTCAGCTTAAAGGATGAAACATTTACTCTCTGTTTGAATGTGACCAAAATTAGGGTTATGTGTATTATATGTGGCTACAATAATGACTGGGACAGGAATGAAGGTCTCTGAGAACCACTACCTCTTAGGACAAGGAGATCAGCAGCCCATACCACCTTTACCCAAACCATGCTTTATTCCACTTGGAAGCATACTTGGTGGTTGACAATAAAATTCAATAATAGTAAGTTCAATATTCATCCCATAAAATTGTATCTATATGAAACATGATAAATAACTTACCTATTTTTTTGCCACATAAATTCTTTGTAGTCAAGTAAGGTGGGAATTACCCAAAATAGGTGCTGAAAAGGACTATAAAAATTTTATATCAACTTTTTGTTTAAGAAATTGAAAACTCATGTGGCTATGAGTCCCGCTGAAGTTCTGTGGTGACATGAAGAAGCAGACAAAGTAATGGACCAACATAACTATGTGCCTGATATTTTTAGGACATTAGCATATAAATGCCATGAACACTGTAACATCAAACTAATACTGCATGGCTTCCCTTGTATAAGAAACACAAAGTATAAATAATTTAAAGAGCGAAGTAAAAGCCAGATAATAGAAAAAGAGAAAAATGGGAAAGGGACCAAAAGATAGAGGGAGGCCAGAGAGAGAAGGAAAGAGGAAGTAAAAAGAATTAAGATGTTCTATGTACATGTTTCAACTCTCCACAGTGAATGTAATTATTATGTACTGCAAACATGTACTAACCAGACTTAAAAGACATTCCCTATGAAAGAGATATGAGATAAGTCTTTCGAAGATTAAGTAATAGACTATTGCTTGGATAAAGTGAATTAAGATTCTACAAGTTTTATTCATAAAGGTATTTTTTTGGTTGTCATTTCCAAATAAGTAAAAATGGTTGCTTCTGAAAATAGTTTCAATTGTTTATTTAGTTGATCTTTTTTATCTAAGAAATTTGTTTCCAAGGTGAAGTTCTATATTTGATGCTACACATTCTTTTCTTTAGAAAACTAAAATTGGGAGTATGGAGCAGACATCAAAAGACCATCTGACTTATGCAGAATTCCTGCTTATGATTTTGGCCCAACATCCAGAGTAATTGTCTTATTTACCAGATTATTGCTCAATTTGTTACTTATTTTATTTGGATCTTCACTCAGTGTGACAGAACTGGAGTGATTGAAAATTTAATTAGTGATTTATTGTGGTCAGTCTATAAATTTGATGAATGGCAGGAACTTGGGAGAGTTAGTACCTACACTATGAACTTTCATGCTTTGTAGTAGCTGAGTTTTATGGACTTTGGGAATATCCCATTAATTCTTTTTTATATTAACACTGAAATTTCCTTAAAAGTGATTATACAGTTATACTATTAACTTGAAGATTTTAATGTTCATGGTATAAAAATTTTGTGCTCATTACTGTCCATTGTTAGCAGAAAATTGGCATGTTAGAAAGAACAAATGAATGCTAACTTGACGTGTTGGTTGAAATATAATAAGGTATTAGTACAAGAGTTTTGTAGGAATTTTTTGTTTTTTGCTTTTTAGGAGAATGTGGGTGACTTTGGGTTTTATGTGTACTTTTTATTTTTAACACTCCTCTTTCTGCCTGGCTTTACTTCCATTCTGTACTTAAACACTCAAGTGAATATGTGGATGTATTACTTCTTATGTGTTTGTATAGCAATAGCAGTTAGACTGGAGTTGGAGTTTTGCAAGGAACTGTTGATAAAATAAGGATAACACAATTTGCCGTACATATTTTAATAATGTTCATGAATGTAAACAAAATCTCTGCTGCTTAGTAAGTGCTGAGGAAATGAACTGGGATGTATATTGATCCCATATACATGTCTGTGGCTTCTTTTTGTTTCCCTTTAGGTTGAATAATCAAGAAATGTTGCCAAATAACAGATAACTCAGCTGCAAACACAAGAGTACAGGCTGGAAATGGCTCGTAAAATGCAAGCCAGCTGGCTACACTGGAAACGGTCTTAGGAAAAAAGCCTTCTTCATCTAATTCATAAATGGGAAATTGAATCTCCAGGTTTAACTGGCTCAGTTTTATCTCTTTTTTTTTGTTTGTTTGAACTATGCTTTGTTGGTTGAATAACTGTGACAACACTAAGATGGTTCATGAGTAAAGCCAGGGGTGAACTTCTGCAAATAGTGCTATAATTACCTCTAGGGAAGAACCTGAGATGATCTCATCTCGGAAACCTGGTGTGGATGGTGTGGCCTCTGGCCAGTATGGTTGATATGCAGCAAAGGAAACTTTACTCCTTTGCTTGTGAGTGTGTGCACCTTTGTGAATAAATGATTATATGATTATATACACAGTGTGTATACACCACACACCCATGATCAGCATTTATTTCCATATTCTTTTATACTCTCCCAGGTACCACAGGGCTAGCAAAACCTGAGAACCTTATTTCCCATACTCTTTTATTTTCAGTATTCAGGTTGTAATTTATGTTGTCTATAAAATGCATACATTCAAAATTTCAAAAGCAGAACAGAAACTCAGTGAATCTATATATTAAAAAATAAGAACTTCTTTGAAATAGAAACAATACTTTTTCTAACAGGAGAGAAACACCTGTTTGTTTAGCATTTGCTGCAATGGTTAACTCTTTTACTAGACAAAAAAGATGAATTAATTTTTTCTTCTTCCTCTTAGGGTTTATGTTTTATATGACATTGTTTGAGATACTGAGCACAATACTTTGAGACAGATGACAAGGTTGTCACCTTTGAGTGGTACAGATTTAGTAGCAACAGTAGAGCATCTTATTACAATTATCTTTACAATATGAAATCAAAAAGTTAATCCTCTGTGCCTTTATGATAAAATCACACTGATTTTATCATTACTGATGCTTATGGGGAGGGAGCTGCGTGTGAGAGGACAGCCTGTTTTCATTTAATCAAACAGTGCTAGACTTGCAAAAAGGCAGTTGTATTACTCAACAATGTGATGATTCTCCCACATGAATAGTTCACCTCCAAGAAGCAGTCAATCAGGCAATCTCAACAAGATCTGGCCTTTGATAAACACATGTACTTTAATAAGAGTTCCTGAGATGACAGGTTCTGATTTACTGTACCCAATCTCTGTAGCCTAAAAATATAAAATAACTTACCAGTAAGCTGCCTTGGAAAACTATTGAATTATAAACACCAAGAATTATACTAGATTCTTCTTTTTGGTTAAGAAATAGAGTGTTACTCATTGATTAATCTTATATTCCTAAACATGATGTAAGGAGGCTATCTTTATTGTACAATGAAAAGTTCGGCCTCAAATGAGAAACTGTCAAGATAAGATATCTTCCAAATCACAGCTTTTACAATACAATTTCTTGGAGTTAGCCTTCAAAATTTTATTACCAGGGATTTCATTAAGATGAAATCTTTATGTTTCCCCTGACCCATCAGCAGCCATGAGGAATAGGGAGAGAATCAAGAAGCCAAACCAGGCCTTCCCACGAGCCAGCCAGTGAATGGCTGGGAGGCAAGAAGATCAAACTGCCCCCACCATAAATAGCTGGCTGATTTGGAGGGACTCAGGGTGAGATGATAGCAACTGATATAAAAAAATTAACTTAAAACTCATATTGTTTGATTGACTTTTCAGGTCTAAAGCTGGTAGTCTGAACATCTATTTGGAAGACAATACTATGCATTATAGCAATTGTGGAGAATTTCCATCCGTCTTATTTTTGAAATCCAATGTTTTGTTCCATTTTATTGCTTTATTTCTGTATTTAGTAACCTGAGCAACTATTTTGAAGATAACAATATGCAGTATAAACCATTTTTAAATTCCTATCATCTTGTTTTAAAAACCTGTATCACCATTGCTTTTTGTTGTAGTTGTTTGGTTTTTAAAAAATTTTTGGTTGCTTGCTTTTTGATTTTTCTCTTTAAAATAAAAAAAAATATGACGAAATCATTGATAAGGTTCCTCATGTGGGGTGTAGATAGACCTTGGTTAATCTTAGTCTCTGTCTGGTATGTGCACTGCAGTGTTTCTAAAGTGTACACATAGCCACAGATTGATGTAAATTTAATTCACTGGAAAATTAGATGACAAAGATTTATTTTCTGTTGTTGTGATTAACTGGGTGAATTTTGCAAAATGATAGCCTTCAGTGATATAAATTTAGTAATAGGGATGCTTAACTATAATTTCTATGTTTTATGAATTCCAAAATTAGGTTTGGTGATGGAGGAGGGAAGATGGTTAAAAGGGCAGTATAATTTTCAAGTAGCAAAACCAGCATTTTTCATGTGAGAAGGAAATTTTAGTCTCACTAAACAACATAGACTTTCTTTCCTTACTGATAGATTTTGTTTTGAAGGCAAATGTTGTCAGTTTTATTTTGTTGGGAAATTTTTCTAGGTAATGTTTTATAAGAAATATATTTTTAAAAAAATTTAACAGCACAATTCACAAAAACTAAAAGATAGAAACAATGCAAATGGCTATAAACAGGTAAATAGATGAAGGATATGTGATATATCCATACAATAGAATATTATTCAGTCTTAACGTGGATGAAACTGGAAGACATGCAAAGGGGAATAAGCTATTCACAAAGAACAGATATTGGATGGGTGCACTTATCTGATGTATCTAGAAAAGTCAGATTCACAGAGCCATAAAATAGAAGAGTGGTTTTCAAGATCTAAGGACATGGGAGTTACTGTTTAATGGGCATTGAGTTCAGCTTGGGAACATGAAAAATATTCTGGAAATGGAAAATACAGATGATTGTACAACAAAACAAATGTACTGAAAGCCACAGAATTATATGCTTAAAATTGGTTGCAATGGCTCATTATGTGTTACATATGTTTTATCACAATTTAAGAAGAAAAATGTTTGTATGATTTCAACTGCGTCTTCACATTTATCCTTTTCCCTAATTTCAGTCACTCCCAAATTCTGTACTGTAATGTTGTCTAAAATGTTCCCAACAGCTTTTTGTTTCTGTTAAGACTTTGAGACATATTTTTTTTAAAAAAAAATAGATATAATTACACCTTCAACTTGTTTTATAATTACAAATATTGGAGGTAAATTTAGAAAAATAATATTCTTGTCTTTGAAAATTGTCTTTTGCAAGTCTGAATACATGACAGTTTACATTAATAGTAATAGCATGGCTTTTATTATTAAATATATTTGAAATGTACATTTAGGCATTATGTCGTAGATACTTATAAAATATTTTCTGATTTGCTAAAACAAATTCTACCATTTGGTTATATGTTTCTTGTCACCTTCTAAATATTTAGTCAAATCTTATTGCTTATGAAAAATTTTTTCTGTAGTGTTAAAATAGATTGATAAAATCTGAAAAGTTTTTCAAAACCAATTTTCTGTTATAGTAGCTATTATGAATAGCTTTATGATAGGTCAAGGTTTTGAACCAATAATACTAAAGTGAGAGTAATTTATTGACAACAGGGAAGTTGCTGGTGGTCTTGGTCCAAGCAGTCTCTGTAACTGTATTTTGGTTGGCCAACTAGTGAAAGGGTCAGGTTATTTTTGGAAGCTGGATTGTCAAGAGCAGCAGAGAGATAAATTACAGGAATAAAAGGATTATTTTAAAGGTAAAAGCTGTGAGTATATGTGCAAATGTGAACAGGAAATGACCAGTAGAGAAGGAGGTGCTGAAGATGCCTGGGGGAGAGGGATCCCGGAGTCAAGCCTGTTACTTAACTTGTATGAGGGTGCTGTGGGGTTTCTACACTTTAATCCACTTTAATACAACACCATGGTATCACTGTGATGCAGAGATAAACATTACAGTCTCCAATTGACTTAAGAAGTATAAGAATAGCCCCAGGCCTTGTGTTTATTAGAAACACAAAAGTGTTTCTTAAAGTGCAAAAAAGGAAGTGCAGATGTTTCTCTAGTCACTACCAAGTTTGTTTTCATCAAGGCTTGCAGAAATTCTTCCTCTTTTAGTACTTCTGACTTCATTTCCACTTCCCCTCTTTCTTCTTCCTCAGTCCTGGATTATCTCATGGATAGAGTTCTCTTTGGACCGAATCATCCCATTCTTGGGGAGTGTCCCATAAGGTCAACACAATCTAACATTGACACTTCCCACAGCACATATTGAATTCATTCACTTCCTTATTAATTTAATTAGGGGACTTCTATGTGGTAGGTACTATCCTGTGCAGTGGTGAACAAGTACACAAGGTTCAAGTGCTCATGAAATTTATGGTCTATTATTTATAGAGGTGTAGAGGTACAGATGGTCAACAAGAGAATAAGTTTTTTCAAAAAGAAAATTTTAGGTAGTGATGAATTCCATGAGGAAAACGAACCAGATCAATGTAATAGTCATTGAATGTTTAGATTGGAGATCAGGAACAATCTCAATATAATGCTTTAAGATAACAAGAAACAGTCCTCCATTGAAGATGAAGATAGAAATAAAGGCTGTGTCTTAATACAAAGGAAAGAATGAGATGAGTTAAGAGGGTGAAGGAGAAGGGAGCCTTCCCAACCCTTCTCTTTCATTTAGAGATAAAGATTCACAGAGCAGAGTTACCTAGCTTGCTCAAGCCTTAGGAGTCAAAAAAGACAAAATTAAGATTTCAGTCTCAGTCTGGTTATCTCTTGAACTATAGCACCAGATCTAGGCCTGCAATAGCCTCAGGGAGACCTGGGACAGAGCATCTACCCGGTTTTGCAAGTGAGGCTGTTAACAAAATTTGCATTTCAGGCTGAAGGATGGGTGTGCCAGAGAACCATGAATTGTTTGGAGACCATGGGCAACTTGAAATCAAAAATTTCACAGCTGTACCATTTCATTTTTTGTAAAATGTAAAATTTTTAGACAACTTGGTCTAAAACTCTGCCAAAGGCCACTTAGTCTTTCCTTTCTCTTCTAGGAAGGAATGTGCCCAAATTTTCCCAGAAAAATGGGTGTTCCCTGCAGAGAAATTGGTTACACAACCTTGTTCTGTGGCAGCCAATTCCAGAGATCACAAAAATTTGGGCAAGATTTATTTATTTTCTTCACATCTGACCAAAAACGTTGTGCAGAAACACAAGCTACTGTATTGTGTTCTGTGTTTAACTGTGGCAGAGAAAGATCTAGAAGTTGCATTGCTTGGTCTGTGTGTGCCCAGGGCACATAAGACTCTGTTTAAGGCATAGCAAAGGAGCCAGGCCTGGGGAAGGAGGAGGAAACATTTCCTTTTTTGCTTGTACCCAGTTTATGGGACTGTAATTCAAATCGTTTATGCAAAACCAGGAAATAGCTTAGCTACTTTAAATAAGAGCTAAAGAAGTGAAAAGATAATTGAACTGTAACACAGTAGTGTCTACAAGGGAAGAGTAAAGAATTGGGGCAGTAATGAAAAGAAGGCTGAGTCAGATCCTCCCCATCCATGGGAATGACTTCCAGATCCCTTAAAAAGATTTGAGGATCTTTCCAAGCTCTGCTTCCTGCCTCCACTCTGTACCATTTTTTCCATAACTGAATTATTGCTGTGTTCCCAGGTTTTTGGTTAATTGTCTGATTAACTTGTATTATTCTCTGGATCATAACCCTAATTACAAGAACTAGAGAGAACTGCTATCTACTCAGTGTCTAGAGGGAGACCCTCCTGTAGTTAGTTTCTGGCACAGCATTTGTGCTTAAAACTTGTTTTTGGAATTGAATATTCAGTGTCTTTTCCATGTCTGGTGCATGGATGAGAAACAAAGAAGAGAACAACAGACTCTGAATTCATACCAATTCTCAGCAGCCTGCTTTTCCCATTCCAACTCAAGTCCATGAAGATCTTTAGAATAACACGAATTTTCTCCGACTGAATTAGAATTAACTTTCTCATCTTACTGGGAAGATTTAGATACATTCTTTCCCAGAAGAGAAAGTAAAGTTTAAATGGCCTTTGGCAGAATTTTAAGAAACTTAACACAGAATTTCAAAATTTAAAATTTGTATTTAAAAGTAAAATGAAAAGTGTGTTGTTTGTATTACAGGTTTAGCCTAGTTGCCTGAGTCTACTAGTTGACTTTTCTCCAAGTAGCAACTTAGGCTCTAGAAGCGTCTTTCAATCCTTAAACTTTTCCATTCAGCAGGTACAAGGGAGAAAAGAGAGGAAAAGTCGTGGCGGAAGGATGTTATGTGTCCGGCCTGGAAGTAGCATGTATCATTTCTACTCACATTCCTTTGACCAACGCCTAATCACAAGACTGCATACAGTGGAAAGGCATCTCTGACATGTTGAATAGCTGTGTACGTGGGAAGAAAGGACAAATGGTTCAATGAGCAAGTAACTAGTTAGTGGTTCAGACGTAGTGAGTGAATCTTTACTTTCATTAAACAAATGCTCCTAACTAAAGCATTATGAAAAACTATGGCAGTTTCGGAGTATATAAAATGTCCTGGTGGAGTCTCAAAGTTTGGAAGCCATCCCATTTTGACAGACTGAAGTATGGAAATGGGGCTAAATACATAAAAGTATCATGAAACTTAAAACATACATGGTTGATGTACCAGCACAACAATACAACCGATTTTTTCTTTTTAATTTTTTTTTAATTTTAAAGAGAATACAACAAAAGAGGACAGATCTAAGCAGATCAGAACAGAATAATGTAAGCATCACAACACTTCACACCGATTTTTTCCTATGGCAAAACAATCAACAGTATTTTAGCATATATTGGAGACAGTTCCATTACATTTCCACCATTTTTGTGGGATGTTTGGGTCCTCCTCATTTCTCTCACTTTTCATATTTTTGAAAGAAGAAAAACTTCTTTATTTTATCTGCTTACCCATATGAGCATGACCAATGTGAAAGAATAAGTGATAGCAAAAGAAGGAAGAAATCAAAGGGTCAAAGAAGGGAGGAAAAGAATATTTTGAACATAAGCACATCCACATTTACTTGTCATAATCATTTTGGCGCCATTTTGCAGTAATTTATCATATTAAATTATTGAAATTTTCTTTACAACTGTGAAAAAATAAACACAATTTTATTTCAGGGATTTTTATTCAGCATTAGGCTTAATTCTTTTCTTTTCTTTCCTTTATAGTGACTGCTTCATCCATCAATATTGATTCAAGTCGGGCTTCACTCCTAGTATAGGTGTATCATGGTTTTCTGGTGAAATGC